>JAOTON010002243.1:0-95000 GCA_034440635.1 Lepas anatifera
TGCAGGCGCAGACTTTATGGGCATGAAGTCAATGCACGAAAACAGTCAGTGCCTTGGGGAAAATTTACCGAGAACGTGCACACACGCAACGCACGTGCAGCAGATCAGGAGTTCTAACTGTCGCAACATTCCAATACGTTGTTGTAATACGGCAGCTTAGGAAACGCACATATAAACGTGAGCACAATACCATGTAGCTGAACCAACGACCAGTTCCAATAAGGCTAATCTCTTTAAGTAGTTTTCAACCGGAAACAAGCAAATACACCCATTGAATCATTGGCGTATGTGACCCTTTCTCCATGGCACATGCTCTTCTGAATAGACTATTGGAGTGGACTGGGAAGTAGCCAGACCGGCAGCTGCACAGAGAACATTTCGAGCCGACAGTGCGGCCAAGCAGCCTCACTTCTCTCCATCATCGCATAGGCTCACAGGTGAGTTGTTTGACTATGCACTAGGCAGCTTTATAAAACACCGTCTGGCTTCCTGCAGGGCAGGCATCCTCAGTAACCACCGCAAGCTGAGCGCCAGCGGGCCTGACTACGTTTACCCGTGGTATGTTCCTAGTATGAGCACCATTTGTTAAGAGTCGTGACAATGCTATAAGTTGATCCATGTCACATATCCTGCCACAGCCGCGGCCGTCTAAATCTATACGGTCCAGTTAAGACAACCTCCGGCCACATGAGGCCTACTCGGACGAGCTGGAACAAGGCTGCGGCCCTAAGACACATTTACAAATAATTTACTCCCTGAGAATCAAACCCTGGTGTTCATTGCTTTACATTGTTTGAATACGTTCGTAAGAATACAACCTCAACCATACTAGACCTACACTAAGAATTAATACAACCGTTTGGTCATATGACTAGAACTCGCTCGAGTATAGGCTAACTGGGATCCGCGTAATATCATTTTGAATTGCACCTTAGGTTTTCATGTCTACCACTTAACATGCCTATGGTCGAAATCGGTACAAATGCTAGAACGCACAAACGTTTGTCGACTGGCGCCGCCGCCTTGCCTTTAGGCCAGGCTCTGCTTTGTGAACTTGGTTTAAACATCTCCTCACACCGCCAAAGTTAATCCAAGCTAATCATAAATCCTAACTCCATCTAACCAATCCTACACATGAACACACGCACCATACACAGGCAGCTCCCATCAAATCACCTGTACTATCTGAGGTACGGCCGGAGACCTACATCCACTGGGCGGCGCCGTTGCTATCGCGGCGCCGTGTCACTACTGGGTCGGCTCCGCCGGTTCTTGGGCAGGCTGGGCTGGCGGCGCCGTGTCACCGCTGGGTCGGCTCCGCCGGTTCTTAGGCAGGCTGGGCTGGCGGCGCCGTGTCACTGCTGGGTCGGCTCCGCCGGCTCCTGCGCCGCCTGTTTGTAGTGGACGGAGGCGCAGTCCGGGAAGCGGGCCGCCGCCTGCTCCGCCGTCGGGTCCCGCTGCGACTGCGCCAGCATCTCGTACCTGACGACGCAGACCAGGCAGTCACACCGGAGCTCACAGCCGGCAGCGAGCACGCGTCAACGCACAGCTCACGGCCGGCAGCGAGGAAACACGCGTCAACGCACAGCTCACAGCCGGCAGCGAGCACGCGTCAACGCACAGCTCACAGTCGGCAGCGGGCACGTGACAACGCACAGCTCACAGCCGGCAGCGGGCACGTGTCAACGCGCACAGCTCACGGCCGGCAGCGGGCGCAGCGTCAACGCACAGCTCACAGCCGGCAGCGAGCACGCGTCAACGCACAGCTCACGGCCGGCAGCGAGTACGCGTCAACGCACAGCTCACAGCCGGCAGCGAGCACGCGTCAACGCACAGCTCACAGCCGGCAGCGGGCTGCGTCAACGCACAGCTCACAGTCGGCAGCGAGCACGCGTCAACGCACAGCTCACAGCCGGCAGCGGTCACGCGTCAACGCACAACTCACAGTCGGCAGCGGGCACGCGTCAACGCGCAGCTCACAGTCGGCAGCGGGCACGTGACAACGCACAGCTCACAGTCGGCAGCGAGCACGCGTCAACGCACAGCTCACGGCCGGCAGCGAAACGCGTCAACGCACAGCTCGCAGCCGGCAGCGAGCACGCGTCAACGCACAACTCACAGTCGGCAGCGGGCACGTGACAACGCACAGCTCACAGCCGGCAGCGGGCACGTGTCAACGCCTGGCTCACGGCCGGCGGCGGGCACGCGTCAACGCCTGGCTCACAGCCGGCAGCGAGCACGCGTCAACGCACAGCTCACGGCCGGCAGCGAAGAAACGCGCGTCAACGCACAGCTCACAGCCGGCAGCGAGCACGCGTCAACGCACAGCTCACAGCCGGCAGCGGGCGCCTGCCCGTCAACGCACAGCTCACAGTCGGCAGCGAGCACGCGTCAAGGCACAGCTCGCAGCCGGCAGCGGTCACGCGTCAACGCACAGCTCACAGTCGGCAGCGGGCACGCGTCAACGCACAACTCACAGTCGGCAGCGGGCGCAGTGACAACGCACAGCTCACAGTCGGCAGCGAGCACGCGTCGCGCACAGCTCACGACCGACAGCGAGAACGCGTCCAACGCACAGCTCACAGCCGGCAGCGAGCACGCGTCAACGCACAGCTCACAGCCGGCAGCGGGCACGCGTCAACGCACAGCTCACAGCCGGCAGCGAGCACGCGTCAACGCACAGCTCACAGCCGGCAGCGGGCACGCGTCAACGCACAGCTCACAGCCGGCAGCGGGCACGCGTCAACGCACAGCTCACAGCCGGCAGCGGGCTACGCGTCAACGCACAGCTCACAGCCGGCAGCGGGCACGTGTCAGCGCACAGCTCACAGCCGGCAGCAGGCTGCGTGTCAACGCACAGCTCACAGCCGGCAGCGGGCACGTGTCAACGCACAGCTCACAGCCGGCAGCGGGCACGTGTCAACGCACAGCTCACAGCCGGCAGCGGGCACGTGACAACGCACAGCTCACAGCCGGCAGCGGGCACGCGTCCAACGCACAGCTCACAGCCGGCAGCGGGCACGTGACAACGCACAGCTCACAGCCGGCAGCGGGCACGCGTCAACGCACAGCTCACGGTCGGCAGCGGGCGCGTGACAGCGCCGCAGCCTCTTCAGCTGGAAGTGTGGGCTCAAATCCCGCACCGGCCATCATCAGTGAATTTGTTTCTAAGAGGGTAAAATTTGGCGATGCTTCAACACCTCAGCAGTGGGGGCAGGGCTGGATTTATCGTTTCGCGACCAGTGGTCGGAGAAATAACATCCTATCGCCAAACATGTTAGTTTTTAATAAGACGTTTCCATGACATAATTATAAACATGACGTAGCCCAACAGAACATTAATTGAGCGCCTTTTTTGATACTGAACTTCCAGCGAAATCCAGCTGGCAAGGAAAGCAAGATCTCCACTGCCTTCAAAGGATACTTGGTTCCTCCTAAGCTTGGGTGCAAGAGTGGCTGCTCATTGAGGAAGTAGGATGGATCATGAGCTTTAATCTGTCCGAAAAGAAAAAGCATCCTCACTGCTGACGGCTTTTCGACATATTTGGAAGAAAAACAGCGGGCAGCAACAATAATTACTGGGCAAGCCACAGCAGAGCCTGCATCTTCTTGCACAAACCCACACACGAATCCCTACCGTTCAAGTAAATGCATTTTGAGCACTACAAACATGCTTGTAAGGCTTTGCTTGTTCATCCTAACAAAAAGATTACCAATAGCTGCACTCGGATTGGATAGAGCACAAGTTTTTGATATGGCTCAACACGTACAGTCGTCAGCGATCGCAATCACTGGCCTATAGGAACTTACTGAAACACTTTAAACTTGTATCGGTACACGCTAGGCGAAAGCAGCATGATCTCATTTTTTATCCGAAATATATAGATATATAGATAGATAGATAGATAGATAGATAGATATATATATATATATATGGGTCATTCCATGCCAACTCAACCAATGGTGTACACGGCACCTCCTCAGATCTCTATGAAATGAGGTGTTTAGGGGTTATTCATATCCTAGAATCCGAATCCTTGGTCAAAACCGACCTCTGCCTTCTTAGTTTCGTAGCAACAGTGACGTCAAATTGTGACGTCATTGCATGCTTCAAGAAAACATTCAAAGCCTTGTATCTCAAAAAGTTACGAAGATATCTGAAATCAGTCAAAAGTTTTAGAAAGAGCCTTGTTATTCACCGCCTTGGTGATAACAATTATGGCGAAAAAATATTTTTTGAAATTTGTTTAAGCCTATAAAAAATGCAAACAAAAATTATTAGTTGACAAATTTTTGAAAAAGAGCGAGTGGACTTCAATTTTCTTGAAATTAATTCATATGAAATCTGCAAGTATTCTTATCCTAGAACCGTAAAAAAACATTGGGTATCCGATAAAAATATATTGTAACAGCTCGCGTTCTTCTTTACGGGCCTCCCGCCAAACGAGCCCCGGAGCCGCCTCGAGCGCCGCGTCACCCAAGAAGTTACGCGCCCGACGCGTCGCATCGGTCAGTTGGAGCTGAGGAGGGCAGGGTGGAGAGACAGGTCACGAAAGGTCAAGAGCTTTGGCAAATTATTTACATTGATTGTTTATGTATAGGCATTCACTTCATCTACGTCTCTGAGTACGACATAACAAGGTGGAAATCCGGGCCCGGTTCGATCAGTCACGATATAACAGGTTAAAATCGCTCTAGTGACACTTACATATAACAGCGGGAATGGCGGGTTTTATTTCGAGGTGCATATTTGGCGCGTCCATGGAATAATAAGGACGTGTAACATGACATATGGTAATATCAAAACAATTTTCAAATTTTCCTTGCAAGGAATGCAAAAGCTTAAGAAGTGAACAGAAAACAGATAGGGTACCACGCCTATTTGTCTGCATTGGCCTACTTATAGTTTTCGTCTATTGTAAGAAAGTTCAGTAAAATCTGAAATCACTTTATCATAGCTGCTGTCACGCAAACAGGAAAAACAAAAACTGAAATGAATCCTTTCTGTCTCAATTTCTTCTGGTCATTCTCGGTTGGCTCCATTGACAAATATTTATGTTTCTCCTTTACGGATCTTGTATGTACGGTGCAATACGTTAGTTACCTGCCGTCATGCTTCAAAATGTTTTGTGCTCCGTTTAAAAGCAGTACTCGTGGCGAGAAAAAACCTTATTGCATTCTTATAACTGTTTGCTAATTGTGGCCGACCCTGGGAACTGTCGCTTTCTTTGGGAGAATGGGGAACTGAGGTGTGTGAGTTGTAACAGCAAGCCTAACCGGAGGTGAGAAAAGTGAATTTGCGATGGGATGCATCTGTTTACTTTATCCACGGTAAGGAAAGACGAGAAAGGTCGAGGAGGTTACTTCATTTGACATTTCACCTCAATGCCAAGTGTTCATACGGCCATTTCTTTTATTACTTTAAGCCAGTGGTTTCGCCATTGGAAAGGGTAGGGTCCGGACCCCACGTTTTGGGAAATTAACGGTCTTTCACTTTTTAACGCATATAACCAATAAAAATAATTGTTGAAGGCAGGCTTTATCGTTTAAATGTGATCTTAACGCTGTGAAATCACCTACAAAATTATCTATACTTCTTTTGAATAAAAATATAAAAGGAGGATTCCTTCCCCCTAGACATACGTGACAGCGTTCTTGACTTCATGGCAGAGTAGAAAAGTAACATTGCGACATAGTGACTTCTTTTGGCTGCCGCCACCGAGATCGAGCAGGGAACCGCTGTACAGGGAAAATATGAATGGTATTTTTTGTATTGAATAATTTTTCTGAACCTGCTCAGTTTAGGTGCCCTAAGACCCGCAAAAATATTGATTGAAAATCCCAAACTGCGCTGACATTTCACCCTTCCCGCCCCGGCTGTGCTGGCAGCCGGCCGGTCACCGGGCATCCACGCAGGCAGACAGCCGTCGGGCACGCCCGCTATTGTCTTGCATTGGCTGGGCAGTGGGCTTATTACATTGGAGTCTAGCTACTGGACTTAAATCCCCGCATGTCAGAAACCGTACTTTCTACGTGACCTGATGGGACCCCACGTAACGAGCACAGCCGGAGACCGTACCGGAGCTGGCTCGGACGCCTTTAGTGCGGCTGACCGAACCCACTAAGCGAGGTCATCATAGCAAAAGCCTCACTAGAGTGCGAATTGGGATTTGTTTTCTAGTGTAGCTTACCGAACTGAGCCCTGCAGAACTAAAGACGAGGTTCCACAAGGCCCCGAAACATAAAAAGGCAATCCTGGGGTTTCCACTGTTTTAGGCCAATAGTAGACTACTGGAACAGAGGACGCCTCCAGCAACGTCTGCATCACTTAAGCCGGAGGTTTGAAACCGTGTAATGACGTAACACACACGTGAGATAATGCTACCGTCAGGGCATGGCTGTGCGGCACTGGCATGCAATATGGCAATGTTTTTTGTTGATACATGGTGAACTGAAGTGTTGTTATAATATCCGTTCTAATTCAATTTCATTTTGCTAAACATCGCTCATCAATAAAATTCAGACGAATGGTTCCTCGTATCATAGAAAGAAAGAGTTTCCCTTTGCGTCGTAACGACTTTGCACTAAAGAAAATTTACACAACAGTTATAAGCACCATTGGGATCCTCTGGCTGAGCACGAAAGAACTACCTATCCTATTATCTACTGAGAGATTAAAACATGAAACGGTCCTTGCGTGTCTAGGCTGGTTAAGGCTAAGATTATTATAGCTGATAATAGCTTACAGTTCCTCTCATACTGCAGTGGCAACTCAAACACGATGACGTCAAAATAAGCGTCCTATCACCATTGTGAGGGAGAGTTAGCTAAATCTAAACCGTAGTTTCTCCCAATGCGTTTCCAATCGAGAGCCAAGGACCCTGGACAGATCTCAGGTCATCGATATCAGAAATCCCGTAATTAATACATCGTTGTACTCAGCGGCCCTATAATGTGAGATAAATGTCAGATCGTAAGAAGAATTATTTTCTCACCGCGGCACTTTTATAATCACGTTTTGGCGGTTTATTGGTCTGGACTGCTGACCTGACCTGATATTGCCGGGTCCTCAGATTGTGTCACAGAGGCCTACAACAATGACCAGGTAGCACATATACTGGCGGGGATTCGCAGAGAAGGGGGGCATGGGCAACATGGCCGCCCACCCCCAAATTGCGAAAATTTTTGTCGATTTTCTTAAACACAATGATTTTACGATTTCTCCAGAGTTAAACCCCCTTAACAGCGGCGTGCCTGCATCCACCCCTTGAGTGCCCACGTATGCCAAGTACGGCGGCGTTGCACGCTCTTCCCGTCTCTCGGCGCCAGGCGAAGAATCTTAAGAGGTTGATACAGCCCCTCATTCCGGCACGGGTTACGATATGATCTTATCGGATACCCATTATTTTTTTACGGTTTCAGGGTAAGGGCACATGCAGATTTTATATATTTGAATTTCCGCGAAAATCGAAGCCCTCGCTCTTAAAAAATTTTCTATTTTTTTCTAAATAATCAATTTTGAAAATTTTCAGAAATAATTTTTAATAATCATTGGTATTTGCCAAGCATCCTCACCCTAAAACCGTTGACCGATTTCAAATATCTTTGCAACTTTTGAGGTACAAAGCTTTTAATTTGTGCCAATCACGGAGTGTGACGTCACAATTTGACGTCACTGTTGCAACGAAACGAACCCCGGAGGTCTATTTCGACCACATATTTGGATTCTAGACTTTGATGAACCCCTATACACCTCATTTCATAGAGATACGAGGGGGTGCGTGTAAAAATCTCACTTTTACTGGTTGAGTTGGCAAGGAATGACCTATATATACACACACATATATATATATATATATATATATATATATATATATATATATATATATATATATATATATATATATATATATATATTAGGGTGCATCAAAATTCAAATGCAAAATTCAAAATAAAAGATATCCGACTGTCTGGGTCCGCGTTTTTGTTTGACTGCACTTACTTATTATTTTCGTGAAGTTTTGTTTGGATTCATGAATATTTAGATGTGTGCAACCAAGCGTTTAAAATTTCAAAAAATGCCTGTTCTGGTGGCTTCTGTGCAGTTATTGGGGGTGATTAGAAACAGCAGGATACAACTATTAAAGAACACGATACATTAATTTAAAAACATATAAAATGAGTATGACGTATCAAATAGTGATCCGGAATTTTTTACCGATCATGCTAGCATACCAGAAACTAACTGGAGCTTTTCCTATAGGTGCCGCCCACTTGCTGCGTCTGCTCCAACATCCGATGCACGAGCTTGATGCCAGGCTTGGTGCAGTAGCCCCAAAAATTATTAGATATTCTTGAGTCTTTCTCTTACTTCCAGCTTGCGCTTGCAGCACCAAACTTTCGGCTGTTGAGAACGGTGGTGCTCCACTGTTTGCAATACGTTCTGAAGATGGGATTAATTCTCAATGATATCAGAAAAATCGGTTTTGGCTCGATTTCGCCGTGTCCAGCGTAGTTATTGACGACATTACAGCGAATACATATTTTCATTTGCCCTGTATGCGTTTACCTGCTGGCCCAATCTTGTACATTAAGCGAGAGAAATACTGGACTGATGGAGAGTTGATGGATGCCAAACCAGCAGCCTGGGTTTGCAAGGTCGGCTAAGCTGGTGCTGGATGAGAGGACTGAAAAGCTAGATTTTCCGTAGCAAGAGCTGTGTACGCGCAGCTGCGGGTCTCGCATGGAAGAACATCTGGCTTCCTCCTTCAAGATGGCACCAGCCAGAGCCCTCTGCTCAACAACTGGTACCTTAATGCTAAACGAAACTATTGGTACCATCTCATCCGTGAGGTAAACAGAGGTGCGTCTCCAATGCCTTCATCGCTGCTGTTGCGATGCTCTCATCGACAGCCAAATGGGGTTAGCTGGGTGGTATAGTTTGAGGTCATTCCATGCGGCATCTACGGCTGCTATGTCGCAGGTCAGCCACCATGCGGGAGGGAGAGAGAGTCAGTGCTGTCACACTCGATTTGCAGTAAGTATGCTTCAGTTGTCCCACAGACATGCAAACAAGGCAACGCCTGGTGAGCGGAACGTCTCTACTTTTGAGATTTGAGAGCACGTACCCAATGAGAACTTCACCCGATGTAGCGGCGGCACCCCAACCAGAGCAGAGGTCGCCCCAAGAAGAGTTGGATGGCACGCATGCTGCGGTGGGGTGGCCAGTGTTGGATGCCGTTGTGTCAAATTTCATGTTAATAATCTGGTCGGTACAGACCCAGAACGGGAGCAGCTAGCATGTCAGCTGAATGATGGTTGTTCCCATGCCTCATCAGTGGCTTTCGTGTAGGCTGGGGGAGCCAAGCTATTTTAATCGCTCAGAATCTCCATCTGCTACATTCAGACGCTCCGACAACTGGCACAATTATTATGGAGCATAGGTGTCATCTTTGGTATTCAAATATTACTTCTACTGAAAACTTAGATGACTAACAATTAAAGCATCAAGAGGAGAAGCGATGACCGGCCGATATAATTCTAGTCGATTGTGCATAATATGACATTGTTGGACTAACTCCGCACCGAATAATAGATTTTTGGGGTTTAACGACGAACAACGACGCCTAGGTTTTCGGCGTCGCCATACTCCTCACCCTGTTGGGAAGTAGTAAATTTGGGGTATCAGATTGACTTATTCAGAGGCTCCGCCGGGACGCGAATCCAGCACCGGGAGGCCCAGGAGGCTTTGTGATGCTATCCCTAAGCCATCCATCCCCCTAGCTGAGCACAGACATCATGTGTGATTTTTATGTCCAACTCCCAAAAAGGCTACCGGACTATCATTATTCAATTACCAAATCAGCGTCTCAGAAAACTTGACGGTGAAAAATATCACCCGGCATAGGTACTCCGGCGACCTGCTGGAGTTGCCCGCGTTCCCTGGTTCTCTAGTGACAGCCTCCAGTAGACACTAGTGGGGACTGTTTTGCTTCCTAGCATCATGTGTTACTCTGATCATGGATCTTTTAAGTTGACAGGGGTAACAAAATGCAGGAACTTGTGAAGTTTTTTCCTGCCATGCGGCCTGTTACTGCTCTGTCATACGTTTAGGTGTCAAAAAGTTTGTAATCCTGGGCTGATAAAAATGGGATTCCTTCTAATTTGAGAAACAATAAATCTATCTTAAACCATAGATTAAACATTTTCTTGGAATTTCAATGAGCTAAAACCGGCATCCAAAGCATTCTTCCGATGCACAGAAAACGGGAAAAGGCCGCGACAAAAATTGGCACCATTTTTAGCGTGGGCTCGAAACCTCGTACAAGCCAGTTTTTACCACAAATCTTTAGATGCGAGGTTGCACCCTCTAAACAATGATCTACGGACTTCATATTTTATAGGGTGACTTCTAAACTAGTGTGAAGGGAACATTTTTTCACCCAGACACCACAATATTTAGAAAATGTATAGTCTGGTGCACCCTAATATATATATATATATATATATATATATATATATATATATATATATATATATATATATATATATATATATACCTCTTACACAATGATCTACGGACTTCATTTTATAGTAGGTGACTTAAACTAGTGTGAAGGAACATTTTTTTCACCCAGACACCACAATATTTAGAAAATGTATAGTCTGGTGCACCCTAATATATATATATAGAGAAGTATATATATATATATATATATATATATATATATATATATATATATATATATATATATATATATTGGAGGGGTCGCATTTGTTCTCCCTCTCCTCTTGCGTCATTTTAATTACACGTGCCACTCGTGCCGCCCGTCGGTGAGAAAGAAACACCACTGCGCGCGCCATAAGCAAGGGTTGGCACGGTGCAAAAGAGGGTCTTTTTACGCGACTTCGGTGGCACTGAATGAATTCTCACATTTGCCCAGCTGCAACAAGTTTGTGCCGATGACTACAGAATATTTCGTTCAATTCATAGGGCCTACGTCGCATGTTTTGATTCTTAATATTTATCATTTTAGCATTTTATGCGCGTAATCCCTTTAGGGTATTATATCTCAGTTGCACAGTGTTTGTGCCCTTACCAGTGTGTATATAATGTCGATTGTCTTCTATACCAATGTACTATTGTTTTATCTCATCTACTTTGGATCTTATTGGGGTGATCTCGAGGGCGTATGAATTAAACAAATACAATAAATACAATACATTTCCGTGAATTATATCAATCACAGCACAGTTTTGGCTGTCTGAGTGTCTGGTGGTAGGGAAATAAAACACAGCCAGTCTATTTCAAGGTCAGGGGTATAATGTTGTATGTAGAGGGAGCCGGACAACGTAAGCTCCATTCTAGGCTCTACTGGGCTGGATCCTTCGTTTTATGCCCATTCGTTTATTGGGATAATTTCGACAACGCGCTGGAAAAATTTGGCCAGGATTTGTGGTCATTCTTATATAAACCCACGAAGTGCTACACTTCTTATTGAATTTCAATCGGCTCCGGACCCACGGTAGCCTAGAAATGTCAGTTCACCGTTTTTTTTGTACGTTTTTGTGGTATGTGAGTCCAATCCTGGTATGGAAACAAGAGCGAACCAGGTACGAACATATTACTCAGGATGAGGAAGGTCTTTGATTACACACTTTGCACACTTCTTGGATTGCACACTTCTTATTGAATTTCAATCGGCTCCTGACCCACGGTAGCCTAGAAATGTTAGTTCACCGTTTTTTTTTGTACGTTTTGTGGTATGTGAGTCCAATCCTGGTATGAAACAAGAGCGAACCAGGTACGAACGTATTACTTAGGACACATGAGGGAGGTCTTTGATTACACACTTTTGCACACTTCTTGGATTGCACACTTCTTATTGAATTTCAATCGGCTCCGGACCCACGGTAGCCTAGAAATGTTAGTTCACCGTTTTTTGTACGTTTTGTGGTATGTGAGTCCAATCCTGGTATGAAACAAGAGCGAACCTTACGTACGAAACGTATTACTTAGGATGAGGAAGGTCTTGGCATTTGGCAGCAGGGCATTCAGGACAAAACGACCCAAAATTTCATCCTTTCAATTTGACACCACCATGTCTAGAAAAAATCTGAATCTTTGTCTCCGGGTAGTTTTAAGCCAGGAACACGCCTGTGAGAATCTTAGCCCCCTCCGACCAACGGTGACCGAGATATAGCCGGGCATTTTCATTGAGGTCACCTTGTAGCTCATCTTTTTGATGCTTTCATAATCTCCAAAACGCATTGCCCGATTAAAAGTTTTGTATATCTTTGAACTCGTCTTGACCTATACATTATTTTGAAAAAGAAAATTTCAAATTTTTAAAAAATAATTTACTTTTAATTTGTTTTACCTTTCTTTCTTTTTGATCTAGCTTGACCTTTTCGCAGTAGAAATTGACTCTTGCATCACCTCATAAATTTTGCTTCACTAAAACATCTTCCGATTAAAAAATGCGTTCTTGCATTATAAATCTCATAATTTCTTAGCTACCTAAGGCAGGTAGTGCAGACGGTTTTGACTCACTGCAGTAGTTAGCCTTACGTTTAACGACCGCAAACAAAGCCGATTGTTTTTGTAATCGATTGCTTGCAAATCATACTTGCATCATCTTTACGAAAATTTCATCGTGGAACTGTCAGAATTCTATGAAAACCTTAACACGCCCCCACACGAGGGCGGGCAACCGGCCTCCTCCGCTCTCTCTACAGGTAGTAAAAAAAACACCTTCGCGCAGCGCCACCGTTCATCTTACCTCTCTTAACCTCGGACATTTTTTCAACTTCTGTGCCAGAATAATTTAGGTCAACTGGCAGATGGTAGGTACCGTAAATACCGTAGGTCAACTGGCAACTCACTGGTGAGGGGGTGACCTGAGGTAGATGGCCGTCGTTTGTGCCTTGTGGGACGTTCAACTTTGGTTCCTTAATCAACCCCTTCTTCATGTGGAGTTGCTCATTTTGGTTAGTGGGGTCGGGGTCTCCATAAAAAGTCCCTTGATGACTCTAGTGAGACTCCAACTCCCAAAATGAACTGGCAACAACTTGGACCAAGATTTGTAAAAATAAGAATAGCAACCATTAAAAGTGATAGAAAGGGATCCATTGTTTGGAGGGAGACGAGGGCAAAGGAACTTATTAGTAATGGGCCTTGCAGCCCTAAATAAAAATTTACAAAGATGTCGCGACTTTATCAATAATTGAAACAAGTATAACTTATCCTATAAGCACCACTAACTCACACAATTACATCGTTCCCGGAGATGGAAAAATAGTATCAATACAAGGTGACCCAGTGCAGCACGGCATACGTTTGAGAGGATTCCCACAATGTAAAAAAAAAAACCGTCTGAAAGGCTTTCATTCCCAGGAAGTACTTGCAATCTTCTCATCTATGCGAACAATGTTCTGAAATCATAACGCATTCGACTTGGCCACTTGAACAGGTTGCCTTACATTATATTTTTAAAAGGTGATCATTTTCATAGCTGACACGGATCCGAGTTCAAACGCCACTTCGAAAAGCCTTTTGATTGGCGCTTTTTAATGATTAGGGTGGGAAAATCTGAAGCAATATCAAGTCACAACGTGAAAATAAATAGCAAAATGTATCATGTGTTTAGCCCTCTCGCAGGCCGGTTAGACTACATTGCACCAATAAGTAGTATTTTAAATGAAAAAAAGAGAACATTCAAAGGATGTTTTACCTATTTTACCACCGTTTCCACGGTTCATTGGGCGTGGTCGGGCACCCACAAATATATATATATATATATATATATATATATATATATATATATATATAATTATAACCACACTGGTGCCTTGTATAATCATTGAAGAATAAGGGGAATGCATTGAGATGACTTCAACACTGACACTGACTTTGTCCTGTACAGACGCATTCATTCTACCTGCAATGATGGCCGTCAGATCATTCATTACTTAAGCCAAATAATCTATACTAGTATGTTTATTATTACTTTTGCATTGGACACTCACCATGATTAAATTTTAAACCATTCACGCAGCACCCATAAAAAAGTCTATTTGCACA
Source organism: Lepas anatifera (assembly GCA_034440635.1). Taxonomy (NCBI): domain Eukaryota; kingdom Metazoa; phylum Arthropoda; class Thecostraca; family Lepadidae; genus Lepas; species Lepas anatifera. The sequence continues at coordinate 14,084 of JAOTON010002243.1, forward strand.
GCACGACACTGTTTCTTGGTTCAAGCATAAGGTATACAAAACCCGGACCTCTCTTCCTTTGTTTGTAGATATTTCAGAACAGTCTTATCTACCCGTGGCATTCTTTTGAAACTTGTATTCATTTTCCATAATCACATAGGCAAACAGACTTTGGAGCTGTCTGGCAACATTGGCTATGCTTGATTGTGGAATGTACAAGAACTTAATCGTGCTGAAAAATGTATGCGTAAGAAAAGCATGCGTACCTTTGGCATCACGTATTTGGTCTTTCCACTGGACTTCTTAAACCATCGTGATAGGTGGCCGGTTTCATAGAGCTCTCGATATAGTCGCAGGGCGCCCTTGCTGTGAGACGTAGTGAAAACACTTCATCTCCATAATTCAATTTTGTTCGATAACTAACTTTTGCACAGGAATTAAACCTTTGCATTGCTTTGAAGTCGTGTGCATGGCAGCACCATTTGATGAAGTTAAATATATGTTTGCATTGTGCAGTACAGCTCTTCGTCAGGAGATGTACACTCTTCTGTCATTTCTCTCAGCTTTCATGCTCCAGGGATAAGTTCTGAAAAAACACGAGCCATCGCAGTGTTGTGTTTGGAGGCATGTTATATCACACTGGCTCCGTGGCCTAATTATGGATTATCTCTGCTGTTCAGTAAACCATGTAGAATGAACAGTGCACTGGGAGCGACGCCGCTAAATAGCCAGTTTTAATCACTACCGACAATGCTATATACAAGCGTTTGGTCGGGTTACCTTTGAGGCTGCTCGAGGTCAAAGTATTCCTTACAGGAACTAAGTGGAAACCTAAATTTTGTGGCATAATAGCTGACAGAGGAGAGCCGTAGACAAAATGGTCAGCACCATTGGAATACTCTTGCCGAGCCCGATCGGATTATATATCTTATAATCTTGTCTAGTCAAATTTGAAAATAAACCTGCTTTGACCTAGAGTCGGGCTTAGTTAGGTCTGTATGGTAAAAGAATATTAATCAAACTGCAGCGGCAAGATAGACACGTCAACGTAAAAATAAAATATCCATCGCAATTCTCGACAATTCTCAATTCTCGCAAGTTATCCAAAATTTACTAATTGCCCCATGCATTTCTAATGGAAAGATCGTGACCCTGACCTTGTCCAAGCTATCGATATAGAAATCATGCAAGGCAAAATTATCTTGCTTGGTGACCTTTCTATGTGATGTGAATCTAAGTACGATAGGTTAAATTTGATCTTACTGATGCACCTCCAAAGTTTTTTTTCGAGGCTAGGTCTCTTGACCTGGGTTGGCAGTCTGACTTGGTATGACCCAGACATAAAAGTTTTCCAGAAGCTGTAAAAATATCGAGTCAGAGCTAGATGAAGTACGGTGGCGCTGCGCGAAGGTGTTTTTTCTACTATCTGTAGAAAACTGAGGAGGCCGGTTGCCCGCCCCCTCGTGTGGGCGCGTGTTAATATTCATAAATTCTGACATTTGCACGATGAAAATTTTTGTAGAACAATGCAATATGATTGCAAGCAACCGATTACAAAAACAATCGCTTTGTTTGCGGTGTTAAACGTAAGGCTGTACTACCGCAGTGGTCAAAAACCGTTTGCATACCTGCCTTAGGTGCTAAAAATTTGGAATTTATAGCAAGATCGCATTTAAAAAAATTCGAAAGATAATTTATGAAACAAAATTTTTGAGGTGTCCAAAAGGGTAATTTCAACTGCGAAAAGGTCAAGCTAGGTAAAAAAGAAAAGGTAAAACAAATTAAAAGTTAAATTTTTTTAATTTTGAAATTTTCTTTTTTCAAAAAATATTTAGTTAAAGACGAGTTCAGTGATATACAAAACTTGTTAATCGGGCAATGCGTTTTGGACTTATGAAGCATCAAAGATGAGTCTACAAGGTGACCTCACGAAAATGTCTCGGGCTATATCTCGGTCACCGTTGGTCGGAGAGGGCTAAAATTCTCACAGGCGTGTTCCTAGCCCAAAACTACCCCGGAGACAAAGTTTCAGATTTTTTCTAGACATGGTGGTGTCATGCCTTGGCCGATCTGTCCTGGAATCCCCCAGCGGGTGAAGCATACCTCCACTGCGGAGATAGATGTAGAATTCTTCAAAGTCGGGATAAGGGACCAGTGAATTTCTTTGACACAAATTCAACGCACATCAGGTAAATACGAGCGGTTGGACGAAACGGCAGTTTTGACATAGCCACTCTTGGATAAGTGGAAGATCTTGCGCCTTTTCGCCGGTTCTTTACCGAGTTTGCAAATGTTTGTAGGCTTCTCTACCCTCACACACTAAGAAGTATGTGTGTGCGTGAAATAAATCCGTATGGCTCCAATAGATTTGAAGGCAAAAGCAGTCATTTTAACGAGTCAAAATATGCGAGAACAAAATGTACATGAGGCCAAATTCACGTAATGATACCGATTTCGCCAACCTTGGTGGTGGGGAGGAAGCGAAATAAACCTAAACCGCATATCAACCTAAGCCACACAGAACAATCGAAACAGCGAGCTCACCCAAGCAGGGTTTCTAAGCCAGAATTACCTTGCAGCACGCCCCAGTCACTACCGCTCCGTACAGCAAAACACGATAATGGGCGAAACGCACCCGAAAATCCCCGCACAGCAAAACACGACAATAGGCGAAACACACCCGAAACTACGGCATCCACCGGGCAGTTCCCTGAACAGGTACTGAGCGGGTATAGCGCAAAGGAGTACTCTACACACAGACAATCAGACGAAGAAATCAATACTGACACACTTAACCCGGTTCAAGTAACTTCAAGGACGACATGGTCCAATGCGGGAAACTGAGCCCCTTAGGCCCATTTTTGCGTGGTGCGAGTTTGAAAGAGACTGATTGTCGAGAGTGGTGTCATCATTGTTTTCCTTGCGTTTATAAGTTGCATTTTGGACACCAATACGACATTCCAAGGTGCTGAAGAAAGTCATCCATATCCTAGGGACTATGGTAAAATCACATCCCGCCACACTAAATACCGTTCGAATGGAAGCGCGGCAGACGGAAAGAGCTGAGATCGGTGTCAGGTTAGGTCGGGAACAGCAGACGGCAGGGTCATCTCAGCACTGGGTTTCACGCCATTATTTAAAGGGAATGTGGCACCTTGGTTGAATCCAGGAATCTAGTGTAATTTGGGGTATTTTTAGCCGAAAATCATGAAAACGGCCATGATTTCTCTCGAAAATATACAATGAGCTCAATATTTTGATTTTTTTAATGCTCCTCTAGGGTTAAAAATAAACTTCTGCCTGTGGATGACGTCATGATCTGGCAACTACTACCATATTCAATAGGCTTCAAGGGCTTCAATTGGCTGATAACTCAACGTGACGTCAGCGCTGTCGTCACACCAACAGCTGACAACTGTGGCCGCCTGGCTGGGGTACATGTGGGGTACATTTCAGGTAGGTTTTCAGCCTTGCTCCACGGAAATTTTGAGTTCCAAGACAAATGATATATTGAGTACCGGGTTTTCCGGCATGTTTTACAACTTGGCTATCGCGGTTAAAATCACGTTATAAAGGTGCCACATTCCATTTAACCCATTAAGGACCAAGGGTATCCCGTCGGATACCATTCAGATAAATACACATACATGCACAAAAAAACATTGAACAAAGTCATATTCATATCCCTGAGACTGCACCAAAACCACACCCGACCACACCAAATACAACATCCGGACGCGTTGAAGAAAGCCATTTGCCTGAAACTGCACAAAAATCACAACCCACCACACTGAATGCAATATCCGAACGCGTTGAAGAAAGTAATATTCCCATTCCTGAGCAGGGATGCGGTGGCGCACTGGTAGCGCGTTGAGCTTCCAAACCGCTGACCCGGGTTCAAATCCCCGGCGAGAATACAAATAAGGACTTGATGATCCCCAATATACCTTTCAACATGGTGAGAGCTGGCGACACCATATGACCTCAGCAGTTGGTGCGTCGTAAAGCCCCAAGGCTGCCTTTATATCCCTGAGACTCAGAGACGCTGAAGATCACATTCCAACGCGTTAAAGGGAATGTGGCACCTTCATAATAGGATTTGAAGTGAGGAAGCGATGTGATAAGGTATGACGAGAAACCACTTAATCGATATTTCATTTGTCCTAGAAGTTACAGTTCGCGGATAAAAAGGCAAACACTCACCGTCTACCGACCCCCTTCTCCGGTGGTCACGTGGTGGGTGTGAGCTCAATTTGGGGGTGGTATCTTACTCAAGCCCCGCTGCGCGTGCTGCCATGACCAACTTTTCCTGCATGGACCTTTTTAAAACCTTCGTGCTAAACGTAGTTTTAGTACTTGTGATTATAATTGCGTATAGCTTGATTCAAGGACAAGTCTCAAACGTGAATATATTGACATATAAAGGAAAAAAATGGGTGCCAGTTTGGGTCCTACTAAAAGGCTGCTTTAGCTAGAAAATAACAAAAATAACCTCATTTATATTCGTATTTCTTAAGGTGCGGCCTGGTAGCAAAGATTATTGCATATGGCAGCATAACGTGCTACCATCTAATGACAGGGGCGGATCCAAGGGGGCCGCGGGGGCCGCGGCCCCCTCGCTGGTAAGGCGCCCCCTCGACACTATGGCGCCCCCGGGGCCCGCCTCCATTTGCTCCACGTTTGCATGCCTAACGGAAATACTGGTGCCCCGTGGTAATGATGCTGCATACAAATACATCTTGACAACCAGTCCTGTATCACTGGCGCCCCCCATGATGCATCATTGATGTCTTTGTTTCACTCCATCAACGCCCCAAGCCACATCGTGGGCTCTTCCATCTCTTGACATCCCGTTATGTACTACCGGTGCCCCACTCTTCACTACGGGCGCCCCCATCTTCTTCAAATCCGCTCTATACTACTGGCGCCTCCATGGTGCAGCATTAATATCTCGTTCTTGCTCCAACGGTGCCCCCACGCGTCACTGTGAGCGCCCCATCTGTTGAAACCCTGCATGTACCACTGACACTCCCATGGGCATCATTGGTGTCTTCTTTGCACTCCACTGGGGCCCCCACGCTTCACTGTGGGCGCCCCCTGCTTGTTAGACCCGCTCTTTACCTCTGGCTCCCCCATGGTGCATAATTGGTGCGTTCTCAAACGGCGCCCCCATGGCCCACTGAGGGGGTCTTCACCTTTCAACAGCCCATTCTATACCACTGGTTCCCCCTCTTATGATCCAATATTGTTGTCTACTTTAAGCTTTATGGGCGCCCTCCCCCGCCCCCTTCCACCATCTTTTGACACATCGGTCTGTATCACTGGCGCCCCCATGATGAATCATTGGTGCCTGTTCTTTGCCCCACCGGCGCCTTCATCTCCCGCACTGGGCTCATCGGGAGCGTCCCCACATTTCGACAAACCGCTCTGTCTGGCGGCCCCCATGGTACACATTGGTGTTTTTCTTTCGCTCCATTGTTGCTCTCACACTTCTCTATAGGCGCCCACATATTTCTGCTGAGTGCTTGATGCATCATTGGTATCTTACTTTTTCTCCAACGGCGCCCAACCAGCCCCCCCGCCACACGGCACTAGGGGCGCCCCAACATTTGACAGCACGCACTGTGCCTCCAGCGCCTCCATGGTGCACGATAGGTGCCTATCGTTTGCTCCATTTACGCACCAACATATCACTGTTTTTGACACCCTCTTTTTGCGGTTGGACGCCCAACTTTCACGATTGGCGGCCCTTTTCAGCTCTAGAGCGCCCCACTGCAACATGGACCGCCCGTGTCTGCCTTTGGCCGCCCTCTTCCACATGAGGGGCATTCCAGGACAAAACGACCAAAAATATTTCAATTTGACACCACCATCTCTAAAAATATGAAACTATGTCTCTGGGGTATTTTTGGGCCAGGAACACGCCTGTGAGAATCTTAGCCCCTCCAACCAACGGTGACCGAGTTATAGTCCGAGGCATTTTCGGGAGGTCACCTTATAGACTCATCTTTGATGCTTCATAACTCAAAAACGCATAGCCTGATTAACAAGTTTTGAATATCATTGAACTCGTCTTGAACTATGCACTATTTTGGAAAAAGAAAATTTTGAAATGTTAAACATTTTGACTTTTAATTCCTTTGACCTTTTCTTTTTCTACCTAGCTTGACCTTTTCGCAGTTGAAATTGACCTTTCAGACACCTCAAAAATTTTGCTTCCTAGATTATATTTCGATAAAAAAATGCGTTCTTGCTATAAATTACAAATTTTTAGCACCTAAGGTAGGTATGCAGACGGTTTTTGACCACTGCGGTAGTACAGAATATGTTTAACACCGCAAAAAAAGCGATTGCTTTTGTAATCGGTTGTTTGCAATGATGCTGCATTGTCTTTACGAAATTTTAATCGTGCAAGTGTCAGAGTTTATGAGAATTAACACGCGCCCACACGAGGGGGCGAGCAACCGGCCTCCTCAGGTTTCCACAGGTAGTAAAAAAAAACACCTTTGCGTAGCGCCATCGTACTTCATCTACCTCTAATTCGACATTTTTGCAACTTCTGGCAAAATAATTTAGGTCAACCGGCAGGTGGTAGGTACCGCAAATACCGTAGGTCAGCTGGCAACTGACTGGTGAGAGGGTGACCTGAGGTAGACGGCCGTCCTTATGCTTTGTGGGACGTTCAACTTTGGTTCCTTTATTAACCCTTCATCATGGGAGTTGCTCGTTTGTGTGGTGGGGTTGGGGTCTCCGTGAAAAGTCCTTTGATGACTCTAGTGAGACTCCGACTCCTAAAACTGAACGGGCAACAACTTGGACGAGGTTTATAAAAAGATAGAATAATATAAAAACAGCAGTCATTAAAAGTGATAAAAACGATACATTGTTCCGAGGGAGACGAGCGCAAAGGAACTTATTAGTAATGGGTCTTGCAGCCTTAAACGAGAATATACAAAGATGTTGCGAAATTATCAATAGTTCAAACAATTATAACTTATCCTATAAGCACCACTAACTCACACAATTACATCGTTCCCGGAGATGGAATAATAAAAATAGAAAGCAAATCGATACAATGTGCCCCAGTGCAGCAAAGCATACGTTCGAGAGGATTCATACAATGTAAAAAAGTATCTGAAAGGCTTTCATTCTCAGGAAGTAATTTGAATCTGCTCATACATGCGAAAAACTGTTGTCCTGAAATCATAACGCATTCAACTGGGTCACTTGAACAGGTTGCCTCACATCATATTTTTTAAAAGTTAATCATTTCATAGCCGAAACGATCCCAGTTCAAATGTGGCCGTCAGACCACTCATTACTCAAGCCAAATAATTCATACCTGTATGTTTAATATTAACTTTGCATTGGACATTCACCATGACTAAATTTGCGACCATTCACGCAGCACCCATAAAAGAAAGTCTACTTCCACAGCACGACACAGTTTAGTTCAAACATAGGTATACGAAACCCGAACCTCTCTTGTTTTGTTTGCAGAGCTTTCATGAACAGTGATGGATATCTTATTTACCGCTGGTATTCTATGAGACTTTTGATCGTTTTTCCATAATCACATTGGCGAACAGACTTTGGAGCTGTCATTGGCTATGCTTGATTGTGGAATGTACAAGAACTTAATAGCAGTGAAAAATGTATGCGTAAGAAAAGCATTACAGGAACACAGTGGAAACCTAAATTTTTGGCACAATAGCTGGCAGAGCAGAGCCGTAGAAAAAATGTTCAACACCATTGGAATGCTCTTGTCGAGTCCGATTGGATTATATATCTTATAATTTTGTCTAGTCAAATTTCAAAATTAACCTGCTTTGACCTAGAGCCGGGCTTAGGTCTTTATGGTAAAACATATTAATCAACCTGCAGTGGCAAGTCAGACACAACTTAAAAATAAAACCTACATCGCAATTCTCGACAATTCTCAATTCTTGCAAGTTATTAAATTTACTAATTGTCCCATGCATTTCTAATGGAAAGATTGTGACCATGACCTCGTCCCAGATGATCGATATAGAAATCCTGCTTCGAAAAATTAGCTTCCTCGGTGACCCAACTATGTGATGTGAATCTAAGCACAATAGGTTCAACTTTATCTTAGTGATGCACCTCCAAAGTTTTTTTCGAGGTTAGGTCTCTTGACCTGGGTTGGCGGGCTGACCTGGTATGACCCAGGCCTAAAATTTTGCTAGAAGCTTCAAAAATGTCGAGTTAGAGGTATATGAAGCATGATGGCGCTGCGCGAAGGTGTTTTTTTACTACCTGTGGAAACCTGAGGAGGCTGGTTGCCCGCCCCCTCGTGTGGGTGCGTGTAATCCTCATAAACTCTGACACTTGCACGATGAAAATTTCGTAATGACAATGCAGTATCATTGCAAGCAACCGATTACAAAAGCAACCCCTTTGTTTGCGGTCTTAAACGTAAGGCTGTACTACCGCAGTGGTCAAAAACCAAAAAATTCTGCATACATACCTTAGGTGCTAAAATTTAGAATTTATAGCACGAACGCATTTTTTATTGTTTTTATCGAAAGATAATTTATGAAGCAAAATTTTTTAGATGTTTAACAGGTCAATTTCAACTGCGAAAAGGTCAAGCTAGGTCAAGAAAGAAAAGACCAAACAAATTAAAAGTCAAAACTTTTTAAATTTTAAAGCTTTCTTTTTTGAAAATAATAATAGTTCAATACGAGTTCAGTTATATATAAAACTTGATAATCAGGCAATGCGTTTTTGAGTTATGAAGCATCAAAGCTGAGTCTACAAGGTGACCCCCAAAAATGCCTCGGGCTATAACTCAGTCACCCTTGGTCGGAGGGGGCTAAGATTCTCACAGGCGTGTTCCTGGCCCAAAAATACCCTGGAGACAAAGTTTCAGATATTTCCTAGACATGACCCCATATTTCACAATTGGCCACCCTTTTTCAGCCCTTGGTGGAACTCTGCAACGTGGACCACCCTCATTTACCTCCAGGCGCTCTTAACTTTGTGGTTGGGCACCCTGTTTTCATAATTGATCCGCTTTTCAGCCCTTGGGTGCCCCACTGAAACATGAACTGCCCTCATCCAATTTTAGCCGCTCTCTTCTGCATGATTGTGCGCACCTTCTCCACTGTTGGCCGCTCTTGTGCAGCCTTAAAGCACCCCACTTCAACGGGGACTGCCCTCATTCACCTCTGGCCGCCTTCCGCTTTGTGGTTCGGAGCCCCTAAATCATGCTTGACCGTCCCTTTTAGCTATAAAGCGGCCCACCATAAAATTGAGCACTCTCATCTACTTTTGACTGCCCTCTAGTGCATGATTGCGCGCCCATTTTCCACCATTGTCTGCTCTTTCTTAGCCTTGGGGCACCCCACTTTTACGTATACCGCCTTCAACTTCGCTTGTCCTCTTCTTTGTATTCGGGAACCCCAATTTCACGATTGACCGCTCTTTTTCAGCCTTAGGGCATCCCACTGCGACATGGCCAGCTCTCAGCTCTGAGTGGTAAAAATTGCCCCGAGTTCTTTTTAGTGTTTGTTTTGGGTATCCATCGGTGTCATTTTGCTCCATTACCAAGCAGGATCCCCCAGGGCGCGTTCATGCCCATCCGATGTGTGGTCGTGTGCCCGTCCCATATGTGGTTGTGTTGTCTATTGCGACGAGAACATGTTACAATGCAATATAGCGAACTGGTAAAAATAATGTTTCTTGTGAAGCAAATTTTGAGCACGTAGACAAATAACCCTTGAATTTGTAAAAAAAAAAAAACATTTCGGATCTACTGATAACCCTGTAAGCTGTTGACTTCGATCATTTACTTATTTTCCGAGGTGTTTTTTCTGGCAGTGCCACTATTGAAAGGCTGTGTCCAGACCAAGGCCCTTAACGTAAAAAGGCACGGTCATCCGACGATTCGGCCGGATCATGACGTAAGCATGTGACGTCATAATTTATCACATGCCGAGCCTCTTCATTGACTTAAACCTACGCAGGCGAATAAAATGTATATTTCACAAAATCTTCATACATAAGATAATTTTATCACCTATTGGACTTGTTCTGCTTAGCAAAATGTTGGCAACGATTTTATCATCACCTAGTCCAAGGACTGGCTCGTCCATAAGACCGACAACTCTTGGTCTTAACCACCCCCCACCGTGTGGGGCATATAAGTACCGAGGTACAAACTGAGTTTGACCGGTCACCACGATCCTGACCGAGTTGAATGCGATAGTAAGCCAGTTCAGTGAGTGAAGTTATGTAATTTGGCTGCATTGCAACGATCATAATGGGAAAAAGTTAGATTGTGTGCCGAGGCATTTTCATTAACACCCACCCGGGAGGGCCTGCGAGCCATTTTTGCCAGGGTGGGTTGGGGGGTTTCAAACACCCCCTCAAACTCAGCTCCTATGCGGGATAGCAAAAAAAAAAAAACGCGAACGCTAGTGGATAGCCCATCAAAATTCATGAAGAAACTACATTAGCCACTTTTTGGCTGAGACCAATATTGAGGTCATGACAGGTCAAAGAAGCTGCATTTTAGAGTACAGTTTTTGCAGGTTTTGGACTCTAGCGTCTGACAGAGTTGAGCAGGATCATTTTTAGGCACTATTCTCTTTCTCTCGTCATGGAAAATCGAATGATGTATGATATTACTGTGCTAGGTCAAAACACAAAAATGACCTGACCCGATTTCATGGAATGGCAAAAAAATCTGGGTATTTACATATAATAAGCATCTAATATTTCATAAGAGGCATCAGCTACGAAGTGAGAGGTGGATAGGATAAATTAATAATTGGTGATCTTACCTGAAGTAAGTATTTTGTGTGCCAATTTCGGGTATGATTACTAGCTTCATGAAATTCAAGTAAGAGAAATGATACGTCCTTGATATCTTGATTTTACACAAAGTACTTATTTTTTCTATTTTTACTTCTGCGTCAAGTAGCACGCAGTGCCTGTCTCTATGCTGCGCCGCAGTGTCTCGCCTGCAGTGATGCTGCACCGCCAGGCACGCACGTCGCTGGCTGACGTTTCGCGGCGGATTTTTGTGGCTGCAATTTTAGCAGGGAGAAATGCTCCGCGGCCATGGGCGTCGGAAGTGAGTGGTGTCGTGGGGACTCGACATGTGGTTTTAGTTTTCTCCCTGTTATCTGCGTGCGCTTAGGCAAATGTTTAGAAGCCTAGTGCAAGTGAAGCGCATCGGTACTATTTACTAATGCCGTAGTGACGCCCCGATGTGTGTATCCCATGCTGTTTTGTAGGTACCCACCCTATCTTGATCAACACTTTTTCCACCTCAGAAAATGCCAAACCAAGCGACTGTCTTTTTAAAATATCCGCCCAGTTGACATGGGCGGATGGCGGCACTTAACCCACTCCCCACCGGGGGGCAGCGCCACCTTCGCCCCACCGGGGGCATCGATGGCCCCCTCTAACTCCGAAAATATGCGCGTTAGCGCAAATCTGCAAAGTGCAATAGAAAGCTCGCGTGAATTCAGTAAGTAATTACTTCACATGTTTTAGTGCCAGGTCAATGGTTTGACCTCCAAAGGTCAAATTGGGTCAAGATCGGCTATTTTCACTCAAATATGCAATGCTTAAGCAAACTGGGCATAACTCTTATGCCATTAGAGCTATTGAGGTCTGGTAAAGTACATTTGATAGGAAATTGTCAGTCCTTTTTCCGCTATGTGAAACGTAAAGATCTCCCGCCAGTGGTTTGACCTCCAGAGGTCACCTCGTGACCTAAGATGACCTGAGGTCACGAAAGGTCAGAAAGTAACCTTGCCGTATATCAAATGAAAGCCAATGACGAGACAAACACGATGGTGTTTGTTTCAGCGCTCTAGCTTATACAGGTCAAAAGTTATTGTCAAAATACTGTTGTTGACCCCTGGTGACCTTGGATGACCTTGGAGAGGTCAAAGGGCAAATATGGCCCCTGAAATCCGTGAAAGGGTGTCCAAGAACGCTTTTCTGATCAAGCTTAACATTTTCAATCGCTTTTGTGACTTATAGATCATAAGACAGCTTTTCCCCATGCTTTTTCAATGGAAGAGGTCACCTCGTGACCTGACCTCAGGGCACGAAATCGAAAAATCCCGGATATACACCTTGTAGACCCCGGTGGGGTCATAAAGTGTAGGAAGTTTCAAATCGATCGACTGTGAAATGTAGCTCTTACAGAGCTCTAAAGTTGAAGTGAGGTGACCTTGGTTGACCTCGTCTGATGACCTGACCTTGGGTGACCCGGGGTAAAAAAATTTCAGGAATGGTGGTAAAATGATGCAGTGAGAGGTAGAGCGCTCAACCACGGTGCTGCGCCTCTTCGTTTTTCTGCTATCCCGGAAAAACCTTAGGGGGCCATCGATGGCCCCCGGTGGGGCGAGGGTTAATGAGAATGTGACACTTTGGTAGAATCCAGGAATTCAGTGTAATAAGGAGTATTTTAGCCGAAAATGAAAACGTCCATGATTTCCCTTAAAATGTACAATGAGCTCTATATTTTTATTTTTAAAATGCTCCTCTAGGGTGAAAAATAAACCTCCTCCTGTGGATGACGCCATGATCTGGCAATTCCTGCCATATTAACCTTCGCCCGGGTGGGGGTCTTTTTAGACCCCCTCGGGTTTTTCCGAAGTGACCAAAAAACGGCGGCGCGCAGCGCCACCAAACTTAGTCTAGCTGTTCTTTCATCACTTTTACATCTTTCCTGAAAATTTTAGCTCAAGTTCAGATCAGGTCAGATCACCAGGTCAGGTGAAGTGACTTCACCTAAAAAATGCTTAGGACTGCATAACTAAAAGGAGGATTAATCGATCAAGTTTAAACTTATACCACATAATGGGCCCACCAGGAGCTACAACATATGTTCCGGGATTTTTTTATATTGGTGACCTAAGGTGATGTGCAGATCATGACCTCCCAATTGTAAATACATGGGGAAAATCACGAAATGAGCTTTTCTCAATAACTATGGATGGAATCAGCTTGAAACATCGGTTACGACTTGCTCTTAGCCCACTTCTGAAGTTGATACCAAAAAGTTTGACTTGTGACCTTTGACAGGTCGCCTTAGGTCAAATAAGCATTTTTGGTGTTTTACTCTATAAATTTTGAATAAACAAAGATAGAACTTTTATTTTGTCACCAAAGTGTTTGTATAGTCACTGCCGGTCAAATTGTATAAATCATGACTATACCAGGTCAAGTTGGGTCAGACTGTTGACCTATGATATTGGACTGTATTTGTGTGGATAAAGGTGATAATACCTTCATATTTTCAAAATCAAAGTAGCCTAGGTCCCTTTTTAGGTTCATCTTACAATCTTGGATCTGTGACTTCTTAGAGGTTATCTGGAGCTACTTAAGCAGTTTTCAGACTTAGTTCAATAACATGCAATGCATGCAATGATGATACAGCTTTTATGTTTATACCATTGCGTTTGGATTGATATTCCAAGTCGATTGATATGAATATGAACTATGCTAGTTCAAAAGTGATCTTGACCTGACCTGCGTTCAGGTCATTTGTGTTTGGATCTAGTATGGTCACATTATACAATTATCCGATTCGCCGTGACGAGAGACAGCGAATAGTGCCTACAAAATGATTCTAACTCAACGCTGTCAGACGCTAGAGCCCAAAAACTGCTAAAAATGCCAACTTATTTTTTTATAAATTTTGTTCAAGTTGTTCCTGGTAAGGCTGCTGGAGTCGGAGTCTCACTAAAGTCACCAAGGGACTTGTCACGGAGACCCCGACCCCACCACCCGAACGAGCAACTCCCTCAATGGAGGGTTAATTTAGAAGCCAAAGTTTAACGTCCCACAAAGCACAGAGACGGCCGCCTCGCTCAGGTCACCCTCTCACCAGTCAGTTGCCAGCCGACCTGTACATCGGGTAAACGTTTAAGCGCCGGAGCGTCTCAGGGGAACCGATCCCAAGCCTGGACATGCACTGCCACTGCATGCTTCTGAGCAGCGGGCCGGAGCCCAACGCTCTACCAACTGAGCTACCGGGGCGGCATTTTACCTGTCATGACCTCAATATTGACCTGAGCCAAAAAGTGACCGATATAGTTTCCTCATAAATTTGTATGAACTATCCACCAGCTTTCGCGTTTCTCGCTATCCCGCACAGGGGCCGAGTTCGAGAGGGGGTGTTCACCCCCGCCAGGGCGAAGGTAGCTCAGAGGCCCACGGGGCGCTGGTCAACTGATTCAGTTCGCAAAAACAATACTTTAAATGGGTATAGAACATAAAATTGGGCGCCCCCAGCCAGACTAAAAATGGCGCCCCCTGGTCATGCAAGTGGCGCCCCCCAGTGCTGCGGCCCCCCTAGCGAAAATTCCTGGATCCGCCCCTGTCTAATGACGTCATAACGTTGTGGAGGTTTTTACGTCTTGCGAAGAAAAATTAAAGGGAATGTAGCACCTTGGTCGAATCCCGGAATCTAGTGTAATTAAGGGTATTTTTAGCCGAAAATCATGAAAATATCCATGATTTTTCTGAAAAACATGCACAATAAGCTCAATAGTTTGAAATTTAAAATGCTCCTCCACGATAAGAAATAAACCTCTGCCTGTGCATGACGTCATCATCTGGCAACTACTGCCATATTCAATGGGCTTCAATAAGCTGACTACTCACTGTGACGTCAGCATGTGGTCACGCCAACAGCTGACAACTGCGGCCGACTCCTTGGGTACATTTTGGGTACATTTTAGGTAGGTTTATAGCCTTTCTCTACGGAAATTTCGAGTTGCAAGACAAATGATATAGAGTACTGGGTTTTCCTGCATGCTTTACAGCTCGACTATCTCAGTTAAAATCACGTTGTAAAGGTGCCACGTTCCCTTTACACAGTGCAAAATTTTGGGCTAATAAGTTATTTTGTCATCATTTTCCATGAGAAGTGCCCTTAAAGCAACTCCAGAGGTGCCACATTCCCTTTCAAGCGAATGTACCCGCTACTTTTCCCAAATTCCGCAAAACTTGAGGGAGAAACATGTCGTGAAGATCTGTAAGTCAGGATATTTTCGCCTTGCATCGCTTGAAGAGAATGTGGTTCTTTTTATTTCAAAATATGACGTCATCGAACCAACAGTTTTCGTTGTCTGCTGAATGATAGCCTTGATCACTGGAACAACATAGACTCGCTTTGCCAGGGCAGCAAACCATCGACATTCCATATCCATTCCCAGTTTTCCTTCTGAAATTGAATTCAAGGACAAAGGGGGCATACGAATTAATGAAATTTTTGTATACAGAAATATATCCACCATTCCATGGAGTTTGCAATGTGTGAAGCTCGTAAATACAAAACTACAGCACGTATATAGAGAGAACAGATTACTACAATTTAGGCCTATCAAATTTGTAGAAGCAGATGGAAAGAAATTCCTTCACGGTTCGAATTAGGGCCTTAGTGCCCTTTATTTTCGCCCATAAATTGTGGGAAAATTTAATACAGTGAGCTTTAAGTGAAATGAAATATGCCGGTGTATTTCTCGATATGCTATTTAAAACTGCTGTCTCGGTTCAAAACAAGGTCAAACAACCTTCAAACAAGGTCGCACACCGAAAACGCGACACAAAGTTCCGGCTGAACAACACGTCCACACTGCACGAGAGGCCACATCTAACATCCTCACTGCTACAACACCACGCAAGCGACACAGCTGCGCTGGACAGAGAGCTATCTACAACAGCGGCCGGACAGAGCTATGTACGCAGCTGCCCCCGACAGAGCTATGTACGCAGCTACCCCCGACAGAGCTATGTACGCAGCTGCCCCCGACAGAGCTATGTACGCAGCTGCCCCCGACAGAGCTATGTACGCAGCTGCCCCCGACAGAGCTATGTACGCAGCTGCCCCCGACAGAGCTATGTACGCAGCTGCCCCCGACAGAGCTATGTACGCAGCTGCCCCCGACAGAGCTATGTACGCAGCTGCCCCCGACAGAGCTATGTACGCAGCTGCCTCCGACAGAGCTATGTACGCAGCTGTCTCCGACAGAGCTATGTACGCAGCTGCCCCCGACAGAGCTATGTACGCAGCTGCCCCCGACAGAGCTATGTACGCAGCTGCCTCCGACAGAGCTATGTACGCAGCTGTCTCCGACAGAGCTATGTACGCAGCTGCCCCCGACAGAGCTATGTACGCAGCTGTCTCCGACAGAGCTATGTACGCAGCTGCCCCCGACAGAGCTATGTACGCAGCTGCCCCCGACAGAGCTATGTACGCAGCTGCCCCCGACAGAGCTATGTACGCAGCTGCCCCCGACAGAGCTATGTACGCAGCTGCCTCCGACAGAGCTATGTACGCAGCTGTCTCCGACAGAGCTATGTACGCAGCTGCCCCCGACAGAGCTATGTACGCAGCTGCTCCCGACAGAGCTATGTACGCAGCTGCCCCCGACAAAGCTATGTACGCAGCTGCCCCAACAGACCTATGTACGCAGCTCCGCCAGACAGAGCGCTATGTACACAGCTGCGCCGGACAGAGCGCTATGTACACAGCTGCGCCGCACAGAGCGCTATGTACACAGCTGCGCCGCACAGAGCGCTATGTACACAGCTGCGCCGCACAGAGCGCTATGTACACAGCTGCGCCGCACAGAGCGCTATGTACACAGCTGCGCCGCGCAGAGCGCTATGTACACAGCTGCGCCGCACAGAGCGCTATGTACACAGCTGCGCCGCACAGAGCGCTGTGTACACAGCTGCGCCGCACAGAGCGCTATGTACACAGCTGCGCCGCACAGAGCGCTATGTACACAGCTGCGCCGCACAGAGCGCTATGTACACAGCTGCGCCGCGCAGAGCGCTATGTACACAGCTGCGCCGCACAGAGCGCTATGTACACAGCTGCGCCGCACAGAGCGCTATGTACACAGCTGCGCCGCACAGAGCGCTATGTACACAGCTGCGCCGCACAGAGTGCTATGTACACAGCTGCGCCGGACAGAGCGCTATGTACAGCAGCGGGCCGGTGCCCAGCGCCTCTCCTTACCATCCGCCGGCGGCGACGCCGGACCACCTACGTCATAAGAGCTTATCAGCCGCCACAGCCGGGCCAGCGCACACCACTCAGCTGGCAAACTGCAAACGCTGCGTTTTCGAGAACATGCGCGTATAGCTCTCACCGGACTCTGGCCCGCTAGAAATGAGTAGACGCCTTAGAGACTTGGAATTGAGCCGAGTGTTAGGGAGACTCATACATAGCGTAACGGTCTACAACGTGAAAGTGCTCAGCGGCTGTGTTACCATGCATGTGAAGCATTGATAAAAGAAAAAAAGTCGTTACATAGATTAGTGAGCTGACAACAGCTACAGCGTTATTTTTGACCTTTGGAAAACACCTTGCACACTGGCCGCAAGCTGAAGTTCAAATAAACTATATCATGGCATGCTTCAGCGACTATGCAAAACGCTTCTAGCCTGCTGTGACTTCATTTACCGGCTCTACAAGTAGCATCCAATCTTTCTTATCAAACCCCTCTGACACCTAAATCAGCCGGCACGCAATCTCGGCAGTGCAACAGTTCTCTCTCTCCCTCTCGGCCGGTGACGTCACAGCCGGCTATCGACAACTCACCCGACCATGAACTTTTTGACAGTGGCCGAGCGCAGCAGGGGAGGCAGGTAGATGCCGTGGAAGACCCAGTGGCGACAGTCCTCCGCCATCGCGTCACCGGTGGGGGCGCCTGGGACACGCCAGAGGTAGCCCGGTCAGCACCGAAATAGCATCCACCCCAGCTGGAGAACGAAATGGTCGCACACGCACTAGGAGATACTGATGGCCCGTCTCGTGACTGGCATACATATCACCAGATGGCTTCGATCGACACTAACGGCGAGAATTCAGACAGCCTGCGCTACGTTAGCCAACGCAGATAACAGTGAAAACTCGCTCTACGGCAATACCAGCCATTCATGGCGCCGGAGTCTCCAAGTCCCCGATCTCTGTACCTCCCTCCATACGTCTCAAACACGCCAGCCACTTTCATCGCTGACAAATACAATAATCATTCATACTCAAACTAGCTGAAAGCCCTCTAAACACACACACGCACGCACAGCGCTTACGAAAAATCACCCACACACGCACATACAGCTAAGATCCATTCCAAGTTGCCGTTGTGTACCGAATCTAACACATTGGCCCCCGGCGCATTTTCCGTCTGCACGTAACATCATCAACGAACCATGACTTGTGACAACAGAGATTAGTGTACAGGAAGCCTCCATTTACGCCGAGCAATGCCCGCCCGACAGACGCCGACGCGACACAATGCTCCGTGGCACCGGCAGCGCCGCCGCGACACAATGCTCCGTGACACCGGCAGCGCTGCCGCGACACAATGCCCTGTGGCACCGGCAGCGCTGCCGCGACACAATGCCCTGCGGCAGCGGCAGCGCTGCCGCGACACAATGCCCTGTGGCACCGACAGCGCTGCCGCGACACAATGCCCTGCGGCACCGGCAGCGCTGCCGCGACACAATGCCCTGTGGCACCGACAGCGCTGCCGCGACACAATGCCCTGTGGCACCGACAGCGCTGCCGCGACACAATGCCCTGTGGCACCGGCAGCGCTGCCGCGACACAATGCCCTGCGGCACCGGCAGCGCCGCCGCGACACAATGCCCTGCGGCACCGGCAGCGCCGCCGCGACACAATGCCCTGTGGCACCGACAGCGCTGCCGCGACACAATGCCCTGCGGCACCGGCAGCGCCGCTTGACGTCACTAGCACATTCGGCGCCTGTGGAGATAGGGCGCCTTGTGTGGCATGGTGTGAGAGATGGGGTCTGTGGCAGAATGTGCAGCAGGTTACGGGTGTAGCAGCCGCTGACCCGCCCGGATCACAGCCATAGCACGGCCGCGCGACCAGCCGTCGACCATTGGCCCTTGGGCCAGGCACAATCCCGGTACCAAAAAGGGGACAAACTCTCGGTGAGATTTTCCAGACTTCAAAATGTCCCTACTTTTTGTTTTCACGTGATAACCATCTGGGACGGGCAGCTTACTAGGGTTTATCACCCTTCAAACACGAGAACGCACGTGGGGGAGCCCCTTTACCACTCCAGAAAGGTTTCGCAATATCTTTTTTGAAGTTGACCCTAGTCATACAATTTTTCAAGAGCTATGGAAACTAATTTGGTCGTCCAAAAATCAATACTTTTACTGCATTGCTATCGCTGAAGTCACAATGACACCATGAACATAACATAAGGAAAATATATGTATTTTACGAATTTCAGATTCTTCTTTTTTACAAATTTTGTCCAAGTTGCTCCCAGTTCGGTTTTCGATTCGGAGTCACACTAAAGTCATCAAGGCATTTATCACGCAGAACCCCGACCTACCACCCGAACGAGCAACTCCCACAATGAAGGGTTATTTTAGGAGACAAAGTTTAACGTCCCACAAAGCAGAGGGACGGCCACACCGCTCAGATCACCCTCTCACAAGTCAGTTTCCAGCCGACATACGTCTGCTAAATGTTGAGCGCCAGAGCATCTCAGGGGAACCGATCCCAAGCCTGTACAAGCACTGTTACTGCATGTTTCTGAGCAGCGGGCCGGAGTCCAACGCTCTACCAACTAAGCTACCTAAAACGCGGCTTCTAAAGCACGAGTAAATTTTTTCTAGTCTATAAAACAAAGTCTAATTTTCGATCGATTGCCAATGTATGCACACCCTTATTAAGTGCGCGTGGCGATAAATGTGTTTGGGGGCTGATTCGTAATATCCCTGCCTTTTAAAGACAGCAAGAAATAAATGGATCAGCAGAACACGTATTTTATCAACGTTTGGAAAGTTCAGACCAAAATAAGCTAGGGATTTTTTTCATTTTGTGAATGTTCTATGTTCCATAGTATCTTTCCGAACCATAGGCGTGTGAACAAGGTGGCCTAGGAGATCAAACTCCATAGCAGTACTCATACGACATGGCACCAAGGAATTTACTCAAAATGCCCCTCGGTGTCTAACACTCTAAACATTTCCTTAGGTATGGGCTGAGGAAAATGGTTCCTAAATTATGGTTCATCCAAATAAACTTATAATGAGAGATGGATGAATGATGCATAGTTTTTGGGGCAAGTTATTATTGATAACATTTTTTGCAGCCATCACGTATGCTCATTAGGCGCTTAACACCCTGACAGAGGTACAGGCTGGAGAAATGGGTCCATTAATGATTGAACCAATTAACGTATCATGAGAGGAATTGAGCTGTATCATGCTAATTCATAAGATGCCGTTTAATCATATCATATATCTACATAAACTGTATATGTAAAACTTGAGTTTTAACAAAACGAACCCGTCGCTTGACTCTTTTGCTACTAAGGGTAAGCATGCATTAGCGATAGAGAACAAGCTTCTGATAAAATTCCATGTATAGCCATCATGCGTCTTCGCATTATCAACCAATTTGAGCAAGGTATATTTAGATAAAATACAGCGACAAGCGCATATAAATTCTAACTTTTCCAGCATTCCACTAGTTCAGTTTTTGGAATTTTATGTTTAGAAGGTGTACTGTATTAACAATTATGAATTAAACTAACCGAGAGAAGTATATTGGAAACGATAGCTGCTAGCTGAAATAAATGACAAAGGTAAGTCATAATTCTACCAGTCTAGTTTCTCTGCATAGTGAATACAATCCGTAGGTTAGAGGTAGCCAGACCATTGTTGTCGCGACATTCAGCTTCTAAGAATTCATACTAAAGGACGCTTCAAAGGAACTCAATTCGAGGCCTCGGCTCATTCCATTTTCCTGGTCTCTTGCCTTCATGAAGATTCTGAAGAAGGACTGTGCCCGAATACATAATCACTGCGTATTTCCAACATTGGGCACCCAGGATTCGAGGAGAAGGGCCAATTAACAACTTGTCTAGGTCTCTTAAGAAACCAAAGCGTTACAGTTTTCAAAGAAAAGAGTGCAAGGTCAAGTTCCTTGTACCATCACCATCATTGCTGGAGTTTACGGCGCCTTGGCAGCAAAAGCCATTTGGCGTCCATAGCTGCCGATTTAAGGTCACTAGAGCCGGGAAAAGTTACAAAGTTCATTGCCAAACTCAATGACAAGGAATATGATGTAAAAACTTTAGCAATGATCGACATCTGAAGTGGAGCTCACTCTAAACACGCTTGAATTTTGCATGCATATTCATCGACACGAGCAGTACAAGTGTGCAGGGAAGCTGGTACCCAGACGGGCACAGAGCTTCCACCCATTCCGCACTTAGCCAATATTCTGTATTTAACACCATTTTGATCATAATATAGTAGAAAAGACCGTTAGGCTCCGTTTCTCAGGGCAGTTCTAAGCCCTTATATCACAGACACCCGACAAGCACTGCCCTGCTGCTCTTAATACAAGGATAAACATTGGGAGAGTTTTATTGTGGAAATGGTGGTTTTTAACATATATTAGCAGGGATGATCTATGCTAGCCTTAGTTGACTCGCAGAAATATGCACGCATGATTCAACCCACTACCCCAAAATTCCAGAAAATCACGCGGGCTCAGATGGGCGTGAGGGTAGGGACGGATGCCAGTGGGAGGAGCGCGACCGTTCACCCACGGAGGTGGGCACTTGTCAGCACCGGCGACACACGCTCAGCGCCCAGCATAGACCACCAAGTGCCTTTGGAATGCCTGCAGTGCGGTAAATGCGCATTTATGTTATGTTGTCGGAGGCTAGAGAAAGACTGCGTCGGGACCAACCATGTATTCTAATTTTATCCTAGTTATATACATTCGTTCAAACCGACGAAACGGATTCCTGGCACACATACATACACTCGTGACACACACTCTAATTTTAGGACTGGAACTGAACACTCTATGACATCCCTTCCTTACGAAAAGTTTCCTTTCGGAAATATAATGAAATAAATTAATTGAAACATTCATCCTTGGTCCCGGTTTTATGTTTATGTTACTAAAATAAGCTTTGATCAAACATTCAAAACACACATTCTTCAATACATATAGTATTCATGCTGTCATTGCTTTTCGTCTTTCATGGTGGTAATAACCCAATTTCTGTCCACCTTGTTTATACTATTTCTTTGTTTCTACATTTTTTTCTCCGTCTTCATAAAGGTGGTGTTTAACATTATATATAATAAAACGCACTGAGAAGGCTGAAGGTTAATGTAGCCGAAAAACGTCGATATGTCTTGTGGGAAGTAAGCCGTAAATGTTAGCCAAGGCCTCTTCTTCAGTGACGGAATAGTTTATCTCGGCTTTGGTCAAATTACGACTGAGGTAGGCCATTGGATGTAATGAATCGCCAAAGCGTTGTTCCAAAATGGCAGATATGCTATACTTGCTGGCATCGGTTTAAAGATAAAATTCGCGATCAAAGGAGGGTAATCGAAGAACTGGGTATGTCGTCAAGGACGTTTTGATGCTTTCGAAAGCTTGTTCACATTCCGGTGTCAAGACGAAAGGGACATTCCCGCGGGTCAGGTAGTTTAAACACCGGGAAGTTTCAGCCATGTGGGGAATGAATTTCCGGAAAAAATTCACGAAACCAAGAAACTGTTTCACTTGTTTCGGAGCTTGGGGTCTGGGATAAGTTTTGACAGCTTTGATTTTCTCGGGGTCTGGGGATATGCCTTGGGCACTGATGGTTGAATAAATTATCGATTTTTGCATAAAGGTACATTTTGAAGGTTTTAAGACGAATTTGTGCTTACTCAAGCGTTGAAGAACAGCTTCTAGCTTTTTAAAGTGAGAATCGGCAGTGTTGCTGGCGATGATCAAATCATTAACGTAACAATATATGTAATCACTGGGAAGGCCAGAAAATGCAATTTTAAGTGCTCTATTTAGAGCAGCACTTGCGGAATTCAATCCAAAAGGTACGCGGCGGTACTGGTATGACTGATTGTCAGCAGAAAAGGCTGTAAATTCTTTGGACTGGGGATCGAGGGGAATTTGATGAAAATATCGAAAAAGATCCAAGGTGGTAAACAAGGTTGACCCAGATAATTGGTCTAAGGTGTCTTGAAGTTGAGGGGAGGGGAAGCTGTCCGTTTTCACAACTGTGTTCAAACGTCGTAAATCAAGAACAAAACGAGGTGGGGAATTTGGGCTTCACTTGACGAGAAGGGTCGGAGAATTGTAAGAAGACACGGAGGGCTCGATGATTTTTGGCATCAAGTAGTTCATCAGTCTGTTGTTTGAGCACGGTACGCTCTGAGAATGGAATGGGATATGGTCTTTGATAGGCCGGAGTAGAATCCGTTAGTTCTATCTTATGGCGATAAACATCAGTTTCCTTCAGATCGGAAAACGATTTACCGAATACTGACTTGTACTTCAATAACAATGCTAGTAAGCGATCTCTATGTTCTAGGGGAACATTGGTCATGTCAAAGTCAGCGGCAGTGATAGAGTCGATGTCAACAGCGTTGGAAGTAGAAGCGTCTCTAACGAGAGGTTCTGTCGCGTCGTCGGGCTCAGACATCTGGTCTTCTGAAAAAATAGATGTCTCGGGAATATAACTAAGAAGAGCGAGGCTGCTGCGTTTAGGAAAAGTCAGATCAACAGAAGAGATATTGCAAAGTCTAACAAGAATTCGACGTGATTTAGTGCCTTGGAGGTGGCCGATGGAGCGTGCCACGATGACATCGGCAGAAAATTTTTGTTGGGGATGCGAGGTTACAAGAAATGTTGCGGGATGGGCAGACTCCGGGACTGTACGAGAAACTCTTGCCAAAACAAGTTTTTCTGTCCTGGCAGGTATAGTGGTGTCAGTAGAAAAATAGGCCGTATGGCAAGTGTCGATCGAGGGATCGTTGGTTGTGGAACTTGGCAGAGCTTCGAGGGGCGGAATGGGGTCGTCGCGAGTCACGGCAGGGTGAGACTGTGGGGTTATTTTAGGCTGAGATGTGTCTGGCGGTCGAGGTTTGTTTGTGGTAGAAGGATCGGTTGGCACGGGTGGCTCGGTTCGGCTGATGGGGACTTTCAGGGTGGAGTCTCCAGGATAAATAATGTGATTGTCAACGAGGAAGCGAACGGAATGCGGAGATGGACGGTGAGGAGACAGCGCTGATACAGTAGGGAAGGGATCTGAAAAATAAGGCGTGATGGCTAGCGTCGTATGACAAATGGTGGGCATGAATAAAATCGGCTCCTAAAATAAGGTCACATTTGGGAGAGGGGATTGGTACTGATGAGCACGGAATGAATAATTGTGCGATTAAGCAGTGTGAGGGGCAATAAGGAACGACCAAGTAACTGCAAGGGGGAACCCGTGACGCCAGTAACATTAAGGGAAACTTTGGCGGGTTTGACGGGACAATTTAAGCGATCAAAAGCCATTTTGGTGAGGATAGTGACAGAAGAGCCTGTGTCATACAGGGTGCGAAAAGGCACAGAGGAAGCGTGAACTGTGGTAATAATGGGAGTTACGCCAATGTAGTGGGGATGGATGACGCTGAGGACATCGCCGTTCGTTAAGGGTCAATTGCGATTGGAGCGAGCAGTGGGGCGAGGCCGCGGTGATGGGGATCTAGACTAAGATCGGTTGCGACCATAAGATCTAGGCGGAGAACGGTTAAAGCGCACGGAGCGGTCGGAACGGGACGAGCGGTCATAGCGCGGGGATGGGGATCTGTCTGGGCGTGAGGGGCGGTCGTACCGGGAGGAGATTCGTGGTAGTGATCGCGGGATGGGGTCCAGGACTGGTTTCGATACGGGGTGAAACGACGTGGTTGGCGAAAGGGCCGAGATGGATAGCGTGAGCGAGATCGAGAAGGAAAGCGATTGCGTGGGTTAGAAAAGCAATCACGGGCGAAATGGTTAGGACGGCCACAATGGTAGCAGCAAGGTTGGCTGCCACGACGGTAGGTAGGACGACGGGCTGGGTAATCTGACCGGGGTTGGGCTTGGGCCAGTTCGAGGACGACAAGGCGAGCGTTGATTTGGGCGATGGAGTCAGAGGTGGTCATAGAATCAACTGGGTCGGCATCGGCGAGCGGGACAGAGGCCAGGGATTCGTTCTGTTCTTCCGTGCGAGCAAGGGTCAAGGCCTCAGAAAATGAGGAAGGGGTTCGAGACATTACGAGGCGACGAGTCATAGGGACCCGAAGCCCTTTAATGAATTGTACTGTAAGAGTCTGGTCTTTGATGGATTTGCTTTGTCCGTCGACGTCCCATTCTGTTAATTGTTTTCCGATCGTTTTGAGTCGGTCAGCATAGGTGGAGACGGATTCGTCTGGGCGTTGAACACATGTCATAAGGTCCTGGAGGCGAAGTGTCATCGGGCGGGAGTCTTTGGTAAACATTTCAATGGCCAGTTTCTTAAACGCCGGAAGGGTCGTGCAACCTCGGAGTGCCATATTCTCGCGGAGGATTTTGCCAGGGCGTCCCGTAAATTTCAATTTTGCAACTTTGAGGGCGATTTCATCAGTCCATTTTCCTAATTTAGAAGTCTCGTCAAGTTCGTCTAAGAATTCCTGAATAGGAGTCGTGCCGTCAAACGGTGGTAAGAAGTTCGCAAAGGTGAAAATGTTAGAGGAAGGTACTTCTGTCATTGTCGAATTCGGTTGGCAGGGCGAAATAGGAGAATCTCCACACTTACCTTGTGTCCGCCGCTGCCACCAGTGTTATGTTGTCGGAGGCTAGAGGAAGACTGCGTCGGGACCAACCATGTATTCTAATTTTATCCTAGTTATATACACTCGTTCAAACCGACGAAACGGATTCCTGGCACACACACATACACTCGTGACACACACTCTAATTTTAGGACTGGAACTGAACACTCTACGACATTTACGTCGAGTCCAAATGTGCCCCTGGCAGGCTTTCCGGTGTTTCCAGTTGTTGACCGCTCTCCAGTGTTCTCCTCCAGCTGATCCCCATTGGACCAAAAGGTCGCCCCTTTCCGACAGGCCAGCTTTGGCAAAATTCAAGCCGTTGCTTTCAGACAGGACTTTTGAAACACCATCATCCAAGCAAACCCAAAATTGGTCCTCCCGACGGCCCTCTCCCCTCACAAAACTCGTGTGGCCCAATTGTAGTGAATTTCCGCCCCTGAGGCTTTCCCTCACACTTTAACAGAATCTAAGATCTGTCCGTGCGTGAAAGTGCTTTGGTGTTGGTGTTTGCCTACTGGCCTTCAAAAATCAATCGAATACACATAATCCAGCTTTCCAGGCAGTTTGGCAATGTACTATCGTCATTCCCGATTCTCTTTAGCTCACCATGCCAGCCCATGGAGTAGGGAAAGTTGCACTGGAACAGGTTGTCATATCGGGTGGTGAGCTGGCGCATGATGTCCGCCAGATGTCTCTGCTCGTCGGCGCGCAGGTCGGCCATGCGCTGCACGTGGCGCCGCGGCAGCACCATCGTCTCGAACGGCCAGACGGCCCAGTAGGGCACCAGCGCCACAAACGCCGCGTTCTGGCACACCAGCCGCTCCTGGCGGCGGGAACGGCAAACTCGGACCGGCCCACACGCCCACGGCTAACCGACATTTGCACCTAAGCATGCCTGGTGGGTTAACGAGTTACGTTACTGAACATGACAGACACGATAAAGGGCTTCTCGATTCACAAAACAATACTCATAAGGTTAGTTGTCAACCAAGCTCACCACCAAAGATCTCGATGCTGGAAAGTGTGGTGCATAAATGAACAACACTGATAAATGCCGAAAAATGCCTCCGAACCGGCACCGCACGGCGACGACGAGAGCAGCCGTCTGTTCACCTGGTTCTCCAGCTCCTGCTTCAGGTAGTCCATCAGCATTGGCCGTTTGTGTGCGGTCATGTACTGTCTTTGGTAGTGGTCCTTGACGCGCGGCTCGTTGGGCAGGAAGGAGGAGGCCCAGATCTGGCAGTGCGGGTGAGGGTTGCTGCAGCCCATGACGACGCCCTTGTTCTCGAAAATCTGTACCCAGCGGTACTTCAGGCCCAGCTCAATCGACTCAGCTATCCACCTAAGCACGCATCAATCGTAATCAGAGCGTTGGCGAGCGAGCAGAATCATTGAAAGGCATGGTTTCAGAGCTCCGCAGCGATAATACTGTTCTTCTGATGTATTTGAGACCACAGACGATATTGAGGTTAGTTATGTGGAGAACACCATGCCAAAAGTCAGGTCGTCCATCCAGCCAAATTCCAATAAACTACTGACAATTTCTTGTCACACAAACAAATGTTCAACCAATAAAAACATCACAAAATTCCGCCTGAGGGATATTCATCACTGGAAAACGCCAGAAATGCGAGGAGCAATATGACCTTGGAAGTAATGACAGCCTTAACACCTCCCCAACCTTTAAAAAAGAAAAGATCTTACGCAGGGCAAATACACACCTTTCGACGACCTTGGTGACCTCATCCAAGGTCATCAGGGGCAGGGTGACGTCAGACCTCGGGTGGAAGCACATCACCCGACACGTACCCAGCGCGGGCGCGCTCTGCACGGCCGAGCATAGGTAGTCAGCGCTGACAACATCAGTGGGTCTCAACAGCAATCAACACCCTGGCTCTTACATCGGGAAACTTTATCAAATCTGGCGCCGCAGCAGCAGCGCAGTTACCATTCAACGATAACCATGAGTCACAGGCCCACAATTAGCGCAGTGATACCGATGGAGCCCAGGGTTTTTGAGCAGGGGCGGACCCAGCGATGGAAATATATGCTAGCTGTGCCTATGTTCGTTCGGCTTGATAAGAAGTGTAACTCTTGTGCCGTATTAAACACCGGCACAGTCTCATAAGAAACCAAAACGGAATATTTTCGCAATAAAATTTGCAACTTACAACATTTCCGGCTTAAATAAGGGAAAAGGGGAGTATCCGCTTTTCCAGAATCGGACGGGGGCGTTGCCCCCTTGACCCCCGGTGACGAAGCCCTTGTATGGAGTACACCATGATCAGATTGCCCTGCCTCTAGGACGCAGCTCGGAGAGGCAGGGTTTCGAAAACTGATAAACGAAATTTCCAACGACGTTGGGCGACAAAGCTGTCAAAATTTAAAGGAGCTAGACCGGCACCGCTCTGAACAACATTTGAAACTTACTGGATCACATGACTATGTTGGTAATAGAGGTGGGAGTTTCGGGCAATTTGCAGGCCCGGGCCCGGGCCCGGTCTGCTGCTGATTTTAGAAGCCCGTCACAAGCCCGGTTTGTGGAAGAAATGGATTATCAAGCCCGGGAAGGCCCAGTATCATGGAAAAACCATAAACGACTATATACAACATTTATTTACTTTAAAGCTGTTTCAAATATATGTTTTAAGCCAATTTATCCTGTAAAAAGTTTTGGTTTCACCCAAAACCATATTAAAAAGGTGCATGTAGCATCAGTAGCCTCAGCTATCTTAATAATTCAGCAGAAAATGATACTGAAAAACACACAGTATGAAACATGGCTTGCTTATGATGCAAGCTTACTTCAGGTAATGACCAGCATCACCTTATAAAAACAATGGGCATTCTAGATAGAGATATGCACATGGCAGCTATAAGAATCGGGATGAAATAAGCCCACTCATGTCAGATATTTCCTCCATCTTTGCACTTTTATAAATCATTAGATGCTGGCACGAGCCTCACAATTGAGTTCCAATAATGTTTATGAATAGAGGAGAGAGCAGTGACAAGTTTTCAGCTAAAACTTTTCAGAATATCATGGCGGAATGGCTGTGAATGAACCAAAAATCCTTCACATTGTCCCTCAATTGATACATGTGAACATTTTCTTTTAGTTTACTCACTAAACAGCTTGGAAGATAGTCAAAAGATCGTTCTGCTTGGGTCAGCCCGGTCTGCAAAGTAGGTAAGCCAACAGGCCAACATTAACAAGGCCCATCAGCCATATACAATTATCAAACCACCAGCCATAAAGAACTATCCTGATAAAGAACCACTAGTTTTCCACAGGTTCGCACCAAACATGGAATACAAATATTGCACCAATCTCCACCAAAAGTAAATCTGACACAAAAAACAACTCAATCCCATCCACATCACCATTCGGGCTTGAACACTATTTCCGTTTGTTTTGTTGTATTTTACGGGCTTGCGCTTAGTAGGTATCTGAAGCGCCGTGCTTGTCTACATTAGAGCAATCATTTATGAAAACATTTTTCACCAAAATTTACCAGAAAAGGAAGTTTATTTCAGCGAAAATATTTCAAGACATTTGAAAATGTATTTCAAAATTTCACAGATTTAAAAAATAAGCACAAAGTGTGTGGTGCATTTCTTTTGTTCCTGAGAATAGGCCACTTTTTGAGCACTTGTTTCATACATGACGCTTTTCTGACCTTGCAAGGCTTTACAAGCTGCTCAAGGCCGCGGAATTTGCCATAATTTGGATAATCTGTTTTTGTGTTCTGTATTTCTACGTTTCTGTAAATTTCTAGTGTTGTGGGAGGGAAGTGTAAAGTAAAGGTATCTTGGGTGGGAAGTGCTGTTATGTTCAAAGCTTATAATAGAAGTTGTATTTCATAGAGGCCAGGGAAGTATCTCCACAAGGAAAATGCAACACATAATGTCACGTATATTCATGTTTTGGTGCAATTTCAATGGTTCCTTCTAAGGCTGACTGCTCTCCCCAGTATCTCCCCACAACTGACTAATTTATGTTTTGAAGTACTTCGATCAAACACATGTTTTCTTTGTCTATTTCCTTGCTTATACTAGCCCTTTCTGAGTGGATTCTGCATCTTTTGGGCAATGAAAGAGCAAGATGAAGGGTCAAACTTATCAACATTTGTTCTTGCAGCTAGAGTTAGCAGGCCAATTTGACAATTATGGGCTCCCACTAGATAGTTTGTACCTGACATATTCACTTCACCATTTTTCGTAGAGGACATGGGAACGGCTCCATAGATAACATTTTCTTTTTACCTGGAGCAGAAAGCTTCTGGAAAGAATTTTCTAGCTAGAGCTAGGTGTTAATATCAATATGTTAGCAGCAAATTGGTTAAATGACTTCCTTTGAAATGGTATACTGACAATATGGAAGCAACAAATAGGCTATCACAATTTATATTTTGTTCACCCATATATGACTTGAAGATTTTGAAGTAATCAGGATATTCATAAGATGACAGTACGGCATGGATGTGTGCAACTGTAGGCATTATTCAATATTTGATTTTAAATATTGATTCAGGTTTAAGTAACTTCCTTTTGACCCTGGCATGAGTAACAGATAGAAAGCTAGAGCTTCATGCTTTTACATTCCTGATGTATGTCTAAAAGTCTCAAAATTAATTGTAAATGCATTTTCAAAAGCTGCTGGTGCATGAATAAGATTGTTTCAGTGGAAAAAAACTAGGTCTGTACTGAAAAAGGCTTATTTAACTTACAGAAAATTGACTTTGAAGTTCCAGTTCAGTTGAAGCCCGGAATGAGCCTGGGTGAAGCCCGTTATCAGCCCGGCATTGGCCTAAACCAGGCCTTCAGGCCCGGTCCAAGCCCGCGGGCCTGGGCCGGGCTTTTGCCCCGGGCCCCCGAGCCTAGAAAGTCCCACCTCTAGTTGGTAACAAACAGACAGTAAGTCAACACTATACATTATTCTATACACGCACCTTTCTTTGACAACACCGATAACTTTATTTTCGCTAACCAAAAATTAAGTATTTTAGCCCGAGACGTTGGCTGCTTCGATCGCCATGGGAACGATACATACATGTCCACTAAAGTCACACATATCAGCCTAACAGGACCCCATTGTCGGTAACTTCACATCTCAGCCTTTGTACCTCACCTGGAAGAGCGGATTGTCCGACTTCGGGACTGGTGGGGCGTCCTCCAAGAGAGCTGGGAAGTCATTGGTGAAGACGTAGGTGGATTCGTAATTCGGGTTCACCTGCCGAAAGCCAAACTTAGGCTGTAGCACAATGGATTCAATACGTTAGCATGAGACGGGGCACAAAACAGAGACTAGCCTACATTTGCACTGAAGCACCAACGAAAGATAAAACCACGACAAATGTTCTACCAATTTGTAAAAAATGAAATGTTAAACCGGAGCATTCTTGACACGAGTGATGTTCTGATGTTTCTCCCTACCCTCAGCATGCGTCACACCTCAGTCTTCGGGGAAGCGTCCCACCTTTCCATTGGCGCGGGTTGTTCCCGGGCAGAGTGGGTTGGAGGGGTCAAAGGCTGGCACCTGCTCTTCCGGCGGCTTCTCCACCTGTCCCTGCCAGGGCCGCTTGCAGCGATGCGGCGACACAAGCACCCACTCGCCCTTCAGCGGGTTATACCGGATGTGCTGGTGCTCTGTGGAACAGATACAGCACGTTCCTGAAGCCACGAAGATGGCCGACAGACCACATTTCCATTTGTCCATACACCATGATGCTAGTGAAGATCATGACCTCTGCAAATCATTACTCACACAGGCAAGCAGCACCTTACAATAGTCTTACACCTGAGTGTTGAGGATAAAATTCATACAGAAAGGGTAACAATGTGAGTAGAAGATTCATACATCAAGGTGCCAGCAAAACAAATAAACATTTCAGCGATACATTAGGGTTACACTCTGCCTTTTCAATAAACACAGTTTCACTTACACGACTATACTATACATGACTATATGGAATATATGGCATGTATATTGTGTGTATATGGCATGTATATGTGAAAAGAAGGCAACAAACAAGCCCTGAAATTTTCAGAAAATTTGAAGTTAGAAGCCAAGCACAACACGAACTTAAGTAAAACTTTGGTATAAAACGTCTCTCCACTCTCTTAGGAACCTTCAGGAAGTGGAAAATTAAATTCACTTGGGTATGGACATCTACCCCAACCCCCGGGTTTTAGGCTTTAATGAGAAGCATGCGGAACTGTCTCTGCCCAACTATGCAATTTTCCTGGATTATTTATATACTTCTACTGTAATCCCGTACATACAGATATTAATTTTTTAATGCAATGACATAAATTTGGCATGCATTCATCTTCTACAGAGCTAAAGCACTCATCCACTCAGTTTTAATACACAATGCTAACAATGTGTGGTTAGCTGAAAGGATGTATTTTGTTGGATGCAATACAAAGATATGCACATGATCAAAGACACAGACATAACATACATAAATACCACAGGCACTTAGTAGTAATTTTTACACTATTTGCATCTTTATAATTGATATGAGTAATAAGGGACTGACAAATGTGGCCTTTTTAAAAATTTTGCACGTGTTATAGCTGATCAGAAGTCTCCTGGGTTTTAGCAGATGAGCTTCTACACTGTACAGCTTGACCTATCTTTATATTGAGCCTGTTCCACACCACCTCAAACTTCCTCCAACCTCCTTCCAACAGTGTCCTACCTTAGGATACCTTAGGAGAACCAGGTCTTTAGGAGACACTCTGGGGTGCCTGTCCTGTCCTGCCACGTCGAGCTCAATTCAATGGGCGAGTCAATAACCTAGTTTGGGGTATCGTAGAAGAAACCCCTCCAGTGCTTTGAAAGCATTGGTACTTGGAGCATCAACTACCCACGAAGGAAGGCTATTCCAATCTGTGACCGTGCGAACCGCAAAATGGTTTCGGCGCACTCTAGTGACGGCTCGAGGTTTGGCGACTTTGAATCGATGTCCTCTAGTAGTGTCGACATGTGGAGCCTGGAAGAAAGCTTCCCTCGGCACTCCCAGTTGTCCATGCATCAGCTTGAACATCAAGATCGCATCTCCCCTTCGCCTTCTGTGCATAAGGGAAGGAAGGTTGA
The DNA here is from genome assembly GCA_034440635.1 of Lepas anatifera. Taxonomy (NCBI): domain Eukaryota; kingdom Metazoa; phylum Arthropoda; class Thecostraca; family Lepadidae; genus Lepas; species Lepas anatifera. The sequence continues at coordinate 46,809 of JAOTON010002243.1, forward strand.
GCCTTCTCAGTCGCTCCTGGTAGTCAAGATGGCGTGTTTGGGGGACCAGCCGTGTCGCTCTACGCTGCACTTTTTTCACCAGCAGCTGGTCAGCCTTGTTGAATGGGCCCCAGACCGCGTTACCGTACTCAAGGTGGGGTCTGACTAGAGCTTTGTATAGAAGAGGCAGCGTGAACTTGTCCAAGTCGACGAAGGATCGCTTGATCGCTCCCAACACTTGGTTTGCCTTGGAGACGGCTAGAGCTCCTTGTCTTCGGAACTTGAGGTCGCTATCAACCTGCACTCCCAGGTCCCTTTCAATCTGAAGCTGAGCTAAAGTTTGGTCGTGCATCACATACTCCCTATGAGGATTAGTGGCACCTAGGTGCAGTACCCCACACTTGGCGACATTGAATGGAAGGAGCCATTCCAATGACCATAGCTCCAGCCTGCTCAAATCTTCCTGAAGCCGTTCCTGGTCCTCATGTTTGGCTACAGGGCAGTACGGCTTGGTGTCGTCAGCGAACATGTTAACGGAACAAGACAGTCCCTCTGGTAGGTCATTGACATATATGACAAAGAGAGTTGGTCCCAGTACCGAGCCCTGCGGTATGCCCCTGGTTACCGGACTCCAACCAGAGACGGCAGCATTAACTCTTACTCTCTGGGATCTACCAGAGAGAGAAAGCCCTGATCCACCGGAGGACGCCACCTCTGATGCCAAGGTCGCTCAACTTCTGGATCAGACGCTTGTGTGGCACGGAATCAAAGGCATTAGAGAAGTCGAGGTAGGCCACGTCCACTGGCACTCCCTCCTCGAAGTCCCTCGTCCAACTCTCCATTGAGCAGAGCAGCTGAGTGGTGCATGACCGCTTGGGGACAAATCCGTGCTGGGCGTCATGCAACAACCCCGACCGAGTCAAGTGTGTCAGCAGCTCATCCCGAATCAAAGATTCTAAGACCTTTGAGAGCACAGATGTAAGACTCACTGGCTTGTAGTTGACTGGCAGGTGTCTTCCTCCTTTCTTCTATATGGGAACAATTTCCGCAACCTTCCAGTCCTCTGGAACCACTCCACTTGCTAGGGAGTTGGCAAAGATGGAGCACAGAGGGTGACTCTAGGAAGTAGCGAGTTCACGCAGTACTCGGGGGGTTAATGCCATCAAGACCAGGGCAGTTGAATAACGGGTACTTCAAAGCTTTGTACCCAAAGTGAGTAGAATCATAGTTTAGTACCAGTTTTAGTATAGTATACTAGGAATATGCTAAAAATAATACTAGTCTAGTACATTGATATAAGGTAAACACAAACGGCTGCAGCTGGTGACTGTGGTATTTGTTTGTACCCATAACAGGATGGAGAAGCAATGCATCACATATGCTATTCGAATTATTTTTCGTGTTGTTTAGTCATGTCGGTATTGAGCAGAGGTGCGATGTCGGCCAGTAGCGTACGCGACCAGTAAATTAATACGACTACGTAGCGGGCATAAGCGGATCCAGGGTCGCAGATCGGAGGGGCATGTTACGGGGAGGCGCCATCCAGATCAAGGGGCGGCACTTTTGGCCGACAAAACCTATCATGTGGATGTCAAATTCTATAGCGGCGCGCCGATTCTTGCATCGGGGGGGAGGGGTGCGGTGACATTTCAGGGGGCACCATCGACCCCACAGAGCACCGCCATGAACATTTGAGAGGACGCCGAGGGTTGATTCATTGTCCCTTTTATTAGGACAGGGGCGGATCTAGGCCATACGTTTGGGCAAGGCAATCTCAGGAAACATTGCGAACATAGTGTCGTTTCGATGACAATCGGCTGAAAGTGGGTACAATTCAGCCACTTTGGGGACCATGGCAGGGGCTGATGCAGAATTTTCTCAAAAAGAGGCTCGGTTTTCAATTGTAGGGGCCCCCGCTTGTGGTTTTCATTTTTCATAAATTGGGCGTTAAAAGTGAATAAATCATCAGGGTGGTGTGTATTTAAACGTACTTATTAAATAAAGTTTGATACTTTTGGGGGACTCCAGGCCAGCTATTGGGACCCCCGAGACCAGTATCCGTGGCGTTTGGGCTCCTTGAATTTACCTAAGAAACGCCCACTGAACATAAAGGGAGCCCCCTGCTTCATAGGCGGATCCAGAATTGCCAATCAGGGGAGGGGGCGTCATCCGTTCCGGGGGGCACCATTTTTGAACGGTAAAATCTATCAGGTGGGCGGAAAATTCTATCGGTAGGCGCCGATTTTCGCATCCTGGTGGGGATAGGAAGCGACATTTTAGGGGCACCATCGACCCCTCAGGGAGGCGCCGTAACCATTTCAGGGGGCGCCGAGGGTCGATCGGGGGCACGTTTCCCCTTGTCCCCCTTGGATCCGCCTATGCCCTGCAGAGGGCCTTTTGTCGTGCTCAAGGCCAGGCTAACGGTACGCGGTCGCCCTCATCACCTACCATCCCCTTAGATCCGCCCCTGGAACATGACGTATTTACTGCTGGATCCACCTCTGCACTAGGCAAAAGCATCCCTTAGAGCTAAAAGCATGAAGGGCGCAAAGTTGCATGAATTTCAAGCGAATACATTGTGTTTTGCACATTCGGACTTTATGAAAAGTTTGGCCGCTTCTAGGATTCGAACCCACGCCTGAAAATGAAACCAAAACATGGGACTGGTTTTCACCGTCTAGCTCTCTGGTTAATGTCACGGCTGGCGGTTTTGACCCCGGAAATGAGAAGAAAAATGTCCTGGCGTCCATTTGAACTGCTTTTCGTGAACCTGCGCGTGGTTTAAGATGCCCTCCCGAGGCTCTAGATTGCAAGCTTTTAACATGTGTTCCCCTATGGACTAGTCGAAAATGCCAGCCGTTTAGTAGGAAAAACTTTGAGCCCCCCGATCAAGACCAGGTGATGCTGAAATTTTTAAGGCCTTCAGCTTGGACTCCACCAAAGTTGGTGTCAGGGTGATGGTCTCCAGGATGCTACCCTCCACTTGTCTTTGTAGACGGGGTATCTCTCCGCTGGCGCTCTCAGTGGTGAATATCCCGGAGAAGCATTGGGACAAAACCTCTGCTTTGTCCAAACCCTCGGTTGCAGTGCTGCCATCTGACTTCTGGAGAGCCTCAACTTTTTAATTTTTTTACATGCAATTATTTTGCTAGAAAAGGTCCGCCACCCATTTAAACGGGTAGCCAGGCGTGCCCCCTCCGCGATCCCAACGACAACAGTACCCTTACGTTAACACCACCAGAACATAAAATATTACAAGTCGCGGCACGCCCTGCTAGGAAAAAGAAAGTAACTTAAAGCAAGCATAATAAATATCAATGCTATTAGTAAAAACTGACAGTAGTATCTCCCTGTAAATATACAGGGAGCAGGAACACAGGTCTATTTAGGTTAAATGCACAATAATTTAGCTCATTACCGGTTAGATTGTTAGTCTTTTTCCGAACGGGACTACCCAAAACTGGAAATTTGTGTTAGCCCCTCCGAGATTCTGGCGAAAAGATAGAGGCCTAGTAACATTCGCCAGAGAACTCGGAAGACAATAAGCAAATTAGGGCAGACATACAGGCATAGGCAAGCAAGCAAGCAAGCAGGGCGCAGGCAAACTAGCAAGCAAGCGCAGCAGGGAGTCAGACACACGCACGCACGCACGCACGCACGCACGCACGCACGCACACACACACACACACACACACACACACACACACACACACACACACACACACACACACACACACACACACACACACACACACACACACACACACACACACACACACACACACACACACACACACACACACACACACACACACACACACACACACACACACACACACACACACACACACACACACACACACCCACACACACACCCACACACACCCACACACACACCCACACACACACCCACACCCACACCCACCCCACCCCCACGCCCACCCCCACACCCACCCGCACACACGCACAACGTCCATGCAACACGCACAAACCCACACATATACACTAGGAAGCATTTATTGGGACACATAATTACAGTCTTCCATGTGCAGCCCCATTACCAAGGTTCACATGTCTTCCTCCACTATAAATTTCACGGCCATGGTCACGTTGGTTACTAATTATTTGTTCTATATTTGGCAAGGGAAATATCCCTTATATGTTTTTAGTGTGTTTTTGTTTAGGGGTACATCTTCCGTAGTCCTAAATTTGCCACGTAAAGTTTTATTCCAAATTTCTGGTGCAGAACATGTAATAGAAAATTTCCTGTAATTTGTGGTGGCTAAAGGTACTTCAAAATGTTGTACTAGCCTAGTGTTATTTGCTCGGTGGAGTCGAAACATTGAAGACATCACAGTTGGCATCGTACCATTCAACACATTTGATAGAATAACTATTTTTTGTTCCGATACTAGTTCTGGAAACTTCAGAATTTTTAGCTCACGAAATAGTTCATTCGTTGGATAGTAAAAGGGTTTCTTCGTTATAATTCTAACTGCTCGTTTTTGAAGTTTAATGATTTTATCTAGTCTGGATTCATAATTACTACCCCAGACAAGCGCACAATATTTTAAATGGGGCAAGATTAAGGCATTGTAAAGACAAAGTAATTCACGTGTTGACATAAAGAATTTAGCTATGCTCATTATGCCGAGATTCCTACTTATAACTGTGGATAAATTTGAAATATGAGAGTCCCATTTTAATTTTTCGTCAATATTTATTCCTAGATAACGTATATTTTTCGCCCTTGAGATTTGTACACTGTTCAAAGTCACATCAAGATTTTCCAATGCACACCCAGAGTAAAGTTGATAATGTGATTTAGACGCGTTTAATGATAGACGATTTGCTTTGAACCATTCTGATACTTTAGGCAGGATATTTTTTACCTTAACCCTATTTCCGGCAGGGGGGGGCTAATATTGCCCCCCCTCAGGTTTTTCAAGAATATCTCCGAAACGGCTTGCGATAGAACTTTGAAACTTCCTGACTTTTCCTAAAACTAGTACAGGCAGGTTTTCTGAAATTGTCAATATTATATATTTACCAGGGGCGGAGCTATGGCTGGGTTTTTGGGGAGGTTCTATCCACAAACCAAGTATTATCGTATGCGATGGGTTCTTTGTAAAAGGAAGCCGTCTCTGCTGATCCTGATACCAGTTATATGGTTTTATTATATCATTTTTTATGTGAGATGATAGTGCATTCACAATTGTCACTATTTGTATTCATCAGGGGCGGTTACAGCAGTTCAAAATGGGGGGAATGTTATCAAGAAGGACTAAACGTTAGTAAGTGAGAAGACTGCTTACAGCCGTGCCAGGGCGAATACAATTGGGTATATGAAAATTCAAAATAGTTATAACCAAATTCTAGATTACCAGAGGCGTGTCCAGTCACTACACATTTTCAAAATGCATATTCCCAGCCAGTATCACCGCCGCGACTCAATATCGTTGTATATTAAAAATGTGTTTCCAATCACCCCCACCCGCCCCCCCCCACGACGAGAGTCCTTGATCCGCCTATGTCACCCTCTTTCCCAGAGCTGCCATGGGAGGGTAAAAATTATCAGAAATAAATTTCAACTAGTCGAGGGACTAATATACTCATGCATACCACTCGCATATTGTTGGTATGTATTTTACCCCACTGTTTTACCTTACTGCATCCGCCCCTGATGAGTTTTTCACTTTTTTCATTTATTTATGTGTCAAAGATGCCAAGCAGTATATCACGGCTTCTAATCCGCGTAACAAAAACTTTTTAGGTTGTATATATTTCCCCTCATAGTCCTGGTCCTGAAACTGCCATTGAATTTCGAATTTTTGTGTAACTCGAGTATATGACAATTTTGGGTCAATTATTTGTAAATCTGAACTAGTTTTGTGAAAATCGTACAACAGAGACAAGGGTTATGGAAAATCTAAAAAATACACAAAAATTGTATATTTTGCACGACCTTCTCCTTAAAAATCAAAATTTTGAAATTTTATTTTTTCAAAATAAAGTTTAGCGTCAGGGGAATCTATAGCACTTTGAATTTTCAAAATCGGCCGGTTAGATTACGAGATCTTAGGGGGGCCGATATTGCCCCCCTGCCGGAAATAGGGGTAGCCGGGAGCCTGACGGAAATAGGGTTAAGCTGACTTCAGCTGAAGCTTTGCTGAATTTTCTTGTGTTATGATAACAGCAGTGTCGTCCGCAAACAAGTAAAATGTACAGTCATTTGATACTTTATAAAGGTCGTTAATATATACTATAAATAACAAAGGCCCTAAAATTGATCCCTGTGGAGCACCAGTGTCTATTTTTCTAGGTTTTGATAGAGTTTCTTTTATCCTTGTCTTTTGATATCTGTTTGATACATAGGAGCAAATGATTTTATATAATTTTCCATGTTTGTCAATTTTATTTATTTTACGTAAGAGTATACTTAAACTAACTGTATTGAACGCTTTTTTCAAATCAAGATATATTCCACACGAAACATGACCGTTTTCCAGAGATTTTGTTATATTGTCATGGAGGTGCGCCAATGGCATATAGGTACTATGCTTCCTCCTAAAGCCGAATCGCAATGGGTACAAAATATCATGTTGAGTCAGATAATCCGAAAAGTAATTATAAATCAGTCGTTCAGGAATCTTGGAAAAAATGGGCAACAAGGAAATGGGACGGTAGTTTGTGAATTTATCTTTTTCGCCAGATTTATAAACAGGCACAATCGATGCAATTTTCAAAATATCTGGGAACACAGCATTTTGCAAACAAATGTTGAAAAAGTATGTCAAGTTGTTAAGGCATCTTTTGTAAGTGCAAGGGAGGAGATGAGTATTTATGCCGTCAACGCCACCACCCACAGAATTTAGCGATTTGATACCATCCTCAATCTGTTGCTGGTTAGTTGAGAGTTCCGAAAGATGTGGGGGATGTGTATAATTTTCAAAAGAACTTATTGGATCTACATCAGACACTAGGATTTCCTTTTCAAGTTTCGAACCTACGGAAGAGAAAAATCGTTGAAACCATCTGAGATATCCTCATTTTCATAACGCTTGTTTTTCTCGTCAGTGAAAACTTTGGGGTATGAGCTAGTTTTAGAGGTTTTTCTATTAATTACTTCATTTAGTATATTTCATGTTTGTTTTCCATCACCCTTATGCAACTCAAACATGTGTTTATAATAATCTCGCTTAGTATCTTTAATTATTTTAGTCAGTATGTTTCGATATTGCTTATAATTTTCCACACGGTTTGGTTCGCCAACGTTCCTATTATTTACATTATCTTTGTCTTTAGATAGAATATATTTCCGATAAAGTTTATTCTTCTGATTAATTCAAGCCAAAATACCTGGCGAGATCCATTGATTTATTGGGGTTTTTCTTCTACTAGGCACAAAGGACTTAGAAAACTCTTCAACTCCCATTTTATCGGCATTTATGATTACTTTACAAGCTTTATTTGGATCGGTTATGTTCTGAAAGTTTTGCAATTTGGATACCAAGAAGTCATTTAATTCAGTTTCCTTTCTCTTATCAAATTTTTATTGGTTTCCTTCTGTTAAATTCTATTGATTTTACTTCGATACACATATAGATAGGAAGGTGATCAGATAGGTCATCAATTATTATACCCGATGAACGCACTTGATTTAAATCATTTATGAATATATAAGGGAGGACACCATAAGGGAGCCCCCATGTGTTGATATTCTGGTTGGTTTTGAAATTAGGGGTAATAAATTGTATGATTGCATCAAATTCATAAACATCAGAACTTTTCTGTCTTCTTGCATTTTTAAGGGATCTAAGTTAAAGTCTCCTGCCAATATATATTTCATTTGACAATTATCTAATAGTCCTAGAATACTCTCAATTTTTTTCCATGAATATGTTGTAGCCTTGATTTGGAGGTCTGTAAATTTGACCAATCACAAGTTTTTTTGTCATGTTTTCCTTTTAAATTAGACAGCTCAACGAATGTCGATTCAGTTTGGGAAAGTTCAAGACCCACCCTTCTCTTGCTGTCATACTGTTTATGTACATAGATAGCTGTTCCTCTTCCCTGGACGTTAATTCTACTGGTGGCGTAAAGGTTATATTCAATATCAAAATAATTCTCAATATCCTTTTTAAGCCATGTTTCCGCAGTGCAAATAACTGACAACAACTGCAAATAACTGATCAGACTTGCTAAGTAGGTTACGGAAGTCATCAAACTTGTTTTTAATTGATTGGGCGTTAATATGGATGACAGAAAATGTTTCTTTAACATCAGTGTTAATCGGAAGCATATGGTATTGACAGTCTGATGTTATTTTGTCAAAGCGATGGTCAAATTCAGTTGTGGGATGTGAAATCAAATGACTAAAGAGACCTTTTACCATGATATCGTTATTTTTCAAGCATGTATAATAAGATCATTTCCAGTCTTTGTTCAAAATTATTCATATAAGCAATTTTATTTATAATATAGCAACCAAATTTCAAGTTGTTAAAGTTTTTCCTTTTTCTGACCTCAAGAATGACCAATGCGTGACAAGAAACACATTTCACAAGAGAAGAAAGACGCGGGGCAGTGCTGCACATGAAAAAGACAACCAAGGTCTGAAGACCAAATAATAATCCTAAGAGGTTCATACTCATCCCTAATGCCTGCCAAAGACAAAACACGGAAATAAAAAGAGAGACACATGAAACACATGAGCTATGTACAAAAGTAGGTTTGATGTTCACAGAGATATAGGTGATATGTTTCATCGCCAGGGAATCCAGGATCCAAGGGTTCTAAGACCATCCACCAAAAGCTAGAGTATAACCTACTTCATATAATGTGGAGCAAAACGGATTAATTTGTAAATTTGAGAGACCATATATTCTAGTTGTCTCAGCCATAGAAGTATGGTGCCGCAGTTGGGGTTTCAGCCCCAGCGCCATCTAACTTATATAGGTGGCGCCCGTGTATCTGCGTATGAGATATCCAGCACCACACACAAAGTCATGATTGCAGGCTTCGAGTTCAGTACTTAGACACCTAAACACTTCAACATACTGCTTTAAATGAAAGTTTAGAACAATAAATTAGGCTTAATTACTAGGATGGTTCAGTTACTAGGATGAAAGGCTTGGAACATCATCAATTGCACCACAATTTGCTGATGGCTATCGTTATTTAGTATGCTGTGATATTGTCAATTGACATGATCATTATCATCATTATTTTTCCTAGGATGAGTACAAAAAAACAGCAGCAGACAACAACAACAAAAAACAACAGGCAACATTTGAAACCAACATTTGAAATAGGGACATAGGAAGATAAGAGGAAAGGCTAAGACAAGTGGCGCGAGACCCCAGGAAAGGCCGAGACCGGTGGCGCGAGACCTCAATATATTTATTTGATCAGAACTGGAGCAGTCAATCGTCGAGTATGGAACAGCGTTGCTGTATAGTTAGCGTTGATTTCTTCATTCTGTTCCAGTATGAGGCAAGCTTCACTCATGCGCTGCAGGTAACAACCATGTGCTGCAGGTAACACCAACATGGGATTAGGATTACACACTCACTCAACTTCATACTTTAAAATGACCTTTCTGCCAGGTCAAGTGCATACGCATTCATTCATATCCCATACCAGATAAAACGGTCAAAAGGGCCTCGTGGGGCTAAGTGCATCTGCACCCACACATATCCCATTCCAGATAAAACGTTTAAAACTGCCTTTTTCAGGCAAGGTGCCCCAGCACTCAGACACTCAGGTTTCATGTTAGGATTATAGGGATGGTTGTTGTCACCTGAGGGCTGCAGTAACCATACTTGGAGTGGGTAAGGGGACTAGTAATGATTTGTCCTCCTTGATCATCCAATTAATTTACACCTAAATCTCTTATTCATAACATAAGTTAAACCACTCCAGGTGCTACCATCAACTAACTTAGCAGTTTCTTTTCTTTAATATTTCCAGAAATACAGTTCCGATCCCCCCAGGCAGTCTCACGCCACCCGTCCAACAGTTATATGTAAACTATATGGTTATTCTTAAACCTAGAGAGGTATAGAGACAACCAAGCTATTAATATGAGTACAAATAGCCATCAGCATAATGGGGAAAAGATGAAATCTTGCAGCTTTATCCAGCATTACTATCACAGACACAAACAATTATATGAATCAAACAATTTAATAAAGTTAGGTAGTATACAAAAGTAAGGAATTGGAAATAAGGAATTTGCCACATAATGAATGAGCAGCATGAAGAAAATGTCCAACTGCCATAGACCGAGCCTCCTAAGTCCTAAGGCCTCCTAAGGCCCGGCTGCGCTACCACAAACAACCGAAACACCATAGTTAAACAGCACATTGCTTTTAGCTGAATTTTAAATGAAGAACCTCAAAAGACAAGTCGGTGGATCAGTCATTGGAACTGCTCAAGTAAATTTTTTGAAGTTACAATAGTTTTCAAGAACTACAGCGATTTAGATTCAAGCAACAGATTATTGAACATTTTACAGCTTATTTTTTCTACGCAGGCTTCTCTTTTCCTTCCTTGCAGATTTAGGTGATGCTGTACTCACTGATTTTGCTGATATTGCTGTGGGAGATGTAAATCGGTGTCATCGGTGTCAGAACAGGTTGGATATTTTCTGCCAGACTGAGGCACATTGTGGGATCCCACCACAGGGTACCCAGTCTGTCCATCCCTAGAGCCCCCCGCTGACACAGCTGCAGTTCCCCCATCCAGTACAGCCACAGGGCCCGCAACAGGGACAGCCGAAGGACTCCCAGTCAGCAAAGCAGCAGGCCCCCCAACCGGCCCAGCATCAGCAAGTCCCCCAACAGTCACAGCCGCTGGACTCTCAACCGGCAAAGCTGCAGGGCCCCCAACAGAAGCCGCAGGACCCCCAACATGCACAGCAGCAGGGCCCCCAGCCAGCCCCCAGACAAGGCCCTATTCACCATAGCGCCAGAGCCCCCCAGTCTTCACATTCATATCACCAGTTTCCGCCTCAACTTGGTCTGAGAGTGAGCGTATGACCAGAATGCTTTAGGGTTGTCTTTGACATCACTGGCCGGTCTCTGCTGGTAGCCCTTTCTCAATCGTCTAGTCAGCCTGCGCAAGTCATTGTGCTTTCTTGTGAAATTCTCACAAATTGTCACCTTCATACTGTCTGTGGAAGCCTTGGTGTATCTATTCCATAGTTTCTTCTTTTCCTTCACAAGTCCCAATGTAGCCATGGTGAGGCATATGTTCTTCTTCCTGCGAAGGGTGTGCTGTAGAGGTGGAGATGAGGTGGCTTAGTGGATAGCACACTTGTCTTCTAAGCCACTGGTCCCGGGTTCGAACCGGCGGAGCCTCTGAATAAGTCGATCTGATCCCCAAAATCCCTTCCAACAGGATGAGAGTTGGCGACGCCGTATGACCCTGGCAGTTGGTGCGTCGTTAAACCCCAACAATTATTATTATGGTGTGCTGTAGAGGTACACATTCCTGTGTGAGCTGCGGAGTCCTGTAGACAAAGCAAGAGTACTCGTCCTCCAGTCCCATCCCATATGCTTCCTCCCAGTTCACCTCTCTGGCCAAATCCCTCATTCTTGCGTAGTTGCCTCGGTAGAACGCCAGCTTTGGTGGTCCCTGTGGTACTTCTTTTCTCTGGCACATGATGCGGAATTTCAGACAGATATAGTCACTATTACCTAGACCTGGTAGATATTCTAGGTTATTAACCAGATCCTCCTCAGTTGAGAATACTAGGTCCAGTACATTAGCAGTGTTATTCAATATGTATTGTTATAGCGACGGTAATTGCTGTAACGGCTACTGTGTGCGTATTGCCTCGGTAGCCTAATGGATAGAGCACTCGGCTCTTGTATGAGCAACCCGAGTTCGATTCTTGGTGTCGGCGCGGCTTTTGCGCGCGCTTTTCAGTGTCATGTGACCTGGATCACGTGACCGTGAGGTGACGCCAGGCATGTGCTGGCGGCGGAGGGCGCAGTCGCCTCAACGCAGCGCTACAGGTAGGACCTCCAGCGGGGCCCTGCCTACATCTCCCACGGTACCTCGAACCCTTCGAGTACCGGTCCCTCCCCGCACGGTACCTCGAACCCTTCGAGTACCGGTCCCTCCCTCACGGTACCTCGAACCCTTCGAGTACCGGTCCCTCCCCGCACGGTGCCTCGAACCCTTCGAGTACCTGCCTTCCCTCCCCTGTGCCCCATTGATTGAGCGCCCTACCTGTAAATAACGCTTGGTTACCACACGTGTTTTTCGGGTGTAGCTGCCGGTGCCATAGTTTGATTTAGTTTCCGCCGGTGTGTTATGTATGTGCTTGTGTGTTTCCATTGAGACAAATAGACCCGTTCGTTTTGGAAATACCTTTCTTATACGCAGCATCGTATACAAACGTAACATTGGTGTCAGAAGTTTTTTCGAACCTACTACCGGGTTAAAGATGATAGGTACTCGGTCGCAACAAAAGAAACTTGTTTCCGACGCAGCTCCATGCGAATCAGGGGATGGCTTGCCTGCTGATGGCAGCGCAGCTTCTGGTCTCTTGGAGGCTGCAGTTCCACAGGCTTCTGAAGTCCAGCCGTCTGTTGACTCTTCCCTGATGTCTACTCAGGTCCTTGAGACGATGAATGCTATGAGCAGAGCACTGTCCCAATAGGCTGCCGAACACACAATCCTGGCCCGCCAGGTCGCAGGTATATCTCGGTCGCTGGACAATGCTAAGAGTTTGGAACGCCCTCTAGCTCCTGGTATTCCAGTTGGGGAGGCGCACACGCCCTTTCAGAGTGCTGGCGACAGTAAACCTGACATGGGCCAAACACCTGCAGTAGCTGGTTCCGAGTCAGTGGCTGGGAGACGTTTTGCTAGGCCACAGGAGTATGACGGAACCGTGCCCTGGGAGTCCTTCCGGGCACAATTCGAAGCAGTAGCAGCCATCCATGTTTGGAATGCCCAGGATTGTCTTGGTGAATTGGTTGCATGTCTCAGGGGACCGGCACTAGAGATGTTTTCGCATCTTCCAGTTGTGGATCGAAGAGATTATAGCCATCTGATGACTGCCCTTGAGCAGCGCTTTGGCTCTGGTCACCAGGAAACCTGGTTTCGTGCACAGTTCCGCAGATGGCTGCGAACAGCAGGGGAGTCACTCCCAGCACTGGCTAGGGACATCGAAAAGCTTGCATATCAGGCATATCCATCAGCCTCACAGGAGCTTAGAAACTCGCTGTCTTGTGACCGGTTCTTGGAGGCCCTCGGTGATGCAGACTTGCAGATAGCAGTTCACCAGTCCCGCCCCTCTAACCTGCAGGATGCATTGGCCAGTGCAATCGAGTTTGAGGCGATTCGCAGATCTGTTAGGACTACGAACATGGACAAACATTTTGCATCAGGATTCTCCTCTCGCCAAGGTCGTACAGAGAGCGTGTCAGGTGGCACCTCAATGGATTCTAGGGATCAGACCCTGCATGACATCCTAGAAAGAATAAAAGCACTGGAGGCCTCACTTAGCTCTACGCCTGTTCAAACACAAGGGAGCCCATTCGCCCACGCACAAGGCCGCCAAACATGGAGGGCCAGTGGTTGCTGGGGCTGCGGACAGTTGGGCCACATCAGAAAGTTCTGTCCTCAGAGGCGAGGGTCAAACAGCGCTGCAGGTGCCAGGCAGGGTCCGGGAAACGGACAGTGACTGGTAACCAGGGGCAGATGCCAGTCAGTGCCCATCCACTGCCCCGGGGGGCGATATCCCTCCGCAGCTTTGGCGATGTTGACAGCGTGCAGGTAGATTGCACTGTGAATAGAAAGGCTTGGCCTTTCATTGTCGACTCGGGCTCGAATTGCACACTTCTCCGAAGTGATCTGCTGGGTGATACATGCTTGCCTGAGGTACCGGGGGCCTCTGTGATGTAACCGGGCGTAGATCCACCTTAAGGGGTCCAGCAGAAGTCGAGGTTGATATCAACGGATGTAAAACAACACTCTCCGTGTATGTTGCGGACGAGTTGCAGGAATCGGGAATACTTGGTCTCGATTACCTCCAGATGAATGGCTGCGTGTTGGACTTCCCAGCCCAGGAGATGAGAGTGCGGGGAATCCCTGTTCCTCTCAGGGTCCGCAAGGCACAGGAAGCTTCCCCTAGAGCCCTGAGAATCCGGGTTTCAAAGACAGTAACGCTTAAACCTGGGACTGAGTCGTTCCTCCCCTGTAAGGCGGAGGGCCCTGCGTTCACGTCTCCGGGTCTCATCGAGGCTAGGCCTATCAAGCGCTCGGGGGCAGTAGTAGCCCGCACGATCATCAATACCCGTAGCACATCTGTCCCTGTGCTAGTGGCAAATGTATCACAGCACCCAGTCCGTCGGCAGGCTGGTACCTATGTCGGTACATGCGAACCGGTGGACATCCTCAAAAGTCACGAGCCCAAAGAGGCAGAAATAACCTCACCCGATACTGTACCTCACCACCTGAGGGACTTGCTGAGCAGATCGTCTCAGGGCCTTGCCCCGGAGGAATCCATGGAGGTAACAATGCTGCTCAATGAATTTTCTGATATATTCTCGTCAGGAGATCATGATATGGGCCACACTGCACTAGCGGAACACACGATCGACACAGGAAATAGCCGACCAGTTAAGATACCACCACGACGAATTCCCGCTTCCAAACGTGGCGAAGCAGAGCAGATCGTGGAGGATATGAGCAAGCAAGGCCTCATTGAGCCTTCTCAGAGCCCTTGGTCTTCCCCATTGGTACTTGTGAAGAAGAAGGACGGGTCGCTCCGTTGCTGTGTCGATTACAGACAGCTCAATGATGCTACAGTCAAAGACTCCTATCCGCTACCAAGGATAGATGACACACTAGACGCACTCTCAGGGTCAAAATAGTTCTCCACGCTTGATCTAAAATCCGGATATCATCAAATTTCAGTCGCAAGATCCGATAGGCCCAAGACGGCGTTCTCTGCCGGAAGTGGCTTCTGGCAGTGGCGGGTTATGCCCTTCGGGCTCTGCAACGCCCCAGCCACGTTTGAGAGACTCATGGAGAGAGTATTGGCTGGTTTTCCCTGGAAAACTCTCCTGGTATATTTGGATGACGTTGTAGTTTATGGGACGAGTTTTTCGGAGGAACTGCAGCACCTTCGGGAGGTTTTCGTGCGTATGCGTGAAGCCAATCTAAAATTAAGCCCTAATAAATGTCATCTTTTTCGGCGTGAGGTACAGTATCTCGGGCACGTTGTCTCACATGAGGGTGTCAAAACAGATCCAGACAAAACCAAAGCAGTGAAGGAGTGGCCAACGCCCAGAACCAAGAGAGAACTCCGCAGCTTCTTGGGTCTTTGCACATATTACCGGAAATTTGTCACGGACTTTGCCAGCATTGCGGCTCCACTACATGCACTGACGAAAGTAGAAGCACAGTTCCTGTGGGACAGCCACTGTGCTGATGCATTTGACCGACGGATGCTTTAACGTCTGCACCTGTGCTCTGGTACCCGGACACAAATAAGGAGTTTGTGCTCGACACTGATGCAAGTAATTGTGGTCTTGGAGCGGTGCTTTCCCAGGTCTGCGATGGCAAGGAGCATGTTGTGGCTTTCTACAGCCGTACCCTGTCTCCCGCTGAAAGAAACTACTGCGTAACCCGGAAGGAACTCTTGGCAGTTGTGGACGCCGTCCGTCATTTTCACCATTACATCTATGGTGTAGCCTTCACAATTCGAACAGACCACTCCGCCCTCCAGTGGCTGCAGAATCTCAAAGACCCTGAAGGGCAGCTGGCACGTTGGTTGGGAAGGCTGGGGCAATATAACCTGAAGGTACAACATCGTGCGGGTCTCAAACATTCAAATGCCGATAGTTTGAGCCGCCGTCCTTGCTCAGAGGACTGCAAGCACTGCCAGCGAAGAGAAGGCACGCCAGCAGGACGTTGTCGAGCCCTTAACGTGAAGAGAATTACTGATCCACCTGTCGAAACCGAATCGGCACATGGCGAAGACCTCCCCAAGACAGTCTCTCAGCT
This sequence comes from Lepas anatifera, assembly GCA_034440635.1. NCBI lineage: Eukaryota > Metazoa > Arthropoda > Thecostraca > Lepadidae > Lepas > Lepas anatifera. The sequence continues at coordinate 62,814 of JAOTON010002243.1, forward strand.
ACAAAGGGAAGATGCTGAACTATCACCATTGATCACATACCTAGAACAAAACATGGATAGGCCCCCTTGGGAGGCAGTCACAGCTGCCAGTCCTGTGACGAAGCGATACTGGGCGCAGTGGAATCTGCTCCGGTTGCTAGATGGGGTCCTGCAAAGGAAATGGGAGTCACCAAATGGTCGTACTGTGAAGTGGCTCATTGTGCTACCACGGAGTCTAAGAGGTGATGTGATGACTGAAACACACGGTTCAGTCACCAGTGGCCATTTTGGCACAAAGAAAACCTTGCTCAGGCTGAGAGAACGGTTCTACTGGATCGGCATGCGCCGTGATGTCACAGAGTGGTGTCGGACATGTGCCATATGCATAGCGAAAAAAGGACCACCACACGCACCACAGGCGCCACTCCAGATATATAATGTCGGGGCGCCACTCGAGAGGGTGGCAATAGATGTGATGGGTCCCCTGCCAGTTTCTAGCTCAGGAAACAGGTACATCCTGGTCGCTATGGATTACTTTACGAAGTGGCCAGAGGCATACGCCATACCGAATCAGGAGGCGTCCACGGTGGCCAAGGTCCTTGTTGATGACTTTTTCTCGCGTTTTGGAGTTCCTTTTGAGCTACATTCCGATCAAGGAAGAAACTTCGAAAGCAACGTGTTCAGGGAGTGCTGCAAGATTCTTGGAATCCGCAAGACCAGGACAACTCCACTACACCCCCCAGTCGGATGGAATGGTGGAGAGGTTTAACCGTACCCTCGGACAGGAGCTGGCCAAACGCTGTAGAGACAGCCAGGAAGAATGGGACCAGCAGCTACCACTCCTCATGGCTTACCGTTCGGCCGAACACGAAACAACTGGGTACACCCCTGCACAGCTGATGATCGGGCGGGAGCTGCGGTTACCCATCGATTTGATGGTTGAGCGACCCCCGGAGATAGTGATGTCTCAGGCACGTCGACGCAACATGCCAGGACCCTGAGACACAGACTTAATGAGGTACACCTACACGTTCAGGAAAAGCTGAAGATCACCTCTCAAGCAATGAAACTTAGACACGACGTGAAAACATCAGCAGTGGTCCTCGAGGAGGGAGACCAAGTGTGGCTCTTCAATCCCAAACGTAAAAAGGGCCTTTCCCCAAAGCTTATGTCACCATGGGAGGGACCATACGAAGTCCAAAAGAGGCTATCAGACGTAACATACCGCATCCGCAAGAGCAAATGTCCATCAAAAGTTGTTCATTACAATCGACTTTGGAGAGTGGATGGCTCTTCCTGTTATTCGTGGCAGAACAGTTCGGTGGGCGGCCCTCCAGTAGGGTATCCCAAAATACCACTTTTTCGTCTGTGCAAGCTTGCCAATTGACACCGCATTCTCCTTTGAGTTAATAATGAGCATACAAAATTTGGATTAGATCCTTTGAGGTTTGGTCCCCCCCCCGCCCCCACAAAACTGGTGAAAATCTAAAATCGTTGAATCGGCTCGAAAATGGGTTCATTCGAAAGCTTATGACCAAGGAAAAAATATTTCCCTCCTACAAATTGATGTAAAACCACTTCTTCATCGTTTTAGAGAGCTAAGAAGTTCCGAATTGTGGTATCACTGGCCAGAGGCGGATCTAATAAACTTTTTTGGGGGTAACATGAGCAAAATGGGAAAACAGTGTCTTGTTTTCAAGAAAATAGACCATAATTGGCCAAAGCGAGTAGAGTTTATCACTTTTAAGGGGATGGCTGGATTGGTTTTCCTTGCATCCGCCACTGGTACGGACATGACAAATTATATATTGTACTTCGCCTGATTTCGGGAAACAAAGCCATTTGCTGCATCACTACGGATATAAGTGCATGGTACTATTGCGACCGTTAGAATGAATATTCCATGTTTTCGTTCCTTTACAGAGTTGTCGTGTCATGACTAATTTGCATTTAATGTTGAAGCAGTCTACCTGAAGCAAATTGTACGATGCCTTCAGCATACTCGAAGAAAAGATCCAATGATGAAGAAGGGAGAAGTCAGCGACGGAAAAAACATGCGGACTGCCCTCTGAAGTAGTCCAGGCATAAATTGAAACGATGAGATGACCTTGTTGGTAAATCCCTTCAGCTGCCTGCCAATCAGCTACCGACCAAGCGTAAAATCCTCCAAAGGTACCGAGCCCTCCGCATACAAGAGCCTAGTGCAACGAAGCACTAACTAGCTGGATAGATCGCTTTAGAGGTCCAGGCGATATAAGTCACCGTTCGAGTGCCCTGCAATACTGTTTACAGCAGCTGTAAAAATGTGTCATGCATAGGCTACGCGTGTGGTTAAAGTAATAATGAAATCTGAATCGAGAAACACTTCCATTTCAGCGCCAGCTCTATTAATTTCATCGCCAGCTCATGGCAGTAGGTTATTATTTTCATGGTAACAGTGACAAGTTCTTAAGGAACCTGCAAATGATCATGAGGTCTAACAACAATCCTTCTTCGCAAGAGGACTTCAGTTTCTTCATGAATCAACACCAGGCGCCTAATCCTAGAATTAGATAAAATATTTTCTGCTCACGCTGTTCTTTGTTGTTGTTTTTCTGGCGACACTCTTCGACAAGCTCTCCATGGTCCCCACCGAGCACCTTCAAGTCAAGCAGATTGCAGAGCTAATCGCCCTCTTTCATGACCCATACTTCTTGCAGGCCCTACTGACTGCGGGAACTCCACGGCTTGACCTCAGGCTGTTCCAGGACATGAAGACCTATTCAGGGCAGCTACCAAGTGCTGCGAAAGCCACACAGTGCTCTATCATGCGTCAACCCTGGCATCTCACGGGGAAAACGCCGTCCTCTGGTTGTTTGGTGAGGGTGTGTCAACAGATAAAAATGCAGAGGTAGCAGCTGCACTCCTGACTGTCACATAGCCAGGAACATTGGCACAGGGAAAGCCGATGTTGTCAGGAGCAGATAAGCTGAGGCTCTGTGACTTCGTCCGACCGCACTCCTGGCTGGCATTCAGGTGGATGAACGTCAGCAACCAGTGCTTACCACCCAGGAATCGGCGAGTGATACAGACTTCATCTGTATGAACGCTTTCATGGAAAATCTAGCAGTCACAAACGAAACGATCGGTGAAAATACATCATGGACTACACCGACGTTGCCCGTGAAGGTGATATGAGGGCTCGGAACTGACAGTAGCCTGAACACACCGTCTCCAAGCGCCGAATCTCGAAAAAGAGCTGGATGGCGTGCACGTGTAAAAATATTAATATAGAACTAGAAGGAGCAGTCTAACAACATTTTGTCTGAGAACAAGTTTCCTTTCCCATTCATGGGCTTCCGAATAAACACATTAAAGCCATTGGCTTGATGATATGGTGTGTCGTTTTGACTGCACCAATCGGTTGCGAAAAAAATGAAACAATCATATTTGTGCAATGAACGCCCACTTTCCATGCCATTCACAGTACCAGGGAAAAGCAATCTAGCTATGCCCTTGAAAGCGGTTAAATTGTACAGACTGTGACGATTCTGGTCCATTTTCTTGAAAAAAAACAATAATTTTCCCCACATTTCCCGCGATACCCCCAAAAAGTTTATAAGATCCGCCTCTGGCCAGTGATCTCGCAATTCGAAATTTCTTAGCTCCATAAAAGCATCAAGAAGTGGTTTTACATCAATTTGAATGAGGGAAATAGGTTTTTCTGTCATAAGCTTTCATATAAGCCAATTTTCAAACCAATACAACGGTTTTCCATTTTCATTAGTTTAAGGGGGGCGGGGAGACCAAACCTCAAAGCATCGATTCAAAATTTTGCATGCTCATTATTAACTCAAAGGAGAATGCGGTGTCAACTGGCAAGCTTGCACAGACGAAAAAGTGGTATTTTGGGACACCTTAATTACTCCTGACACGACAATTCTGTAAAGGAACAAAAGCATGGTATATTTCTTCTAACGGTCACAACGGTGTAAAGGAGTACTTGAGAGGTCGGCCTGCATGTTTTTCCCGTTGCTGACTTGTCTCTTCTTCATCATTGGATCTTTTCTTCGAGTATGCTGAAGGCATCGTACAATTTGCTTCAGGAAGACCGCTTCAACATTAAATGCAAATTACTCATGACACAACTCTGTAAAGGAACGAACACATGGAATATTCATTCCAACGGTCACAATGGTACCATGCACTTATATCCGTAGTGATGCCGCAAATGGCTTTGTTTCCCGAAATCAGGCGAAGTACAATTTATAATTTGTCATGTCCATACCAGTAGCGGATGCAAGGAAAACCAATCCAGCCATCCCCTTAAAAGTGATAAAACTCTACTCGCTTTGGCCAATTGTGGTCTATTTTCTTGAAAAAAAGACACTGTTTTCCTATTTTGCTCATGTTACCCCCAAAAAAGTTTATTAGATCCGCCTCTGGCCAGTGATACCACAATTCGGAACTTCTTAGCTCTCTAAAACGATGAAGAAGTGGTTTTACATCAATTTGTATGAGGGAAATATGTTTTCCTCTGTCATAAGCTTTCGAATGAACCCATTTTCGAGCCAATTCAACGATTTTCGATTTTCACCAGTTTTGGGGGGGCAGGGGGGACCAAACCTCAAAGGATCGAATCCAAATTTTGCATGCTCATTATTAACTCAAAGGAGAATGCGGTGTCAACCGGCAAGCTTGCACAGACGAAAAAGTGGTATTTTGGGACACCCTACCCTCCAGTCGCATTGGGGCCCGGGTTGGGCTCGGATTCCGCTGTTCCCGCTGCGTCCGTTGGGGACGTGCAGGCTGACCCTGGCAACCCGTCGGAAGCCGTTATGGGCGTTCCTGGTTCTGGGGACCTTGAGGGCTGCGGGGGTTCCGGAAGCGGTGCTGCTGCACAGAGCACCGGCCGACGCCGCGAGCTCCGGAGAGACAGGCGACCCCGAGCCAGATTTTGCGATTTCATCACCCATGTGTGTCACGTCCGAGCTGCAGTGGGTGTCCATTCAGCTCAATCGTGATAAAAAACAGATTGACGATGTGAACATATGTGTGATGTGAACATATATCATAATGCTGAAGAGCCATTATCTGTGGGGACATTTCTTACTTGTAATCGTTTTTTTTAGGATGGTTGTGCTATTGCCAAAACTGCTACACAACGCTTAATCTAAGTTGAATCAAGTGTAATCATAAATTGTATGCATATAACTGAACTGCGGCGGGTGCCCGTCCAGCCTCCTATCGACGAGCATGCTTATTTTGCAGAGATACTGTGTGTGTTTCCTTTCTCTGTTGCAGATTTGACCATGTCTGCTCGTTTTGACGAGTATGTTCTTCTCGTCATCGACGAGGAGGTAGAGGAGCTACGAAGGACGCCCGTCGAGGAAATGGAGAAAGCGGAGCTCCATCTTCTCCTGGGAGATTTGATGGTCATGCGCCTCGGTCGTCGCATGGGTGTGTGCCCGCCTCACATCCTGCTGGAGCGCCCGCGAAGCGGGAATACTTGGCAGAAGCTGGCTGGGAGCCTCGGTAGCGATGTTGACTGTTGGCGGGAGGCCGCAGCGGCGTTCGGATACCAGCTGGGCACAGCGGTCATCTGGTTACCAGGAAATGACCTATATCCTAAGACTGGTGTCGCTCCACCGCTGGAGGAACTAGAAGCGGTGGTGACTCGGACAGTCCACGCATTGAGCCAGGTGGCTACAAGTGTAATGGTGTTGGGCCCACTTCCCCGTCACAAGTTCGACGCCGGGATGGCATATGTTGACTGCCCCGCGTATCAGCATGAACGGCAGCTGGTGAGGATTTTGCGGGACATGGAAGGTGTAGACTTCATCGTCCTCGGCCGCTCACTCACGAAAACGTTTGGAGGGTGGCGCATTGTCGGAAGGGACTCCCTGCTGCTCTTTGCCGAGGATGGGACCCACCTCTCCGCGACAGGGGAGGACAAGATCTTGTCCCGTCTGCCGGCCTGGCTTCAGTGGTCAGAGGAGTGAGGATGTGTGGACTACTGGTGTTAACTGTTTGTTGTGTTGTATTCGGGTCGAATTGTGTTTTTTTGGGGGGGGAATAGTGTTATAGCGACGGTAATTGTTGTAACGGGTACTGTGTGCGTATTGACTCGGTAGCCTAATGGATAGAGCACTCGGCTCTTGTATGAGCAACCCGAGTTCGATTCTTGGTGTCGGCGCGGCTTTTGCGCGCGCTTTTCAGTGTCATGTGACCTGGATCACGTGACCGTGAGGTGACGCCAGGCATGTGCTGGCGGCGGAGGGCGCAGTCGCCTCAACGCAGCGCTACAGGTAGGACCTCCAGCGGGGCCCTGCCTACACCTCCCACGGTACCTCGAACCCTTCGAGTACCGGTCCCTCCCCGCACGGTACCTCGAACCCTTCGAGTACCGGTCCCTCCCTCACGGTACCTCGAACCCTTCGAGTACCGGTCCCTCCCCGCACGGTGCCTCGAACCCTTCGAGTACCTGCCTTCCCTCCCCTGTGCCCCATTGATTGAGCGCCCTACCTGTAAATAACGCTTGGTTACCACACGTGTTTTTCGGGTGTAGCTGCCGGTGCCATAGTTTGATTTAGTTTCCGCCGGTGTGTTATGTATGTGCTTGTGTGTTTCCATTGAGACAAATAGACCCGTTCGTTTTGGAAATACCTTTCTTATACGCAGCATCGTATACAAACGTAACAGTATCTTGTTGGGTTAAGTACATGCTGGTGAAGAAAACAGTCTCTGATGGTGTCCAAGAATCTATGAGAGACGTTGGATGGGGCATCATTTGCCATGCCGATTTCCCAGTCGATATTAGGTATGTTGAAATCACCCACAATCAATAGATTATTGGGCTGAAAGGCTGTTGCTTGATTAATCAGGTTAAAAAGACCAAGTTGCTCTGATGGGTACTTCCAGGGCTTACGTCCATACGTGTATTCACAGAAACGACCCAAAAGATAAACACAATGCAAACATGAGGATTAAATACAGATGAGGGAAAAAACAAAGCGAACGTGCAGCCTAAAACCAGATGAGTGGTAAAAACGCAAGCAAGATCACATCCGGTGCGGGGAAACGACTCCCATCACACAAACCGAGAAAGTATTTGCAGGTGGGAGATGTTCATAAGAAAGAAAAAAGATGGGGAACAGGAAAAAAAGAAAAAAATCAGGGGTTAGTGGTTAACCATACCACACGGTAAATGCCCAGGTATCATCGCAGCTACCAGCACCAGCTTCTATACAAGCATCCCAACAACAAATTTGTTCCTCTTGCCAAGTCTAAGTGAACCCAAATATGTTCAGAGAAGATCTCACCTGGAAATGTGACCTCACGACATGACAATGCTTGACTGACATAAATTGCTACTCCTCGAATACCACTGCCTCCAAGGTTTGGAGTAGAGGGCTCAAAATTCAAGTATATGTTATAGTTTGCAATTGCCAGACTCGCAGGGAGGAGCGGAAAAACCTGTGCTTTAGGCAAAACTCCCGTCAAGATGATCAAATCCGGTTCTCTACCAGCTATTGCAGCACAGAGCTCTTCCCGCTTATTGATAAACTGGTCCGCGTTGGTATACATTGCTAACAGTCCACCAGAACAATCTTGTCAATATTCTTGAATACTCTGAGGTCCAATAGGAGTGTTGCCGCTGGGACCAGCTGAGGTAGTGTTATGGTTGGTGGCACTGTTTTGATGTGGTTCAGCATTTGTACCTTGCACCTGAGATGACTGATGCTGAGCATGAAGCTCCTCAGATCCAGTGCTAGGAGTGTTGGATGAGATGGCTTCAGCAGATGACACACCAACTGCGTTGCCACCTACAGGGCCTGCCGCTGCAGTGGAAGCAGCTTTCAGCTCATTGACAATAACATCTCTTGGTTTTGCTGTGTGGTCAGTGTGCTTGCTTGTGTGAAAGCGAGCGTCTACTCCTGGAACTTTCACAATCTTGTTCCCCCTTATTACCAGGTCCCTTTCACCATTCTGCCTGCGACCCTCCAGCTCTCTTCTTAGCACCTTTCCTCTTTCTCTCTCTACTTTGGTCAGGTCAGGGTCCATACGGTCAGCATGTTCCATGCTTGGCTGTGCCTCAGATCTCTAGCATTTCACACTACGTCCCACTTCGCTGCCTCAGACTCAAACGTGGCTATGAGTAGTCTCAGCTTGCCAGGGGTTTTCTGCCCTACATGGTAAGAGGAAACTACCCTAGCATGTATGCCTATTTCCTCCTTCAAAATATGCATCAGAGTTTGGCAGTCACTGTCCGAGCATTCCTTTCGGTTTGACACACTGTCCCAAAATTGTTTTTTGGGCTTGGGTGTTGAGTGGAAAACTCAACCAAATTTTTAAATCATTGAGTGAAAATTCTGAACTTTTCTTTCCTATGCCATGAGGTTTTACTATCTTACTCTGTAGATGAATGATTAGCTTATTAATTTTGATTTCCCTCAAGTGATATTCTTCCTGTCAATAAAGAAGCCATTACTGGTAAATTTTAATGTTGTCACTCCAGAAACACATTTGAAACATGAGTGGAAAAATTAGGTCAACTTTCCCCTGTGTCATTCTCCACCCAAGATTTTGGGGCACTAGCGTAATCCAGAGCTCTCACATTACCTGCACCCTAACTTGTTTCACATGTTTACTTACCTTTTGCCTGTCTTTCAGATGGAGTGATCATTGGCATTCATCAATACATCTACGCCAAATGACCGCAGGTCTAATCATGATCACACCATCCACATCCAAGACCTTACAATGTCCTTACAAGGGCCAATCTCAATCAGCTGTCCTTATCCTACTTGTCAATGGAGCCTCCAAGAGGCAGACCAGCCTATCATCATCACCCTGCTACAGATGCACAAGCGGACTGTGCACCAGCCACCTGTAGGCGCCACTGCCCAGGTGGACAAAATAAAACGGCCCACCATCGCTTGTGGTGGAACCACCGAGGAGTGGTCTTATTTTTTACAGCGCTGGACAACCTACAAGGCAGCAGCCCACATCACAGTACATGACGTAGTATACTAACTGCTCGACTGCTGAGAGGATCCGCTCAGGCACCTGCTGCCATACTTGAAACAGTTAACATATATTGTTCATCATAACAACACACTGCACATTATAAAACGACCAGGGATAGGATTAGGTGCGCAGGGGGTGCACTCGCGAACATGGACCGACACTACGTGGGGAATAACCGTGTTATATTTTTGGCGGGGAACGCAGGACGCAAAGAACAGCGCGGCTCCGACGCGATCTACTCCAGAGTCCACTGCAAAATCGACGGCGGCTGCGTCTGGGGGAGGGGACGGCGGCGGCGTCGGGGGGTTTTGCAAACTGGTTCAAAGGAAATATTTTAGAATTCAAAGTAACCTGAAGGGCTGCAGTTAGCCCACCCTAGGCCTAAAAATGTTGGAGGAAAAATAATTAAAGTTGGTCATCTCTTACCATCAGGCTGAAAAACAATCTCTTTGCTGGCAGCTGTTTCCGACATAACGACCTTGCCCGCAGATCAAGATAACCTGGACTGGCGTTATGAGAAAACTTTTCATAAAAGTTAGAAGCACACCACGCTATTGCTTAACCAACTGTTCCAAATCGTTTTACTTGAAAAGATTTCGACCCCACACTTTCTTCATACTCTCACAGTAGCATATTTTCACACCATTTCCAAAGCAATAGAGACACCATTTCCATACCAAAAGTATTATATGATAAACAAAACTGGAGGACTTCGTCTGAAACGTCGCAAATGCGTTATATTTCGAATAAGAGAAAATCAGCTGATTTCAACAAAGGTAAAAGTTTTCAGTACAGGATACGTTTCCTGTTTCCTTCCATATAGGAACTGATCATATCTATTACCCTGGATCATATTAGCTGCTTAATACCCAATATATTTTTTGTCCTAAAAAATATATTAAGTTGATTCTTAAAGAATTGAGCAATAATTGTCTTCAATTTGGTTAATAGAAATGTCTAAAGTAAAGGTACAAATCCAGCGAAATTCAAAGGAAATTTGGTAGTATTTCCCCTTTGTCAGGTAAAAGGCGCGATAAACAATTCGTCCAAATCGAACGTGCCGAAAGACGACCGCCGAGATTGGTATATTTGCAAGTAAATTGCTAAGTGTAAGATAGTGTAACATAATTTCCACGAGAAAAAAATGGTGTCTCTGGTTTTATTACTGTACCGTGTCGTGTATTGATACTAATATATGTCGATGGATCCAAGTGTATTGCCCTTTCTAATATTCTGTATAGGTGACTACATAGTTCAGGAAGGTGTGGGTTGCGGGAAGGGTAAAATGCGAACGAAACCTTTATGTGCCTGCTGTCATCAAAGATGTTACTTTTACAGACAGAACAGATATCAGCATGGTGGCAGCCAGATATAACCGGCTGCAGTTGTCGTCCGTTAGTTTAGTCTAGAAATTGGGAGGAATTCCTTATTTTTTTCATGTTACCAGGAATTAGAATGGACTCTGGCCACATTTTTTGGTGTCTGTCTCTTGCATTTCTTCATTGGGAACAGAAGTGGGTTGGGGATTTAATTTTGGGGCTTCAGGCTCAATTGGTATTCAAAAGGATTTTAATTTGTTTTGCTGTGTCCATGTTTACACACCCAGGACACTCCTAGGATTAAGGAGCAATCTTCAGCCCAGCTTAAGGTGCACAAAAGAATGGCTCAGTTTCCATGGGTGAGACACAATCAGGATCAGGATACAGTGATCACGGTTCCATGGAGCTTCAGCTTGAGTGGTGATAGAGCTTTAACAGATCAAAATTTATTCAATCCTAATTTTGTCTACCTGGTGAACAATTGACATTTTCCTTCCCCGCTTTGTACTCTCTTTTACCCTCTGCACTGTCAGGATATTATTTTACCATCACACTGCCAAATAGTGCCAGATATTTTTAGATGTGGAGGGATGGGAATCAGATTGAAATTTGGTTTTATTACCAAAAGAGGATATTCTGATACCACTAGAGGAGAGGAATGCTCCATCCATTATGTGCCTTGCATGCTTCTACCCATTGCTTCAAGCTTACCTTCATGCTGCTGAGTGGAGTGTGGTGCTTTTTAGATCTCGGGAGGGTGGATTAAGTGCTGTCGCCCGGGTGTTTACTTGATGGATGTTTTTACTGTGAAAAAATATATGTGTATGGACTCAAAAGCTCTGTCTGGATCATAACTGTATCCAGATACACTCTCCAATCACTAATGAACGTGTGCAAGGGACATAGGAGTGCTGCTGCACCCTGGAAATGTGTTAGAGTGGATGAAGAGTTCCCAATTTCTGTATCACTGCATGCCAGTATTTTCATGTAATCTGTGGTGTCAAAACAATTATTGTGCCTTTCATTTTAGCAAAGATGTGTAATTTTGAAAAAAAAATTATCCATAAAGTGATAGTTGATGAAATGTCCATTTCTTTTTGTTGGTGACCTGCCAGCAGCAGATAAGGACAAATTGGCTTTGATTATGTATTTTTTCTTATTGCTTCCAATGTCAAAGCTGTTATCAGGTGTTTTTTTCTTCTTATTTTTCAAACAATTTTTTATTTGGCCCATGACTTCACACCATGAGTATGCTAGTGTGTCCTTTGCAAAGCTTAAAGGAAACACACAAAAATTGAAAGTTGTATTTATAACTTCTAAGTTGTTAAATGCATAACTTGAAAAATTGCATTTGAAAATGATTTTTATGGAATTTGGCAAAAGCAGATTTGGGAGGGTCCTCAAAATTGCTGATAGGTTGTGGAAGAAGTTGTTTAAGGATTGAATGATGGAATTGAGCAGTGAAGTCAGGTGACATCACTAACATGCTAAAGCTTCAAGTTGCATAATAGTGTCCAAACGAGCACAAATATGCTTTGCCATCTTATCATCTTAATACAATGAAATGCCTACAATTTTTTAGTAGGTAGCCAACATGTCTGTTTCCAAGTCTTGGAGAGTGCTGCCTTTTGCATAAAAATACCTGATGGTCTGGGTGCTTACAATCTCATTATAAAATTTGGGACAAACAGCTTTTTCTTGGCTTAGAGGATTTGAAAAACAATGTGGCTTTACATAGGTACATAAAGTCAACATTTGAAAGAGACTGAATGTCCTCTTGTCCTTTTTAGCACATTTTTACTCTTGGTGGACCAAAACTATACTTTTGTAACCCTAAATCCAACCAGATAACATATTACTTTTCAGGCATATTGTGATTACCTTCAAATGATTGCCTCCCATCTTCATTCTGTATTGTTCTTATGTTGGAATCACTTAAAACATTTTTTCAGGTCTCTGTGGGATTGTTGCCATGGCAGCAGCTGCTGTGGAAACAGCTTCTGTGCACAGCAGCAGTCTGGATGGCTCCATTAGCCATGCACACATCACATCTGCTCATCTGCTGGTACAATCAAACGCATTACAAAACAGTCAGCAGAGCAAGCCAAGCACTCCATCCAATAGTCAGGAGGTCGATAGTAGTTTTCCAGAACAGAATAGCCCCAAGGTGAGGCAGAACTCTCCCAAATCGGCTGCTGATGTTGACAGTGATGATGAAGAGCCAGTTGTGGCGACCTCTGTGCGAAATCGCGGACCAGTTCGCCGACTCGCCATAGCCAGTGATGACGAGAGTGATCACAATGATGAGGACACCAGTGCTTGTGAGATCTTCAGCGATATTGATGGTCTGAACTCTTGTGTGGCAAGTAAGACCACTCCTACTGATAAACCTTCAGGGAAGTTTTTGGTGACCGATGCACCATCGTCTGAATCGGGGAGTGACGATGTGCTGGCGCCGATCGTCCGATCCCGCAGTAAGAGGCGTCCTGCTGTAAAGCACCGCGGCTCTGCTGTCGCCGATTCCGGTGAGTCTGCCCCAGCAGCTTCGCATCTCCATGAAACGGGCAGCGGCGATCAAGTGGAGGCCGAGGAAAAGAAGAAGGCGGCAAACATGCGCAGGTTAATGGCGCTGGGTGACGAGTCTTCAGATGACGAGATGCCCGGGCCCGGAAAGGTGAGATGATCGCTAACTGCCTACCTTCCAGGAGTTGATATGTTTGTATTATATATAATTTTTAAATTTTGGATAGAATATACCTGTTCCTTCCTGATTGTGTATGTGTCAGGATGAAAGCATGCTTCTTGAAATACTTGGAATTTTTACTTTATTGTGAAAAGAAGTATACTTGCTGTGTGAAATGTGTGATATATTTATTTTAGCAATTATTGTATATACTCATGACTACATGCTGGTGATTAATGTTCTGCTTTGCATTTACCATGACAGGAAGAAAGCCGTCAACTGCAGAGCACCGAAGATGCTTTCCCCGATAAAGAAATTGTGTCATCAGCAGGGAAAAGAAAATCAACTGAAAAGAAGCAACCCAGAAATAGTGCAAAGGTAGGTGCCGAGTACCTACCTCGTGATAATTCAGTAAGCCTTCGCCGGCTGTACTCTCTGTAATCTACAGGTCAACCCTGAAGTCAGTAAGGACGCTGGAGCACCTGCTGAGGAATCCAATTAAACGTGGGAAATTCAGAGCGCTCCCTCAAACTTTTGGATAACAGATTGCAAGAATACTCGAAGGATCTTTGTTCCAGCTCGAATCCTTGCGATTTCTACTAACTCGCGGGTGTAAGAACCCTGAGAATAACATGCCGTAGAAGAGACATATTTAGCCACCTGCGCCTTCATCCTCCATACATGTTCAATCTGTGTCACCGTGTTTATGGGTATTTAAAAATTTGGATGCAAAGTGTGAGATATTTACAGTGTAACTGGGGTCAAAATAATTGCTGAGCCTTGTTGTTGTGCTAGATTCCGACCGTGCCTGTATGCAGCAAAATCTTAACCATCAATTTTGAAAGATCATTGATTTTATACCATTTTTGTAATTCTCTTCCCTCAGATATTTAAGCATTTTTTTCCAGGACCTGCTGGGTGGCAACTCTAACAGATTTTAATGTAATGTTTCGATGTTTTGTAATAAAACCTCGCTTAGACATATTTTAACCAGTTTACAGTGCCTGTGCGGAGTTAAAAACTTCAAGTGGGCTACTTGGTTGTCTTGAGCCCACTTCCACGGTAATATTCTAACCGGCGCTCATGCGCCTTAGAGCCAGATAACTGGGCCAAATTTGAGCTGTAGGCTTTACTAGGGCTGGATGTGCAAGATGTTGTCTTGCACGCGGAGTGTTTAGCGCCAAGCCGGCGCTGGTGCCCTGGTTCCGGGACCATCACTGTCGGCCAGCTCTTCCTTCCCGCCCTGGCTCATGCTCTCGGAAGCCACGGTACGCCCCAAGGCCCCTGTCACCATTTGTTCCCGCTGTGACCTCTAGGAGGCTTCTCTCACCGCTGTTTTCTGCTGTGACCGCCAGGAGGCGGCGGAGAACATGCGTGAGATCCGCAGCACGGCACAGCGTCGCGTGCGAGAGTCGCGCCTGAACCTGCCTTACGCGCGGCCGCGACAGCGTACCCTGCAGGAGTTCATGGCCAGGAGGGGGCGTATCGCGGTGCTGCCGGAGAGCATCCGCATCCGGGACTCGGAGGCTGAGGCCATCAGGTGGGCTGGGCATGTCTGGGGACACCAGGTGGGCTGGGCATGTCTGGGGACACCAGGTGGGCTGGGCATGACTGGGGACACCAGGTGGGCTGGGCATGACTGGGGACACCAGGTGGGCTGGACATGACTGGGGACACCAGGTGGGCTGGACATGTCTGGGGACACCAGGTGGGCTGGACATGTCTGGGGACACCAGGTGAGCTGGGCATGACTGCTGGTATCAGGTGGACTGGGCATGACTTGGGATTAGGTGAGCTGGGCATGACTGCTGGCATCAGGTGAGCTGGGCATGACTGGGGACATTAGGCGGGCTGGGCATGACTGGGGACACCAGGTGGGCTGGGCATGTCTGGGGACATCAGGTGGGCTGGACATGACTTTTGGCATCAAGTGAGCTTGGCATGACTTTTGGCATTAGGCGAGCTGGGCATGGCTGGGGACACCAGGTGGGCTGGGCATGACTGGGGACACCAGGTGGGCTGGGCATGACTGGGAACACCAGGTGGGCTGGGCATGACTGCTGGCATCAGGTGGACTGGGCATGAATGGCGACATCAGGTGGGCTGGGCCATGGGCATAACTGGGGGAACATCTGGGGGCGGGACTGTCGGCTAGACAGAACAGAGGTAGATATTTAGGGTATGCCTTTAAGCGCCAGATTTATGCCGAACTTTTTGTGGTGTATTTGCCGTACTTCTTACCGACTATATACGTAATTCTGACAAACAGGTCGGTGACTGATCTGCAACTTCCAAGTCGATTTTTACAGTGCTTCATAAAACACATTTCTTGTGTCTGGAATATATTTTAAAACTTGCCAAATATCACATATGCTAGGGTCGACATTTTGTCAAAATACGTATTGTAATCGGATTTTTTTGACTCTAGAATGTGGTCCCTGCAGATTGTGATAGGCGCTACAGTTGATACTTGGTTAGCCCTGGTAATGATCCTCTTAACTTGAATTTCTTATATTCACCGCTGTGTGGCTCTGTGTGTCCCCAGTCGGCGCCTGCAAGAGAAAGAGAAGGAGATTGACGATTTTTACGCGCCGGCCTCTGAGGAGGAGGACAATGCCGACCCAGAGTGGACTCCCGCGCCTGCTGCTACCTCTCAGGCTGAGCCGACCGAACCTGCCGGCACTGCTGCTGTCACGGACACTCGGCCGGTGCCGGCCACCACATCAGACCCGGCGGCCGCTGCTCAGGACCGTCCCGCCGACGCCGCCGAGTCGGAGGAGGATGCCGTCGTCTCGCAGTCGTCGCAGAAGGTGCAGGAGTGGCTGGAGACGGTGCACACTGACGCCGACGCCGTGCTGCCGCCGCCCATGTGCGACGCGCCGGCTGGGGGCGGCGTGCCGGGCGGGCCAGCGCCGGCCGCCTCCGACGTCAGGTCGGTGTCTGGAGAGACCGAGACCAGCCTGGCCGCCGGAGACAGCGCGTCTGCCGTCGCTGCTGCTGCTGCTATTGCTGCCGACGCTGCTGCAGGCGCTGGTGGGGAGGATGCTAGAGTCGCTGAGATTACCACCGGAAACGCTGTGGCTGCCAGTGATGACAGGCCAGCTATAACTGCTGATCATGCTGCTGCTACAGCCACCTGTGTTCCCGTTACAACCGCCGGTGGACACGCTGCAGCCACCGTTGCTGACGCTACTGCTACAACACCCGTTGCTGCACCGCCGCGCCGTGCAGCGCTGGCAGAGCTGTTGCCGCCCTCAGTGTTAAAGGCTACCCCGCGTCTGGACCGTGCCACCGTCGGCGGCGGGGACACCATCTCCCTGGACAGCGACAGTGGCGGTGAGAGTGCGCAGGAGCCGGCCGACCTGGATAAGTTCGTAGAGAGGTTCGTCAGGCACTCCACAGCAGTGGTCAGAAAACACAAGCCGGCCGAGAAGAAGACTGTCAACATCAGGTACCTGAACTCTGCCATGCCTGTCCTGTATTGTTGTCTGTGCGCGTTAGATCCCTGTGGTTCGGAGTTTCTGTGCAGTGGCTCTCTGCTTTGCGGGTTTCGATTTTGAACCCATCATATCAAAGCTTTGTATAAATTACAAGTGTAGACAATAATGCGTTGATTTCGCGCTATTAATTTGGGTGCAATATAACCTGGATAGGTGGAGAAGCCCGAAAGGCTAAATCACTGTCGGCGCTGTTAAATAGCGACTAGCAGGAGTATTGCTGCCACTTGTAGAGGCAGATTCATGTTGAGCGGATTTGATAGAACGTCTAGGTGCCAGTGTGCCTGTTGGCCGTGCCAGCGTAATGTCTGGCCGTGTGTGTCTGGTGGTGTGTATCTCCGGCTGTCCTGCCCGCCGCAGTCTGGTGCGGATGGAGTCGGACTCAGCCGGCGGACAGCAGCTGGTGGCCGACTCCGTGCCGGTGACCTTGACCTCGGGCGGTGACCCGGAGCCGGACAGTGGTCCGCCGGGCGCCCAGCGCGCCAAACTGCAGGCTCTGCTACGCGCCAACATCCGGGCGCGGCGCGAGGAGGCGCGCCAGAGACGGCAGCGAGAGCACAACATGTACAACAACGAAGAGGTGGACGACTCTTATCTCGGTGAGGAGGCGACTAGCAGGTCCAAGATGGGCGGGTTAAAGCTAACACGGGGTATGATTCAAGCCAGTCGCAATTGTGAAGAATTGCGGCTTCTTGCTCCGGGCGTTTAATTTGAGTAGTGATCATATTTATTTGCTTTGAGCTAGGATTTGTTTTCGCAGTCGAGCCGCCCTAAAATCCCAGTAATGATGATGAGCCACAGGCGCTGTTTGATTTGTTGTCATGGTCTTTGTTTTGTATCATTCACTAAGGTGACTGCCTAGCATAACGGAACATTTGCCAATATCCTTGCACGCCCTGCGCGGTCTCTTGCCCTCACCGTACAGTTTGCTGCCTGTGCAGACGATTTGCCGGACGAGGAGGAGGAGCTGAGTGACGTCAGCAGCTCAGCTGGCGAATCGGAGCCAGAGCCGGAGCCTCCCCTGGTGGAGACGAAGCGGCGCCACAACCCGCTGTTGGATGAGGAGGCCGCGGAGAGTGGAGCAGAAGAGGAGGAGGCAACAGAGGAGATCGGGGATGAGGGAGGAGAGCAAGATGAGGAGGAGGATGGGACAGAGATTAAGCTGGTGCTGGAAGGAGATGATGAGGACGATGGTAAGTTATTTTGTTTGTGATTTGTCGCTCCGGCAGGGGAGACTGGGCTTCCAGTTAAACAGGGATTCCGTTCATTTTCGTCTTTATGATATAATTCGCTGTTCTTTGGCTGTTTTTCTTCTAATATTTTAAGATCTTCGCTGAATTTCCTTTGTTTATATGTTAACTTCGAGCCCTAAAAACTTACGCTGGGACCATCACTTTCTTGCTGGTCTTATGGGGCGTTAGATACACACTCAGAGGGTTTTTATGCCTAACCATTAACACCAGAATATCGTGTCTGGATGTAATTTAGTTTGGTGTCCATTATGTGACCTTCTCTGGAACAACCTTATCACGCGCATCGACGGGTGGGGCGGGTACCCGCCCCCCTCGGGTTTTTCGGAGATAGTAGAAAAACGGCGGCGCTACGCGCCGCCGTACTTGGTTTACCTTTTCCCTCGTCATTTTTACAACTTCTGTGAAAATTTTAAGGTTAGGTCATCTCAGGTCAGGTCACCAGTACAGGTCAAGTGACCCGACCTCAAAAAAAGTGATAGCATAAGTCGGAGCAGGGTGAACTTATCCGATTGAAACTCATATCACATAATGGCCCCACCGAGTTCTCTGAAATATGTTCTGGTATTTTTGATATCGATGACCTAAGGTCAGGTACGAGGCATGACCTCTCTATTGGAAATACAAGGGAAAAATGGTTTTTACGGAATAACTCAGTAACGGATGGTGATAGAGCATTTATTTTAGCTGCATTAGACTCGCCTGGGCTTTGCGGTTCTAATGATATGCATTTTATATAATTTGACCCTGACCTGACCTCAGGTCAGGTCAAATCCTTGATTTGACCTAGCAAGGTCAGATTATATATCATTCGATTCGGATTGCTAAGAGGATTCATATAGTTCAAGTCGTTTTGCTCTATCTTTACTTGTTCAGATGTAATGGCCGAAAAACTGAATTTACATGTTATCCCTATGACGGGCATGTTTTGACCTCTCGTGACCTAAAATGTGACCTGACAAAAAAATGGTACAAATGTTTTCGATGGAGAAGTGGATGGGCAGCCCAACGCCGTTTACCGTTTTTCGCTACCTACCATGGTTCTCGAGATCTTGGGGGCGGGTACCCGCCCCCTCCGTCAATGCGAAGGTGGCTCAGACCCCCGTCAATACGCGTGTTATGCAACTGGTGTATCAGGACTGGGTGTAAGCCGGTCCCGTCTCCCCGCCGCAGCAGCGTCATGACAGAGAACTGTGTCCCCTGTCGCGTAACCCTCCCCTGTAACCCGGCAGGGTGTGAGCCGGTCCCGTCTCCCCGCCGCAGCAGCGTCATCACAGAGAACTGTGTCCCCTGTCGCGTAACCCTCCCCTGTAACCCGGCAGGGTGTGAGCCGGTCCCGTCTCCCCGCCGCAGCAGCGTCATGACAGAGAACTGTGTCTCCCTGTCGCGTAACCCTCCCCTGTAACCCGGCAGGGTGTGAGCCGGTCCCGTCTCCCCGCCGCAGCAGCGTCATGACAGAGAACTGTGTCTCCCTGTCGCATAACCCTCCCCTGTAACCCGGCAGGGTGTGAGCCGATCCCGTCTTCCCGCCGCAGCAGCGTCATGACAGAGAACTGTGTCTCCCTGTCGCGTAACCCTCCCCTGTAACCCGGCAGGGTGTGAGCCGGTCCCGTCTCCCCGCCGCAGCAGCGTCATGACAGAGAACTGTGTCTCCCTGTCGCGTAACCCTCCCCTGTAACCCGGCAGGGTGTGAGCCGGTCCCGTCTCCCCGCCGCAGCAGCGTCATGACAGAGAACTGTGTCTCCCTGTCGCGTAACCCTCCCCTGTAACCCGGCAGGGTGTGAGCCGGTCCCGTCTCCCCGCCGCAGCAGCGTCATGACAGAGAACTGTGTCTCCCTGTCGCGTAACCCTCCCCTGTAACCCGGCAGGGTGTGAGCCGATCCCGTCTCCCCGCCGCAGCAGCGTCATGACAGAGAACTGTGTCTCCCTGTCGCGTAACCCTCCCCTGTAACCCGGCAGGGTGTGAGCCGGTCCCGTCTCCCCGCCGCAGCAGCGTCATGACAGAGAACTGTGTCTCCCTGTCGCGTAACCCTCCCCTGTAACCCGGCAGGGTGTGAGCCGGTCCCGTCTCCCCGCCGCAGCAGCGTCATGACAGAGAACTGTGTCTCCCTGTCGCGTAACCCTCCCCTGTAACCCGGCAGGGTGTGAGCCGATCCCGTCTTCCCGCCGCAGCAGCGTCATGACAGAGAACTGTGTCTCCCTGTCGCGTAACCCTCCCCTGTAACCCGGCAGGGTGTGAGCCGATCCCGTCTCCCCGCCGCAGCAGCGTCATGACAGAGAACTGTGTCTCCCTGTCGCGTAACCCTCCCCTGTAACCCGGCAGGGTGTGAGCCGGTCCCGTCTCCCCGCCGCAGCAGCGTCATGACAGAGAACTGTGTCTCCCTGTCGCGTAACCCTCCTCTGTAACCCGGCAGGGTGTGAGCCGGTCCCGTCTCCCCGCCGCAGCAGCGTCATGACAGAGAACTGTGTCTCCCTGTCGCGTAACCCTCCCCTGTAACCCGGCAGGGTGTGAGCCGGTCCCGTCTCCCCGCCGCAGCAGCGTCATCACAGAGAACTGTGTCTCTCTGTCGCGTAACCCTCCCCTGTAACCCGGCAGGGTGTGAGCCGGTCCCGTCTCCCCGCCGCAGCAGCGTCATCACAGAGCCCGAGTTGTTCAGCACCCAGCCCAGTCAACCGCGCAGCGGTGAGGATGCCTGCCTGGCGGCACCAGTGGCATGCTTTGTACGGATGGAAGCGACGGCGCTGAAAATGATCGTTTTGCTGTCCAGAATTCCAGAGAGTATTTATCGGTGGGCCGACGTGGGGGAATACGGCCATTATGTATGCTGAACGGTAGCAAGATATCCGGAGATAGGCACGTCTTCATGTCCTGTAAGTTATATGTCAGATATAGTACGGCAGAGTGTTCTTCCCAGCAGCTTTTGTGACCACCGGCCTCCATGTGACCTGGCGAGAATGGGTAGCGTGCAGCAGTTGCCCGCCCCTGACCGGCGCGCCACGGGCGTTGGCAGGAGGGGACGCCGCCAGCCTGGTGTCGCACGACTCCGACCTTACCGGGTCACTGGTCACGGCCCACCAGCCGGGCGGTGGGTTCAAGTACGGCGGCACCCGGCCAGTCAGGGACGAGGACGACGACGAGGCCGCGCCGCTGCCTGCCACGCAGCCGGTCAGAGGCCGAGACGCGGCAAATGTCCCGCCCTTGCAACCTATAGATCACTTGTGCCGTGATGCTGGCATGTTCTTGTTTGCTAGTAGATTTTTGAGACATCTATCTGCTGGTAGGCGGATGCTTTATTTGCTGCTATCGTATGACTGTGTTTTTTATCTCACCCGTTTTCTAGCAACACATTTCCTTGAATATGATCGGTGTGTGAACCGTGACGCCCATATTATTTGCAGCTGAGGAGTCAATAGCCGTTGAGTAATTGCACCAGCAGACGATGCCCTACCGACCAGTGGGCGGGCGGCGGTTGTGTGCGGACAGTTCACGCCAGTGCCGCTGCCGGTGGAGGACTCTCAGCTGCTGGCGCCGGTCAGCTGCGCCCGGTCGGTGGAGGAGCTCTCCCAGCTGCCGCCGCTGAGACTGACCCCGGACCTGCGGCCGACCCAGCCCCGCTCCGCCATCGGCGCCCTGCTCGACCCCGCCGCCGACGACACCTTCGACGATCTGATGAGCCTCTGCTCGGGAAAATTCGACGGTATGTCTGCTCTTGGCGGGTGGGTGCGTTGATTGAAAAGGGATGGCGGAGCCGCTATGGGAGGGAAGATGATTGATGTGTTATGTGGCTGGCGGCTCGACCAAGTGCTGGACATTTTCGTTTTATTCCTGCGTTACATAGAAGGTTTGGGGCGATAGTTTTACCCAGTGTCTTGCGAGGTTTCTTTACGCCAAAGGAGGTTTGGATCTATTCGCGCTTTCAACCTGTAGAATTTCAAACATGTTGCAGAAATTTGACCCTACATCCATCATCCTGTGATAACCAGACCAGAAAGGGTGACCAGCATATGATCTGTGCTGAACCGTGTTGCCGGGACGGCGGCATATGATCCGTGCTGAGCCGCGTTGCTGAGACGGCGGCATATGATCCGTATTGCCGGGACGGCGGCATATGATCCGTGCTGAGCCGCGTTGCTGAGACGGTGGCATATGATCTGTGCTGAGCCGCGTTACCGGGAAGGCGGCATATGATCAGTGTTGCCGGGACGGCGGCATATGATCCGTGTTGAGCCGCGTTGCCGGGGCGGCGACGGTCTTATCGCCGGACCAGGCGTTAGGCGCCCACTCCACCCACACTGACAGCGGGTGAATACCAGGAAATGACCATTTTCGGGGAAGACATTAGTTCCATATCGGCAAATATGGTTCTACTATACCAGCCTCCGCCTGTCTCCTGCCATGCAGGCGATAAGTGGTATGTTCTGAAGCATTTGCTCTTGGGCTTAATCTGCTTCCATAATCTGGCATTCCCAACATCACCATTAGAGAGCGGTTGTTGCAACTTCTCTCCCCCCCTCGCGATCGGCCCCAAAGTGACCCTACGTCATCAGTCTACCCTCCAGGGCTGATTATATATTAATTTTTGCCCATAATGGCCAATGTCTGCTATTGGTATGAATATCTGGCGAATAATCACACATTTCCCAATAATATAGTCATCAGAGTGATCATGAATAATTCACGCTGCGATTCATAACACACAAGTATGTGCCCATCGAGGTAACGCGTGAGATGGGTTCAAATTTCTCCTATGGCTGAAAGTAAAAAGTGCCCAGTAATCTGGTATTCACTTGTGATGGGCAATATTGAACGCTGAATCCTGATGCTGACATGCGGGGTACAATGTGCAGAGCACACGAGGTCATAAAAGGCAAGTCAAACCACACTGGTTGGCGCGCCCTTGAGCTCAAATAACAAACAAACAAAGTCAAACTGGTTGTTTTAGGTCACCAGAGGGAGTGTCCCAAGCTAGTTCTGCGCTAGAGTGCTGAGTGTTAAATTCATGTAGGGCAATATAACTGGCGAGTGAAAGTTAATAAGTTCCGATATTGTCAATCAAGTAAAGGGAGTGTCCCACTTTTATAATAGGTTTTGAACTGAGATAGCAGTTTTGTAGGGCGTGTTGAGAAACCACTATCGGCATATTTAATTTCACCCAAAGCTCTCAGTATAAAATCTCCTCCAGCTTTAAAGTTCAAAGTAAAGGGGCTTATCGCCTTATAAATAAGGCGATTGGTCCTGATTGGTCCTAAGCCTTGCCCACTGGCTGAAAAAAGCTGGGGATTTGCAGAGCGCGTTTGGGCCGAAATGCGCCCAATGACCGTAACACACATCACATCCTCCCTCCCCGTACTTCCCAAAACAAGTACCAATTGTTTTTTTTCAAAATCCAGCTCTGAAATTTTTATTTACATCAGGCATATGCATTATCTTTCCACCACTGAATAAACACGACCGCCGTAATGGCAGCTGTCGTTCAGTTTTGCACCAGTGCTTCTTGTACTGCACGATATTTTTTGTATTGCGTAAACGCTGTGAATGGGCCTTTACAGTGAGTCTATGGTCAAGATTTGGGATTTCACTGATGATTAAAACTGTTACTTTAATGACGTCACTTATTGTTAGAAAAGAAGAGATATTTCTGTTTTTAGCGTATGAAAGTGGGAAAAAATGTTTCCTGATTATCAGACCTCTCTTGTTCTAATATTGTTCCTTTAAGAATTTCGAAAATGTAGTCCATTCCCTTTAAAGGCCTTTTTAAACCTTTATTTATGCTCCTATTTGCAGTTTAGGAAGAACTTAATTTCTTAAGAATTAGAATTAAATTTCTTGCTTACCATATTTTTATAAGTTTTTCTACACCAGGATGGTTGAATTGTATTTAAAAAGATGCACCTGAAAGTGAGTGGATATCTGAATACAGATAAGTTAGAAGTGAGTGGAAAATTATATGTGCCCAGGTGTCTCTTTCACCTAGCACCCTGGGATTTGGAACATTGACTAGAATTTGCCAAAGACCGCAGAACGTCAAGTGAGGTCATAACATGCTTGATGTCCAAGTTGCGTCTGAGGAGATTCAGCACGAAACCCAAGAAGGCGACAGTCTGCCTTGCATGCTTTCGGAAATAACGTCGTAGCAGGGTGAGCTGCGTCAGGGCCACTGTCCAAAGACGTACGGCGAACGCTCCGCGAGCTGTTACCTGGGTGCGGGCCCCGCCGGGGCTGTTTCCTGGTAATTTCCGAAAAAAACAGGAAGAAGTTTGCTGTAACCGCCCTGTCAGGATGAGGGCCAAGGATTTCTAGTTGAGCCCTCTGGTTTTCCGTGTTCTGTGTTACTAGTGATTTCAATGGGGTAACCAGGTGTGTGTCAGCCAATTTAGTGTTTCTTTCTCCCTGCATAAACTTCAGGTCAGCTGGACAGGTTTGAAGAGTTAGTTATCACTTCAGTGCATGAACTGGAGCCATGGACCAGGAAACGCGCTTTCTCGGCGCACTGTTGCTCTAATTTGTGCTAAACACTGTGCGTCTTTGGTATTCCCCTCATGCCTGCGCTGAAAGTGAAGTTGTTCTTTGATCAAGTTGTGTTTGTGTTTGAAATTGGTTTGCCTTTGATCTGTTAATCCCTGATCTCGTTAAAATAAACAGCTTGAAAAATGGATCATTGAAACACTAAATGGAAATGCCCAGGCAGCAGAGAAAATTCGTAAAGGTTGAGCGAATGTTGAGCACGAAGAGTTTAACCCAATTTTATATCGTGTGTAAATTGTAATATTGTAAATGAATAATGAATATGAATAAATGTAATAAATTCGAAAATTCGTGCTTTAAATGCTGTTCTGTCTCTAGTGAAAAAACGTAACAAGTCTGCATTTGCCTACAATTTTGGAGCGTATATTCTTGTGGCGTAAAAATGAAGTAGTTAAGTCCGTTAGGCTTGATTTACAGTTTGGACATAATTCTTCCTTTTGACATTGACACGAATTCTATAATTTTACGACAGCGTATCAGCCGTTGCATCTGTGTCTGGGACGTTTTCTGGATGATCTCACAGACACAAACAATCCGAGTGGCAAGTCTCTCTTCTTGGCATGTTCTCTTTACTCGCTGCCACCGTTTGTGGGTAGGGCTTATATTTTGTGTTCTGACCGAGTTTAAGAATGTATCAAAGTCCAAAGAGCAGTCTCACACGTTTGTGATGTTTGTGGCGTTTGTGACGTTTGTGGCGTTTGTGGCGTTTGTGACGTTTGTGGCGCTTCTCATGTCGTTATAGGTATACCGCCGTCGGGAAAATCTGCAAACGTCGCCCTTGCTGACACCCAACCTGCCGTGGACCTGCTCTCCCTGCCAGCACCCACCAACAAAGGTCAGTTCCACCTGCTGAGTGTGTGGCGAGGCACCATTGCTGATATGGGTGGGTGACGTAGGATGCTCCCTTGGAAACTTCGCTTAATATATTTGAAAGCTTCTTCTTTTGTGCCTTACAGTGCAAGTAAGAATGTTTAGCACGAAGAGTTTAACCCAATTTTATATCGTGTATAAATTTTTTTATTTTAGATTTATAGTATATTTTTATAGTTTTATTTTGATATATTAAATAAATAATGATATGCATAAATGTAAAGAATAAATAATGAATGTCGTGCCCAGTTTTTTGTACACTTCGGCAAGATATCTTTTTGTAAGCACATATCATTGAAGATTACTGCATGTACACGTTTGGCGAATAGTGTTAATTACTTTTTACGCTATCAGGCATTGAATTGAATATATCACGACTGGTCATATGTTAAACTCGACACGTTTCGGATGTATTCGTTAAACATTCATGTTAAAAAATCAAATGTAAATATGCTGTTAGTTTTCCTTCTTTGGAAATCGTGAGTTCGAAAAACATTTTCGTTAAAGATTGATCATGAGCAAAATATAGATCTAGCACTTCCCCTTCGTTTGCATCAAATGCTGCCTAGGTCATAACAAAAATCATCACTTAGACAGTAAAGCGTGTGCTGAGGTTTAAGGCCACATCAGCCGCTATAAGCTATATAGTGCCCGAAAGCTTAGGCTTTGTTAATCTCGGACTCGAGCCGTCCAATTCCCGACCATGAGCCGGCTCGCTAACCACTAAACCTCCGCGCCATGGGAACAGTCGGGAATCTATCACATTGCACACTTATCAACACAATCGCAATAGCATACATACCATTTCACATATCGATATGTATTACTTATCGACCATATAACATTCGACTTATAACACGTAAACTTAGAGGGAACGTGGGACCTTCATAATGGGTTTTGAACTGAGACAGCAATGTGATTGAACATGCCGATAAACCGTTTGATTTAAATTTGATTTGCTCCAGAACTCACCGTTCGCGGAGAAAAAGGTGGAATTCACCCTCTACGCACTACTCCGCCCTCCCCGGTCTAGTCAGGTAACATGGGGAGATCTAAGGAAAGTGACGTCATGCTTACTCATGGGGATTATAAAATAACTTGCTTTATTGACTAGTTTGAAGCGTGAAATGTTATGATATATCAAGAAACATAGAAGAAATAAAAACATTTTGATTTGCTTCCAAATTAGCTAAAAACTGCATTTGTATTCGTTTCATTTTGGGCGCAAGTCGAAGGTATAATCTGGCACAAAATGATACCAGCTCATACGCCCATTTGACGTCACGCTAATTTGGAGATTTTTTATTGCTAGCATAGGGAAAACGAAATATTAGGCTTATCAGCCATTTGTCATCCGAACTAAGGCCAAATACATTATTTTCAACATTGTTTGTCCCTTAACCCGCGCCCCACCGGGGGTCCGGCGCCACCTTCGCCCCACCGGGGGCCATCGATGGCCCCCCCTCTAACTCCGAAAATATGGGCGTTAGCGCAAATCTGCAAAGTGCAATAGAAAGCTCGCGTGAATTCAGTAAGAAATTACTTCGCATGTTTTAGTGCTCAGGTCAATGGTTTGACCTCCAGAGGTCAAATTAGGTCAAGATCGGCTATTTTCACTCAAATATGCAATGATTAAGCAAACTGGGCATAACTCTTATGTCATTAGAGCTATTGAGGCCTGGTAAAGTACATTTGATAGCAAATTGCCAGTACTTTTTCCGCTATGTGGAACGTAAAGACCTCCCGCCAGTGGTTTGACCGCCAGAGGTCACCTCGTGACCTAATATGACCTGAGGTCACGAAAGGTCAAAAAGTGACCTTGCCGTATATCAAATGAAAGCCAGTGACGAGATAAACACGATGGTGTTTGTTTCACCGCTCTAGCTCAATTAGTTCAAAAGTTATTGTCAAAATACTGTTTTTGACCTCTGGTGACCTTGGATGACCTTGGAAAAGTCAAAGGGCAAATATGACCCCTGGGATCCGTGAAAGGGTGTCCAAAAACGTTGTTCTGAGCAGTCTGAGTATTTGCAATCATTTTTGTGGCTTTTATATCATGAAATAGCTTTTCCCCATGCTTTGTCAATGGAGAGGTCGCCTCGTGACCTGACCTCAGGGCACGAAATCGAAAAATCCCGGATATACACCTTGTAGACCCTGGAGGGGTCATGAAGTGTAGGAAGTTTCAAATCGATCGACTTTGAAATGTAGCTCTTACAGAGCTCTAAAGGTGAAGTGAGGTGACCTTGGTTGACCTCGTCTTGTGACCTGACCTTGGGTGACCCGGGAAAAAATTTCAGGGATGATGGGAAAATGATGCAGTGAGAGGTAGAGCCCTCAACTGCGGTGCTGCGCCTCGTCGGTTTTCTGCTATCCCGGAAAAACCTTAGGGGGGCCATCGATGGCCCCCCGGTGGGGCGAGGGTTAAACCACCACAGTCCGGAGTTACACCAAGGCGCCACTTTCCCTTTAATTGGGTAGGACGGGATCGGAAGGGGGCGAATTTCACACTTCTCCGCGCACGGGGAAGTTCTGGGACAAATAAAATCTGGATTCAGTGGTTTCTCGGCATGCTCTATGACATGACTATCTCAGTTCATAGCCCTTTAAAGGAAATGTGGCACCTCCATAATGGGATATGAACTGAAACAGCTCATCTGATAGACCGTGCCGTGAAACCAGTTGATCGAAATTTAATTCGCCCCAGAACCTAACGTTTGCGGAGAAAAAAGTAAATATTCACAACCTTGTAACAGCTTCCTCCTACAGTGGTCACGTGGTATCAGTTGAACTTATGAACGAGACTACGTGACACTGGACCTGTTTGACTCCCTCCCCATCTGCAGACGGCTATGTCTCGTGGCCGGACCCAGACGGACGCCGCGTGAGGTCCGGGGATGGCTCCATCTCACCGCTAGACCTGTTTGACTCCCCCTCCCCCCATCCACAGACGGCTATGTCTCGTGGCCGGACCCGGACGGACGCCGCGTGAGACCCGGGGATCGCTCCATCTCCCCGCTGGACCTGTTTGAGGACGGTAACGCCCAGATGCCGCTGGAGCTGACGGTGGTGGACTCGGACGCCGAGGAAGAGGTGCCTCGGACCGCCGACAGGGTCCGCAAACGGCGCCGCCGACTGGTCTTCTCAGGTAGGCCCGCCTCAGGACACTCAAGGACAGCTAGGTCCGGTCCTCAGGACACTCAAGGACAGGTAGGTCCGACCCTCAGGACACTCAAACACAGGAAGGTCCGACCCTCAGGACACTCAAGGACAGCTAGGTCCGGTCCTCAGTACACTCAAGGACAGGTAGGTCCGACCCTCAGGACACTCAAGGACAGGTAGGTCTGACCCTCAGGAGAGTGATAGATCAGCTATATAACTGAGAATGGCTCAAATGTTGGAGGAGTTGAGTTCTATTAGATTTTACACACCGCAGGATGCCCAAACCATTTCTCACTAGTCTTTAAAGCTGAAATATGTTAGGTGCCAACGAAATCTTGTTGAAAAAGCCCTCGGCTGTGCTATTTTTTACCTTTGCCTATTGTATGTTTGGCCTCTTTCCAGGGGCATGTCGTTTGGGAAATGGTTGGGGGTGCAGACATTTGAAACAATGTCAATAACCACCATTTTAAAAGGGATGGTATGGTAGTGTGCTTAGCCTTCTCACAGACCTGTTCCACTCGAGACAAGAAATTGACAATTAAAAAATAAAAATAAAGGCACGAAAACTTTTACAATATTACAGCACTACTTCAACGTGTCATTGGGGGTGCCAGGACAACCCCAAAGAGATATAAATCTACGCCACAGCACCTTTCACTTTTGTTTTGAGGTAGAAAAACTTTACTAATGATAAGGGTCTTGCAATTTCTGACGATTTCGGACGAAGGGGGACGGGGGTCAGTCATTTTCTGACGATTTCTGTCAAAGGAGGAGGATGTCCGAAGACCCGCAACTTTGGCTGTGATGTCAAATATGAACAGCCTGACTATGTGAACAGTTGTTTGACCTGGCCTGTTATACCACTTATCTACAAATTAAGCAGTATTTGACAACTGGGAGCCCTGGAATTGCAATGGAGCTTTATGGTCTCGCTAAGCTTATTTAGCTAAGAAGCTTTACCCCCCCAAAAAAAATGATTGAACTTCAAAATATAGCGTGATGAGATGGAGCCTACTTCAGGTTTGAAATCGTGTCACAAGTTTAGCTGGTAAGGCATATTCACTTAGCAGACTCATGCTGGCTTGCGATCAATAGTAACAATGAAATATGCCGCAATGCTGGAAACAGTTGTGTTTTCATTTGCCGAAGGGAAGGTTTTTAGCTAGCATAATGAACAGAATTGCTTAGAAATATCAAAGAAAAATTCCGGAGAAGGAAATTTGATTTTCGATTTCGACTTTTGCCATTTATCAGACCCCGTTCCCCCTGCTACCAGCGGTGCCTTTTTACGGGGGAGGTGTGATCCGCTCGAAAATAAGTCTGCTTTATTGTCAGGTAGTTGTTTTATGTCGTAAAATTGTCGAATCCCTTCGACCCGCGATGACTTCTGCCACTTTTTATGACCTCAGTTATCCTCCAGTGCTCTCACACTGCCCACCGTAACGCCTCGCTCACATACTACGTGAATATGGTGCTGCTCACTACGTGTATACCCACCCTGTGTACTGGGAATATACACTACGCGAATATTGAATACTGCAATAGACATATGCGCGGAATGACCCTTACACATTTTGCCCATTCGGTCTAACAGTAAGCACTTGTGACCCACAACTAAATACATGCCTCACCACTATACACGCAGGTGCTATAAGCCTCCGCGCTACCCCTCCCCACCGAACGCTGTAATTCGGCCCCGGTGGAGCCGCTTTGCAGCTGTGGGCCGGTACCTCTGTGCCCCGCGGGCATACGGCAGCTGACGCACGGCAGCCGTTGATTGGCTGGGGCGCTCTCATGTCCCCTGCGATAAATTCAACGTTTTTTTCTCTGAAAAAAGGTACTGTCTGATCCTATGTACGGGGTGTTTAATTTATTTTGCCAGCAATTTTCCGAAATCCCAGGCCATAAATTTTATCCATCGGCTGGATTATCTTCTCTATTCACGGCTGCTCCCCGACACCAGCTGAAGAGCTGAACAGTATCTGAGTGCGCTGAAGTTACGAGGGTTGACGCGAGAATGTGCCGAGTGGAAGTGGACGGAGTCCGGCGCGACGGCAATCGATGGAGGCGGGGTGACAACTGTCGAATAGCCGTCCTAGAGAGCACTGCCCAAGTACTGTCGCAGCATGTCTTCGATACCAATGCGCGTGGTCTAGCCTTTGGGGGCTTGACGACGTACCAACAGCTGAGGTCATGATGTTGCCAATTCTCACCCTGTTGGAGGGATATATTGGGATCAGGAAGTCCTTATTTCTGTGGTCCTGCCTAGGATTTGAATTCGGGTCTGTGGTATGGAAGTAATGGAATGACAGTGCGGTGTAATGTTTATTTGCCTCGTGCTCCATCAAACCAGCCCGAGGCGTGGTCCAGCGCTTGCTGCGCATGGATCGATCGGTCACAATTAATGAATACCCCAACCCGCTGTGGATCGGATACATATGCACATTGGTGCCTAGCCACGCTACTTTGTCCTTTCAATATTTCATTCTCTGACCCAGGAACATGTACCAACCTTGGAAAGAACCAATGAAATTAAAACAACACTTCCCTGAGGCCACGCGGGGCAATAGTTAATTTGTTGGAAATGAGACTTCATCTCCTGCATGAATACGAGTTAGATTTACATATCACGTAGCAAGAGGCGAGATGAAATGTGCTTTGTACGTCAGCGGCCTAAGTGCCCTCCGTCTGTTAGCACATTTTAGTGTTGGGGATCCCTGTGAATAAACGCCAGTCAACTTCAGAGCTGCGTTGTCGTCCTAGAACGAGGTACATAGCTGAAAAACACGTCATTCGGTGAATGCTGGCCTTATTCTCGTTTGTAGAGCAGAGGAATATATTTTGCGGTAACCGATTTTCTCTTACAGGATTAATTCATCAAATCAATTGTGAATTACATAGGGAACTGCGGTCCGTGGCGTGCACTCCGGCTCGACCTCTGAACCAATGATCTGCATCATGGTCTGGGGAGGCGCATCGGCGTTAAGGTGGCAACAATGCGCGTGCAGTGAGTTTGACGAAATACGACACTGGCTGAAGTGCCAGCGTGGGGAATGCCAGTTGTGGTATTACTTCTTGGCCCCGACGCCGCACTGTGGGCGCGCCCACTCGTACTCACCCAGTCGGTACTTGGCCGGTCGGCACGCAGCAGTAACACGCCTCCTAGCGCCGATAGGGCCAGTACCGGACTCGCCACTCTGCTGCCAGGGCCGGAGGAAGGTTGTATGACCACTCATTCGTATCAGCCCAGTCCACCTTTCTCCGTCAGTCAGTTCGACTGACGGAAATGTATACAGTGCGGTCTTTTCTTGCGTCGGGGAAACGGGCGCATTCATAAACAGCCAAATACACCCAATGGGACATTGACTGGGGAGACGGTATTGCGCATATGAGGATGGACGATGAAAAGCCCTGCTCATCTTGTTACGTCTCGCGGCAGCTCTCATCAGTGCTATTCTTGTCAGACTGCTGGCATGAATACTTCTTTCATCTTATACTCGGCGCTTGTGTCGCCAGCCCGAATCGGCTTCAGAGTACCCGACCCGCCTTCGTCAGGAGAGGCCAGCCCTCCTTACAGCGCACTCCAGTACCCCTCCCCTTCCCCACCTGTCTTGTTGTCTTGCTGTCACCTGTAGAGACAGGTGTTCGCGTCTCTGTTCTCAAGGCAACAGTAATTTCAAGCAGCCTTAGGGTGTTCACCCAACCGCGAAAGCGAATTATCCATTATTATTATTATTGTGTTTTTAATATGTCTAATAGTGTGAATGAGATAAGTACTTTGCATGGTCTGGGCTCAGGATGTTGGTGATGATGGCAAGACACTCGATAATGAACGGGTATTGGTAATGGAGTTTAAGGTGATTTGGAAGGGTGATTTAGAACGCGGTGGAAA
>JAOTON010002243.1:702500-957500 GCA_034440635.1 Lepas anatifera
GCTGTCAAAAGCGTGGTTTTTGAGGTTGCAATGCTACGGAGATCAGGCAATGGAAGCTATGAGCTTCATACTTCATGGAAAGCCTTCACTTGAATGCAGCAAGATGCTTTGAGACCATTGGGCTGGTGACATGACCGGGTCAGGTCAAGATCAGGTCACCAAAGGTCACCATATTTTTGTACCCCAATGTGGCCATGCGATACATGTTTTTGGGCCATTTTGCATGTCGAATTCAGCTATGATGTTCAGAGAATCATATCTGAAATACTCTGGTCTCAACTTGCACAGCCGGGGTCAAGGTCAGGTCACCAAAGGTCAATTTTGGAAGTTCATATTTTTTGAAAAATGACACAATGTCTGGGACCAGTTTTGTCTTAGGAACACTATAAAAGTAGTGTAAAGCGTGTACGAGGTCATCCTGGGTCAAAAAGTCTAATTATAGATTGTTGATGGGCGAAAAATCAGCTGCGAAATGTAAAGTGTGTTTTCCTTCTGCCATAACCATTTCACCTTCATAGTTTTGTACGCGATAAGTTCTCCCTTCGTAACTTTCCTGTTTTGCGTTTTTGTATCGGATCAAAAAGAAAAGGCACAATTGCATTATACGATAACGTTTATTCTTATCTCGTTACAAAACAGGCGTTCGTTTGGCGTAAGAAATTTGATAAAGCACAGAAGAAAAGGAGATATGTGCACACATCAAGCAGCACGTATAAATAATGTCTACGCACAGACCAAAAAGGCACTATGTACACGTTTTCTGAGATTCACAGAAAATCCCCACGCCTACACGTAATACCACGCACAATACTCGCTGTACTCGCGCACAGTACAGCACCTGACTCGCTGTCAGTAAACATATCAGACACTGCGCAAGAGATCGTTCTCGCGCTCACTCGCCAGTGCCACTCGCGCACTTTTGGCACACCCGGACGAGCCGGCAGTGCCTCTCACAGACGAACTTTTGACACTGGGAGCAGGGTGGCTTCCTGGTCAGCTTATCTTTCTTCCTTTTGAAGTGTCCTGTGCCTCTCAGCTCCTCCAAGCAGGCCACACATCGCCCTTTATCGGCTGTCTGGGGACCAGCCGTGGCAGTGACGGCGCTGCTGAGACTGACGCTGGTGGCGGCGCTGCTGGGACCGGCGCTGGGACCGGCGCTGGGACCAGCACTGGGGGCGGCACTGGGGGGCGGAGCTGGGGCCGGCACTGATCTTGAGGCCTGTCACACATGTCAGGGCCGACAGCGCACTGCTGTTGAGACCAGTCAGGCTCGCAACTCTCTCAGCTACTGCACCAGCTACTGACCCATGGCGTACATGATCGAACGCCGAGCACCTGTCTTCACTTGCGCAGCACCGTGCCCACGGTTCAGCATGAGGACTGTGGAGGTATTCACCTGTGCCACGCCCATCAGAAAGAAGAAGAAGGCGGTCGGCCAGCGGGTGACGGGAGGTTTGTACATGTAGTACCCAGTGATGGCGTCCATCACGTCCACGCTACCCTTCGTCGCGTTGTAGTACAGCACGAGATCGGGTTTGTTGGTGCGGCTGTCCACGAGCGCGGTCCTGTGCTGAGTTGACACAGCCAGCACCAGCTTGCCGGGCTTGTGGCAGGTGGACACCAGGGTGACGTCGTTGCGGAAGGCGAACAGGTGGGTGTCCACTTGTCGGCCCCGGGCTTCTGTCAGCTCCTTTGGCAGGAACTTGCGGCGCTTGTTGATGGTCCCCACCACTGTGAGCCGCTCCGCCAGCAGGTCCTCCGTCAGGGGTATGGACGTGAAGTACCTGTCCATCGTCACATTGCGGCCGGTGCCGGCCACCTCCCGCACCATGTGCTTCACCATCTCTGGCACTGACTCGAAGAATGTGCCAGGAGGTGCCAGCTCGGGAGCCGCCGGCCTGCCAGAGTACGGCCACATCTTGAACATGTAGCGGTGGTTTGCGTCCGCCACCGTCCGCACGAGTAGGCCGTACTTTCCCGGCTTGCTGGGCAGGTACATTTTGAATGGGCACCGGCCCCGGAACCGCACCAGACTTTCGTCCAGTGTGAGACACTCCAAGGGGCGGAAGTGCCGACGCAGGTTCTGGTCGATTTCGTTGAAGATCTCGCGAAGGTGGCAGAACTTGTCTCCCGGCCGTCTGTCCTCGCGAGTGTTCAGGTCGTCAAACGACACGAACTGGAGCAGTTTTGAGAACCGCTTTCTGCCCATTGTCGCCGTGAAGATGGCCGGTCCGGTCGCCGTGTTGAACAGCTCTCTCAGCGTGAGTCGGCTGTAGAAGCCCCGCAGGATGCACAGGCCCAGAAACGCGCACATTTCTGTGTGAGTGACGTCTTGGAGCCTGTGTGCGGTCTTCTCTGTTGTACTGGCACTGCACGCTGCCTCGATGCGCTGCCGTTCCTGCCGCAGCCGGTCGTTGGTGTGCGCAACGATTTTCTCGATGATGGCATCCGTGATGAATAGCTTGAATGCTTCAGCCTCGCTCCTCACGTTTCTAGCACGCCCACGAACGGCAGCGGCCTCGGTGAGAATGTTGGCCGGGTCGCGGCGCCGGCGGGCGGGTGGCGGCGTGGTCTGCCACTCGGCGATCACAGACTGCCGTCTGTCACGCACAACGTACGGCCCGGCGTCACTCGGCGGATGAGGCTGCAGGTCAGCCTGGTCCAGAACCTGCTGCGATCTGGTCAGCTGCTGCCGACTCACAGGCGGTGGTGGTGGATCGGCGTCCGACTCGGCGTCGGACAGCTCGTCCACGTACTCGGCCAGAGCGTCCTCGTCGCTGTCGATGGCCGCGGCCGGCGGCACGTACTCGTCACCGTCACTTTCCAGCCCACTCGAGTCCGACACTTCGGCTATCAGCGAGGCCGCCTCAGCAGGTGTCAGCGTGCGGACACGGCGAGACATGGTGTCTCCCGTCGATCGCGAGCGATGACTGAGGCACAAATCGTTCACAAAATATTCCTGGTGACAAATGACCCGTCTGCTGCTCAGCCAATGAGCAATTATTTGTGAGTGACGTCACTGATAACCCTTTTGTTTCTCACAATCAGTATATTGGTGGTATCATATACTCTTTTGTTCATGCCGCCCCCTCCCGGCTGTGTTACACCGGAAGACATCCGGTCGTCGCACTTCAATCGCACCGCTATCTCCCCTCCCGGCCCGGCCGGGCCGTGCGCGGCCGGCGCAGCGTGAGAAGTGAGCGGAAAGGGGGAGGGGAGGGGTGGGGTGGTGTCACAGACGGTCTGTTTGTGTGAAAAGAACACAAGTGCTGATAACCGATTCTTGGAAAGACATTAGTGGATAAAAAGTATCCAAGACGAGAGGCAACGCATGTAAATGGCATGATCAAGCAATTATGCACTTTCATTTGAAATGGCGTATAATTAGGAAAAGGGTTGCCGAATTTGATGATGGGGAGGGGTAGTGAGAGGGGAGGGGATATAAGTTTGAAAAGAGGATTGGCGATGATCAAGTAATCAAGTGAGAAGTCAGGTGTGATAGCAGGATCACTATGATTCACTAAATAAAGACAGTATTGATCAGCCCTAAAAATCAGAGCGTGGGTCGCTGAGCTTTCGCAGCTCTCCAGGCCAAACTGATAAAGCTAGAGACTCAACATTTGTCATGCATATGCACTGTATGGTGTTTTACCAAATAAATTCCGGTTTTTGAAAAATCTTGAAAATTTTAGAAATTTTGTAACTTTTTCCAAAAATTTTTAAAATTTTTTTCCAAAACCAAAATTTTGCAAATCCGAGATTGTCATTTTGAAGACCACAATAATGCCTATCGTTTGATGCAAGAAAATTTGAAATCGGTTCAGAACTGTAGCTTCAGCAGCTCTTTAAACATTGCGCGATTTTGGTACAAAAATCGCCTGTAGTGACGTCACATTTTTGCTTATTTCTCAAAAAGTTTTCAACCGATTTTATTTTTATGTAGCAGAAATGTGTAAAATTTATGTAAGAAAAGGTACTGAAAATTTGGCGTCGCTAGCGCCACGCGTTTTTGAGATATCGCAAAAATTCGCGAGGGGGGTAAAATTTACCCCCAGCCCCGCGCGGGTTAAATCTAAGCCAAACAGAACGCTGGTTCTCTCCAATGTAAAAAGACTCGTCGGGCCGACACAATTTGCAATCTATGCGATAAATCACGTTTTTGGCGTGGCATTTAACCTGAAAACCAGCATGACAAGTGTGGCAGAATCTACGGCCTCCCGAGCACGGTGGGGGTTCTCCTTCTTCCACTGCCTTCACCTGATGATGGTCCAGGACCGAAACGTCGTGTTTTACCTTTCCCTGAATTTCAGTTCCCTCTTGCTTCTGTCCACGCTGCTCTTGAGGATTTTTGTCTTTTATTGCAGTTTTAGTGTATACGTGGAATTCAGGGGCGGAAAAACCCGCCAGCTCGCCAACCAGGGATTGCGACAGAACTTGGCTAGTGAAAATATTCAGTGCGGCAGATAACGTCTACCAAATCGGAACTCCAGCAGCCGCTGAAAAAAACAAAAAAGCTCCCAAGGGAGCCGGGTCTTTACGCTGCTAAAAACCTCGATACACAGGCAAATCCAGGAGGCAAGGCGGCACTTGACACCCCCCCCCAACACTCCCATAAACCCTCGCCTCCATCTGATATGGTCACGGGCCCCCTGAAACGTCGATGGCGCGCCACTTAAAACGCCCCTCCCACTCCCACACCTTCAGTATGCAGGTAGCGCGCCCTCACGATAGTTTTTCCAAACAAAAAGGCATCCCCATGGTCCTGATGGCGCCCCAGCTTATACGCCCCCTTTCCATGCGATCGGAAATCCTGGATCCGCGTATGTCACGATAGATCACTCAATAGATAAGACTTTATGGCAAATAAAAGGAGTGAATCACAGTTGTCTAATTAGTAGTCACGTTCCTTTGCTGTTTTTCTACGGCAGCGCTGCGACCAGCAATGACCCTTGACAGTGGCAGTGGACAGTGACAACCGGCGACAGCCAGACTTGCCGGATATACAGGGCCCGGCCCGACGGCAAATCTGAACATTGAAGGCACTGTTCACTGTCGAAAACATTGGGTATGAGGTTGTTCCTCTTGCGAAAATCCGAGAGCTTTTGATGCCAGGTGCTTTGTTAAAAATTACCCAAGACAAATGACGCAAGGGATTGAAACACGGGAGTCATAATTGTCATAACCGAAAACAAGGCAATAATAGTACATTCCTTATATTTCTTTACGTCATTTATTTTGGGTATTTTTTCAAGGCTAGTAGGTATTTCCTGAAAAAATGTCTGGCAACAAAAGCTCTCGGATTTTCGCAAGAGGGCCTGAAACATCCCCAAAATTCCTTTGCCTTATGTCGTTTGTAAATAACTATAATTTGTTTCATCGAGCAGTTTGGCACGTGAAAATTGTTTTAGAGTAATGACAATAATAGTAGAAGACTGGAAAGCATCGTTTTGGGTCCCAGTGATGGACGGAACTTGCTAAAAGTGCTCAAAATAGAATGCGGCATGTTTTGCTTCGTACATGTGGGTATGTATGTACATATATTTCAGCAGCAATCTGCGACCACACACTGCTAAAGGAAGGAAGATAAATGGATGGGAGAGTAATTCAAAGTTTCCTTAAGTGCCCCAAAAAGGGTAAAAGCTGCCCCAAACTGGTTGATATTCCCCAATGCTGCCCCCATGAGCTCTTGTCAAAACTTTCCATCTACAGAACCTGCCATGCCGATTCGGCCGTGACCCCAAAGCAATAAAAGCGTCCAAACCCTCTTCTGGCCTGTTCCCTAGCCAACTAGTGTTTTATAATTGAGCAATTTGGGAACTGTCCATCAGTAAAACTATTTTGTTAAGATATTCTGGCCTTCCTCGAATCGGAAATGTAAAACACTGAGTTGATATTTGGGCACGCCTTTCAGAATCGTGGAGTAAATATCAATAATTTCAGTCCTAGTATAGCCAGACCTCGAATTTCGAGGTCTGGCTATCTAGGACTGGTTTTTTACTCCACGATTCTGATGAAGGGTATACATCTTCGTGTTTTTTCGACTTAACAACTCATCATCATGTCCTGCCGCAGCACTAAAAACTTATCAGAGTAAAACTATTTTGTTTGTTTTTGTCCATCTGCAAGTTATCTCTAATTGATAGTGCAGAATTTATTGGCTGCACCAGATAAATTTTGTCCATTAACTCCGTCAGTCAGAACTTTCCGTAGAAAGTATATTCAAGTATACTTGACCTATTTTCATGTACATGGGCTTGGCTTCCCCAAGAAACCTGTTGGATCTGCACCTATTTGGGCAGTATTTGACTCTCCTGGTTTGGAGAGTTGCCGTGCAGGAAATTGTGACAAGCATTCCCAATAACCACTTTACCCAATAATGGGCTATTTCACTAATGCTAGTTCTTAAATGTGGGAACTCTCAATACCAGTTTAAAGGGAACATGGCACCTTCTTGATATGATCTGAACTGAGAAAGCCATGTGATATGACATGCCAAGAAACCACTTGATCACCATTTCATTTGTCTAAGGTTTTACTGTTTGCAGAAAAAAATAAAAAATTTGCCCCTATCGACCCTGTCCTCCCTGGTCATGTTTACAATTTATTACACAATCTTAGGCAAGTTATGTTACGCTCAACCCTGCTGCACATGCTGTGGGAACTTTTTTTCTTTTTTGGTCATCTTAACCCATATGCTAAACATACCATTGGTACTGTTGATTGTACATGGGAAAATCAGGAAATATGTATAACTTGCTTATTGACTGTGTTTAAGCTCAAAATATGCTTGAATATTTCAAGAAAAAGGGAATAGATTATATGTGTTGTTTTTTTCCTAATGGTAACCTCTTTAGCTAAAAACATTTGTTTGTATTCATATTCATTATCGGCACAAATCAAATAGGTAAATAGCATTGGCAGCTCATGGGCCAATTTGACATCACAATAATGTGTATACTTTTCATTCCTAACGGAGGAAAATTATCTCAAACAAAATATAACAAAATATTAGTCCTAGCAATGCCATATAATCCTGGCAGTTGATGCATACTTAAACCCCACCAATTATTTTTATTGAAATATCAGTCTTATCATTTTTTTGCAGAAATGGAGCAAATTCAGTATTTTCATCATGGATTGTCCCTACAAGCACTACAATTTTTAATTGTTCCATGGTGTGATCTTCCCCTAGAAAAAAGAAACTCAACAGGCCATCAGGAAATAAAATGGTCTGTCCCTGTCCTGTTTTAGTTTTACTCTGTAAAATTTTGAGAAGCTTTACTTGAATCATAAAACCAGCGGTTGAATTTTCCTTGAAATATTTGTTTGAAATTCACAAAGCTGCTTCTTAAAAATGTGCCTAAACCATATTTCCAAATGTCAGTGAATACAATTTTTAATTGTATTTTCATATGTAATTGTAACATATGTAATATATGTTTAATATATGTTAACTGTATTTGTATATGTAACAAATATAGCAAGATATCAGTCCTAGTGACTATAACATGCTCAGGAGCTTGGCTTAACTGGAGTTTTAGGCAGATCTATAACCAACTTTCCAAGCTTTGTATGTTGTGTTGTACCAGCATGCAGTTTATCCTTGGTGCGACAGTTTTGGTCATATGAATTCTGGTTGGCGACAGCTTTGACATTTTTACTCCCCTGGTGGAATTGTAATTCACATATACAGCTTTAGGCTATGTACAGAATTTTAGTTTCCCACCGAGTTTGGTTCTTTTGAGCAGCGTTCCATTCTTCATTGCATTAGTGCTTTTGCGCCCATTTTAAGTCCATTCAGGGTTTTTATGCAAATTTTACTTCCGCGGTGTCTTAGCAGGGATCTGTTGTGGGGTTTCAAGTATTTTTTATTTTCTTTTTAAGGTTGGTTTCAGTTTTTAAGGATCTACTGCACATTTCGCCTTTTACTCACTTATCATCTAGGGCCTTAGGTCATTTCCCTTGATATATCCAGAATGATGCCATATCTGCAGCAAGCCCTCCAAGAACCTAACATTTTTAGTTTACCTGGGGTTAAAGGGAATGTGGCACCTTGATCGAATCCTGGAATTTAGTGTTATTAGGCGTACTTTTAGTCAAAAATAATGAAACCACTTACGATTTCTCTGAAAAATGTACAACAAGCTCAATATTTGGTTTTTAAAAATACTCCTCTAGAAAAAGAAATAAATATCAGCCTGTGGATGATGTCACGATCTGGCAACCACTACCATACTTGAAACGCTCCAAGGGCTTCGATTGGCTGATGCTCATCGTGACGTCAGCATATGTCGTCACACCAGTAGCTCACAACAATGTCCGCCGGCGACGGGGGGCTGAGGGGGCTGGTGTCAGGTAGGTTTTATATTTTTTCTACGGAAATATCGAGTTCCAAGACAAATGAAATATGGAGTACCGGGTTTTCCGACCTGCTTTACAACTTGGCTATCTCAGTTAAAATCACGTTGTGAAGGTGCCACATTCCCTTTAAGAGGTACCGATCAGGTTATCTCAGCTCACCAAAGCTTACCTTAGGCATCTAGCCACCTCCATCTTACACTGCTCGCCTGACAACGGTCAAGAACCGAAACGTTGCGTATACATCATCCTGCGCGTATTTCTTCACCTTGTCTTAGCCTTTTTGGGGCTTTTTAGGGTTTAGGCGTTTTAATTTCTTAACTTTGTCATTTTCGACTTCAGCTTTTTTGGTCTTTTTTTGCCGACTGGTGGGTTTTAAGTCTTTTAGCGTTTTGTATGTCTTCTGTTTTATCATCTTTTTAGGGTCCTAGGCCATTCCCACAGCACTGTGTGGTTCATGGCACCCTATCTACAGCAGGCCTTCCGAGAACTTATTAAGTTTCTAACCGTTCCAATTTCTGTTTTCCCTTTCTGAAACTAAGTTTTCTAAATGCACATAATGCCAATACTTTGGATGTCCTTTGACTTCTGGTGACCTTAATATAAACGTGACGAAAAATGGTTAGCTTCGGTCCGGTTTGGGAGGATCCTTCGATTACTTTGTTGCGCATCTTCCTTTCTGTCTTAGTTTTGGAGTAAGTTTACCCCCCCCTGAGAAAGGTGGGTTACACCCGCCACCCGGGCAAATGTTAAGGTGTCGTTCAGGAACGTTCAGGGTCGTTCGGTATCGTTCGGGGTCGTTTTGGGTGTCAGGTGTCGTCCAGGGTCGTTCGGTTAGGCTAGTTCAGGGTCGGTCGTGCGGGATCGTTTCGGATCGTTAGGTATCGGAACCATTCGGAGTCGCTTGGTATCGTTCGGGCAATTTACTTCCATACATGTATTCATGTGCAACACATTGCATACACAACACATTTCTCATATTTTACAAGCACAATAATGGGGGGGCGAGCCGGCTCGGGGAGGGTAATGACATTAAAAACATTGATATAAAAAACAAGGTAAGTAGAATACATTCGCAGATCAATTCACATCGTCTGTTTGCAGTTTTTCGTGCCCCATGCGCCCCGCCAATCAGTCAACACCACCTCGGGCACTGGGCATAACTCAGCGCCATCTAACAGCACCGAGCGCTCTCCGAGCACCCGCCCAGAGGTCGCCCGCGCCGGGGCCGCCGCACCCAGCCACCGGAGGCCGCAGCGAAGCGGGTACGGCGGCAGCGCCGGGAGCACCACAGTAGCATCGCACGCCCACAAGCCGCTGCAGGCCGACGATGCCCGACGCTACCCCAGCGCCATGGCGCAGACAGCGGATCGCCACGAGCTGAGTGTGGCCAGCTCCCGCATTTCGATGGCTAAAACGCGCATCTGGACTTGTGCATGAAAACTTCTGTCATTTACAGGATTGCCAGTTTTCCTTTCTTTTTATTTTATTCCAACATCTATTTTGGCGAAATTAGATATTTCAGGGTCAAACTGACCAAAGACCGATGTGCACTGGACACAACCAATCGTGATATTTTCAGCCTGGCGTGAGGCTTGCTCGGCTGGCATTGCTCCCCAGCGTTCTCTAAGCTTGAACGCAGTCTGAGTATCATGTTGAAGTGGTGGAGCTTTATGAGATGGCCCGCTTCCAACCGGAAATAGGCGCGGCTCGCCATTAAGTAGATATGAGAGCCGACAAAGTAGCGTTTCAATCTCCGTTATTCCATCATTAAATTACCGGGAGTGATTTTCCTCGTACAAAGGCCCCGTCATGGGACCGCCGATCAGTAAAATTTCGATAGCATATGCGAGAAGAGTAAGAAACTCCGTCAACGTGTCTCCAGGCTGAATATCACACGCGTGTGTCAAACGGAACCACAAATTTCGGGTGACACTAAGCAGTCTGGGGCTCTCTGTTACAGACCCAGTCTTCCGTAACAGTCAGTCGGCAGTACGATCAGAACACCGTCTCCAGCGGAAAACAGGTGAAGGCCGACTCTGCTGAATCACCCCTTGCTGGGGACGCATTGGTAGTTAAGGCTTCAACTTTGTAACAAACCGTCGATCGGTTGCGGACGGCACCGCAGAAGTTACCGACAGGTGGCGCTACTGAGCAAATTGGCTGTGACATTAACGAGCCGAGTTAGTGTCAGCTCAGAGCAGTTTGTAATACTCTAAATATAGTTACCGTGAGCTTGACTGAATAAATTGCGCTTCGGGGGTGATAGGGTGGATATAGCTTGCAGTCCTCAAGGCCATGCAATGTATGTTCAAGAAACTATGTTTCAATGATGAGTCAGCGATTATTTGCACTTTCAAAGAAACGCT
Source organism: Lepas anatifera (assembly GCA_034440635.1). NCBI lineage: Eukaryota > Metazoa > Arthropoda > Thecostraca > Lepadidae > Lepas > Lepas anatifera. The sequence goes on from JAOTON010002243.1 coordinate 713,228, forward strand.
GTCTACTCTGACTTTTGGTTGTGGTTTTCATTCATTGTCTACAGGTGGTGTCTCTCGAAATCCTGGTATTACAGTGATGAATTTAAGTACTCCCGATGTTTCGTCCATGGCTAAAACGGACAAAAACTCCCTAATTCCGTCACTCGGATATGACGAAAAGCACAAGGTTCATGTTTCTCTCTGTCTCAGTTTCTTGGTATCTGTTGCTTTGTCTGGAAGCCCGATCTCTTACATAAGGCCTAAGCACTAACCGCAGGCCTATATCCGAGAGGCAAACCCAGTTTGGTGGCCGTAAAAGCGCAGTAAATTCCCTGGAAGCCATCGCAAAAGCTCGCTCGCTTTGCAGCGCCAGAAAATTAAGGAATGCGGACCAAAGGCGCGACCAAAAATACCCACCCAAAACGGAAATGGAGCAGGCATGCAAATGTCGCGCCCGTTCTATCTTAAGGCCTCAATGTCATTATAAAATGTCATTCGTGTGTCGTCGTGAATTATTTGAGGTGAGTAATCAATGTTTCAATATAATCTATGCGGACGGATAGCTTAAAAAACACTTGGTGTGCTGGCTGAACAGATAGTTCCGTGCCACATCTGAAAGGGACCATGAAATATGTGTTATCAAAGGGTGGTCCTTGTTGCTGAACTGTAGAAGGATCAAATCTGGTATTTTCTTAATGTACTCAATATGTCTTTTGCACAAATCAGTGTTTCTACCCATGCATTCCAGGCTAAAAACAGCCACATATATTTTGCGGAGCGACCTGCTGTAGTGAAATAAGTAAATAAATAAATTATTCCATGGAGTAATAAAAAACTTTCCCTGTAGTGGACCCTAAGCTGTTTTTCATCCCAAGGACAAAGCATTGGAAATCGTCAATTCTACATGCATGAAGAACAATAGGAAACTCTTCATTGCTATTTGACGTTTCTGCGAGCAGTTGCACCGTTTCAAACGTTGAAATGCATTCTCTTGGCTGTGGATTCATGTACCATGGCATATCCCAAGGTATGTAAATGGATACAAAACCAATATGTGAAAGCAGCCGGCGTCGGCAAGCTGATGGGTAGCGTTCATGGCCTATAATAAGCTGTCGTTAATTGCCCAGTTTTCGGCTGTGTGCAATAAGTAAGTAGTCCAGAATTATTTCTGTCTCATATTTTCAAGTTATGCTGTGTAGCATTGGTGCAAACTAGCGATTGCAGGGACCCTGGATTTCAAGGCTATTCACGGAACGTTAACAGGTTTCGGAGTGCTGAGGCGAGGAGCATGATTATAAGTTGACAGAGTGTATACGGGTCTGTCTCCTCGATTCATGGGTATAAAATATGCTTAGAGTATATATTCGGGCACAGCCCTCCAGAATCAGAATCAGGTAGGTCAAATCACAAATTGACTGAGAAATTCTCAGTCAATTTGTAAAGTGTTTTTTTGTTGTTGAGAATTTGAGAAATTATCTGTCAATTCATGATTTGCTCTACCTGATTCTGATGAAGGGCTGTGCCCGAATGGATAATCTACGTGTATTTTACATCCAGGATTCGAGGAGACAGGCCAGTATACACCTTGGCAACTATCCACAGAATTTGCACTACGGTGGCCGTGCCAGCCCACCCGAGACTTGGGTCGAGAAGAGGTCTCCGGCCATGCTGTGTCGTTTTTGTTGCTCAAATATCGCAGAATCTTCCAGTCAATTGGCCACACAAGGGTGAAAACAACTTTGCACCGGATGTTTTATGGATGAGTTTTTTATGAATGGGTGTTGGTAGTGTCTGTGGACTCAACGTGTGTAAATGCAGCTACTTCTTCATTGAGCGGATTCTTTCGCGCTGCCAAACACAATCTTAATCCAGAGAATTACATGCTGGCAAGATTGCAGCGCCAGATTCATTTATGCTTCGCTCTTACTTAACACGCGCCTGCTGGGGGAGGGGGAAATTCACCCCCTCCTGGTTTTTCCCCAGATAACACAGAAACCAAGGGACAGCAGAACGACAAAACTTACAGGCAGTACCTTATCCCTGATCAATTCTTCGCATCTGTCCAAATGTTTTAGGTCAGGTCATGTCGGGTCCAGAAGCTATCGAAGGTAAAGCGACCCGACCTTAAAACTCAAAAGCACGAGTTTGAAGCTTCACCCTATGAACATCTACCAACCGATTAGTTTCAAGGCTTCACAATATAATAAGGTTATTAGGGTCTACAAATATTCTATTTCGGAAATTAGATATTGTTGGCCTCAGGTGGGGTCAATTTTTGGGTTATAAGTCTATGGTAAAAAACAGAAAGGGCTCGTTTTGAGTAAATACTGGATAGATAAGCCTGAACATGCTCAAACCGTGTATTCGTACCACAACTTTTACCATGAAGTTGGGTTTTTTACCATCTGACCTCTCAAAGGTATTGTGAGATCACAGGAGTATACAGTACTAATTTTGCCAATAACTTCTAATTGGGTTGAGATAAAGCTTCCATTATGTTTGCATTGTGCTTATCTGGTCACGTTGAGCCTATCGATATGCAATATGACCATACCAGGTCACCCTGTGGTCCTGAACTAGCTCGATGTCGGGGCATTTTCACAATTTGACTTAGCAAATTTATTTTATACATCATTAGATTTGTCACGATGAGAGGAATGCAGAAATGTATAAATATTTTCTGTAGCTCCACTGAGTAAAATTGTCGAGGAGAAAACTTACACTGCCATGTTGTAAGCTTATGGAATCTTCCTTGACCTACGCTGAACTCATTAATGACCTGATAAAAAATAATCCTTATAATTTATATTTGTCTCAAGAGCTTTCGAACGCCTTCCGTAATTTTTCTTTAAATTTCATGGGAAATGAGTTACAGACGGGAGGGGGGGTTTCACCCTCCCCAGCGGGCCGCATCATGCCGAGGACCCCAGCGGGCAGCGTGTTCACACGCGCCCCGCTGGGGGCATAATTCGCCCCCTCCCCCTCCTGGATTTCCCCAGATAACACCAAAACGAAGCGACGCAGAACAACGAAACTTACAGTGCCGTATCCCTGATTAATTCTTCGCGTATTCCTAAACTTTTTAGGTCAGGTCATTTCAGGTCAAGAAACTATTCAAGGTCAAGCAACCAGACCTCAAAATTCAAAATCACGAATTTGATGCGGCGCCTAAGGAACATCTACCAACCGATCAGTTTCAATTTTTCACGATATGATAAGAACATTAGGGATCAACAAATCTGCAATCTCGGAATTTCGATATTACTGACCTGAGGTGGGGTCAATTTTTTGGTCACCCCCATGATAAGTCTATGGCAAAAGATAGAAAGGGCTTGTTTTCAGTAAATAATGGATAGATAAACCTGAAAATCATCAAACTGTGTATTTTTACCACAATATTTACCATAAAGTTAAGTGTTTGACCATCTGACCCCTTAACACCCGCACTGGAGGGGGTCTGGCACTAACGCGCACTGGAGGGGGGCCTGGTAGGCCCCTAAGATCTCGGAAACTAAGAGGGTTAGAAAAACGCCACTTGGTAGGTGGGTGGGGGCTATGGTGATCTACATGATGACCGATTTTCATTGACCTAGGTCAATATCTTCAAGGTCAAACGAGGTCATAAATGTCAAATATTGGCCATACTGGTATCGATTGATAAATGCTGTGATTATGCAGGAAAATGGCGGGAATAAGCTAAAGGCGGACAAGGTTCATAGAGAAGAGGTCTCAAAGAGGCTTCCCCACAACTTTTGGGTCAAGGTCATTCAAGGTCATTGACCTTTAAGGTCACCATATGGTATACTACTTATTATTTACACTTTGACTAACACTGTAGCCACTGTTTGGCGGGAAATGAGGATTGACCTTTCCCAATGACCTTTGACCTTGACCTTTGACCTTGACCTTTGTATTGGGATACCCTACCGATGACGTCATAGCATAATATATGTCAGACGGGGTAACGTCATTTGGCCGGACGCATAGTGGTCAGTGACCTTGAAAGTGCAGATATGACCTTGACCTGTGGCCTTTGACCTTGACCTTGACTTTCATGTGAAGTGACCTTGACATATAGTCTCGCTTATATGACGTTATGACGTCACCACTCGGTCTTCAATGCAAGCTAACTGGTCCGACCGCGCGTTTACGGCGATCTCAAAATGCAGGTCTGACTTTGAAAGCCTATAAGTCAAAAATTGTCGGCCGATTTTCAAAAAGTCTTCACTAATCGACGCGCTATTAAATTCTGTTAAATGTGGCCACGTTTCGTTTTTCCGCTACAAGCGGTTCGCCGGCCACCTCGGAAAACAGGTGTGGGGGGCCTCCGAGGCCCCCTCCAGTGCGCGTGTTAAAGGTCATGTGAGGTCACAGGAGCACCTACCACTGTTTCTTCTGTTGTACTCTACGCTACCGTAAACCTGACATGATTCCAATGATAGCTTCCTCTGAACACCTGAAATGACAACAGGGCGGCTCGATGATTATACAACAGTTGCTCAGCTGGGTCAGCTGAAGCAAAATTTCATCAACCCCTACCATTGTATTGTGGCCCCTCGCAGTACTTAGCCAGGGCCGCCTTTTTGGCTCAACCCCTCTGGGGGAGATCCATTCCTGTTGTGGCACGTGAGTGGTCAGGAAAAAATTCATTTCACGGTCACTGTCACTGCTGGGTAAGGTGAGGCCGTTTTATGGCTCCTGAGTCTCATCAGGGCTTGCCGTCAGTGCCTGGGGACGGTAGACTCCGTGGGCTATCATCCTCTCGGGCCAGCCGCCCCTGCCAGCCATGGGACCGTGCCGAATAGCTTCCCTTTCGTAGGTCGTAAAACGTTGGTATCTGCCGCCAACCCACGATATCCTGGTGACTTGCGTTACGATGGCGTCATGAAGGTCTGGTAGCTTGTGACAGTGTTTAAAATGTGATATAGTTTTCATCCGCAATGTGGTTGATATTCAAACAAACGGGAATGATATGATGAATCTGCCGCCGTCTCAGTTGTGAGCATGTCCTGGCTCCATGTGCGTGAGATGGCCCGCTTCCTGGTGGTGGTCATCTCAGTCGTAATCGCCGATCGAGGCTGGAGCTGAGCACGTGGCATGTAGCTATGGACTTCACCTTTTACCGGCTGGCGGGTCCGGTCCAGCCTCCTCCCATCGGTGTCCCATCGGTGTCAAGTCAGGTCAACGAGTTATGGCAGAATTACTAAATCGATGTAAGACAATTCTGTTCTAATATGAGGCTGACAAAATAAGGTATAACTCCGCTCCTAGAGAATAGCTACATCAAGTTTCTAAACCTCATTCGAAACGCTTGAGCAGAAAAAGATGCACATTGTTTTCGATGCTGACGTCAGATCAATAACATGGTCACGAACTGTCACCAAAAATATTGGTTTTTCGGAAATGTTTCTGAATATAACTTATGAACAAGAGAGGATATAGCAATACATTTGTTATCATGGTAACGAAAATGACCCAAGGATTCAAATGCATATGCAGCTTGAAAGTAAGTTCCTTGATAGTTGAGTTGATAAGGTGTAGACTGACCTGTCTTCTCAAATCCTGATGTAAAAAAACACTTCGATTGTATGTTCGGGCACAGTCTTTCATCAGAATCATGTACCTAGGTAAAGTCACAAATTATCAGTCGTAGTGTAGGGAAACCTTGAATTGATCTTCATATAAATGCCTTTTAAAATGATTTTTTAATCGAGTGTCGTGACAATAAAGATTTTGGTACCTTTAACCTAAGGGTTATGTGTACAATACAGCAAAAATAGACCAGTAGTTAGAGGTTAGAGATACCAAGGTCAATTCGAGGTCTGGCTACACTATGACTGGAACCGATCCCAGGCCTGGACATGCACTGCCACTGGATGTTTCTGAGAGACGGGCCGGAGCCCAACGCTCTACCAACTGAGCTACCGGGGCGGCAAAGTGGACCCATTTTGGCCCACTGTGACGTCAGGGTTCTACATACATGGTACAATCTCGGTTCACAAGAAGAAGACGGTTAGGTGCTTCTGGCGCCGTTTCTACTTTTACGGTGTCATATCCGGTTCCCAAGATCGTAGGGGGAGAGGGGGCAGGCGGTAGGCGATGGTGGATAAGAAAAGAGCCCAGGCGGTGCTGGGTTAACCATTAGGCTGTGTCACTGGAAGGGTTTTAGTCTCAGAACACAGCGCCCCTATGATTTTATCATGCCCTATAGATACAGAAACAATTCTACATTGTTATATTCTTCCTACCTGAAATCCCCAGCCTGCTCCGAGCAAAAGTCTATTTCCCTATACCTTTAACATTGGAACCCTTGCGCTGCCACACGGAAATATCATGAACTAATGACTTTCTTACGCTTTGGCAAGCTTATGATACACTTTAAGAGCTCTAAAAGAGTTTCTAGAGAATATTAGCAGCTTTCGGGATATTTCAAAGCTTCTGACAGCGAAAACTAGGTACGTACTCATGTCTTCTGAGAGAATGGCCCTTAAAACAAAACCGCCCAAATACACGTCGTATTGTAATTTTGGGGGTTTAAGGACGCACCAACAGCTGAGGTCATATGACATCAGAGGGGAAACGGCAGTGAGCTAAGCTTGATCTAGGGCTGGGAACCAAATTCTGCCTCTTGGTGGGCTCAAACCCACGACACCATGGCTGGCGGCTGCTGGCGACGTCTGAGGCGGCTGCAGCCATACCCGCGACGCTGACTCTCACCGAGTATTGCCGAGGCCGCCTCTGTCACTGCCTCTACAATCCTCTCTATTGTCTATGAAAGGTCCCAACTTCCAGAGGGACACTCCGAATCCTCTCGATAGCTTCGTCACTGAGCCCCATGACGAGCGGAGGACCGGTGATGGCCGTTCTTTCTCAGCCGAAGAGTGCAGTGAAGTCAGTTTCGTCGACATTAACACCCGGGAGCACTTGCCGGCCAAACTTTCAGCTGGGGTTGCTACCGGCGCCTCTGGATAGCCAGCGAGACCCGATCACGCAGCTGGGGTTCCCGATCCGAGGCCATCGCTAGCAAAACCGGCTCGGGGAGGCACCGGTAGGAATTGCGCTGTGGTTTTTATCGTTCATCTGCCATAACAATTTCTACGAAACTGCTATGCTGCCAAAGTTGGACGCCTCTGGCGAGCCGGTAGAGCAGCAGCTAGTCAGTGCTTAGGTTGTGGCTAGTTTCTCTGGCAATGAGGGCACGATACGTGTTATCGATGTCCCAATCGAGGCCAGGAGCGTGCTCCTCACTGTCGACTGAAATGCCTTCACTGTCCTCATTCACCGCACCGTATGCAGCTGTCTGAGGATCCGGAGATAAAAAACGACGCTTCTGAACACGCTGCCCTCACGAGATGGTCCAGCCTCGCTGGAGAGCGGGTCAGTATTATCAAGCTTGGCGAATGGCCACCCTGCCGGCCGCTCATTCTCGCTCAGCATCGTCCTCCGGCACGCTGCTGCTACACGTTTCAACGTTTCGTTTTAGTAAGCACCGCCAAAAAACATCCATCGAGATCCTCTCTGGTCCTTGAGGAATATGCCCACGGCTACCGGCACGGGGTTATCACCAAGGCAAATGCAGGGGCTCATGTATCTGCACTTTCGCCAGGGCGATTAAGCCGCCAGCCGTTTTGTCTTCCTGTCCGACCCATTGCGACATTTTTTGGAATTGTGTTTGTGGCTTAACACGCGCATTGACGGGAGTCTGAGCCACCTTCGCTTTGACGGCGGGGGGCGGGCAAGGCCCTAGAATCCCAGGTTGGTTCAAGTTTTCTACTAGTAAAATTTTGGTTGTTTTCTTGGTATCCACTAAGAAAGGAAACAGCTCCTTATTTTGAGGGCTGAAATTCAAGCTTTTTGGATAAATTGAGGTTAGATATTTAAAAGCGCTATGAAATACACTTTTTGCACTTTTATGTCTGTGAAGTGAAATATGTTGACAAATCTAGTAGCATTGGTATGTTATACTAAAAAGTATACTAGTCTGGCAATCCTACTACGGTTTTTACTGAGCTGCAACACTGTAAGAGAGTAAAAGAAAAACATGACGGGACCGAGCGAGAATAAAAACCAATGAAACGACATACGGGGTGAAGGGAGTGGGTTTCAGTACATACGGAAACAGTAACGATAGAAGGAAAGATCGCACCTCAGAGCCGGATTATGGCCACTGCTCAAAGCCTAAATGCAACACGTGCCGATCGCTCTAACAGTTGCAGTCATGAGCGTCGAAAGCAGCATAGACGTGGGATGTGCTCCCCATCGACTATTGGAGGACCAAGTGACCCCTTGTCTCCTGCATCCGCCAAGTGCCAACTCTTCCCCCTCCCTTGTCATCATCGCCGGACCATCCTGTCCCCCGAAAAAATTCCGTGGCTACGCCTTTGACTCACCCCATTGAAACCCGTAAGTGTGATGCAATTTTACCCAAAGTTATTGTAATTGGGCTGTTTATATATACATGGCACTAGTCATAGGTGGATCCACGATTGCCAGTCCGGAGGGGGCGGGGGCATTCTTCCTGGGAGGGGGTGTCATCCAGACCAGGAAGCTTCATTCGGACCAGGGGGCGCCATTTTTGGCTTGCAAAATCCATCAGGTGGGCGCCAAATCCTATCGGCGGGCGCTGCTTTCCGCATCCTGCGGAAGGGGGGGTGGGAAGCGACATTTCAGGTGGCGCAATCGACCTTCCAGGAGGCGCTGTGACCATTTCGGGGACACCTCAAGGGCCAATCGGTGCACAGCCGCCCGGGCTTTGTCCCCTGGATCCGCCTAAGGTACCAGTGGCGGATCTAGGGAGGTTATGGGGCTCATGAGCCTCCTAAATTTCGAGGGCCCTCCGAGATGTATACTAAATATCTGTGTAAGCGAAGGCTGTTCGGAGGCTATTGTGGGGGACAGTGGCGGGTACAGGACTTTTTGGGTGGGGGCAAGGGGGTTCGAGCCTCCCCGCCATTGCCTCACATCAGCATCGGCCATACATTTACTAGACACTAACATTGGGGGGGCTCGAGCCCTAATCCCCTTGTATCCGCCACTGGCAGTGGGGGATGTTTGAGTCTTCTAGCCTCCCCAAATTAAGTCCTGGATCCACGACCGCGCGGTACCCCGAACAATTTGTGCGTCTCACTAGGAAACCTCCGTTGGAAAGACCCGTACTTCGTATTTTCATCTAAGCAACGATGACGTGAAGGATGAAATTACAAAGCTATTACACTGATATTTGACTCTTAAGAGCAACGGAACACCACTGCGAGAAAAGCCCCTGAAGTCCCTGCAGGCCGGTCTTAGGGCTTCAAAAACTCTTAGCTGGCTAGAAATATGATCAAACTTGTCAACTAAGCCATTTTTGACGTCTTTCAGTCATTTGCAAGCTTTACTGACCATGTCAAATGTACCCAGTTTGCCGATACTTCAAGCCGCAAAACGCCTGCGGCATCGCGGCGATGACGTCACCGCCGCCAAAATGCCAGGCGACTTGAACGGGGGCTGGGGGCGGGTACCCGCCCCTAAGATCTCAAGAACCACGCTAGGTAGCGAAAAACGGTAAACGGCGTTGGGCAGCCCATCCACTTCTCCATGGAAAATATTTGGACCATTTTTTATCAAGTCACATTGAAGGTCACTAGAGGTCAAAACATGCCGTAATAGGGATAACATGTAAATGAAGGTTTTCGGTCATTTTATCTGAACAAGTAAAGATAGAAAAAACTATTTCAACGATATGAATCCTCGCAGCAAGCCGAATCGAATGATATATAATATTACCTTGCTAGGTCATCATAAAGATTTAACTTGACCTGAGGTCAGGTCAAGGTCAAAATATATAAAACGCATATCATTAGAGGCGCAAAGACAAGGAAAATCTAATGCAGTTAAAATAAACGCTCAATCGCTATCCGTTACTAAGTTATTCACTTAACACCATTTTCCCCATGTATTTCCAATGGAGAGGTCATGGCTCGTACCTGACCTTAGGCCATCGATATCAAAAATACCGGAACATATGTTAGAGAACTCGGTGGGCCCATTATGTGATATGAGTTTCAATCGGATAAGTTTACCCTGTTTCGACTTTGCTATCTTAAACTTTTTTGAGGTCAGGTCACTTGGCCTGTGCTGGTGACCTGACCTGAGATGACCTGACCTTAAAATTTTCACAGAAGTTGTAAGAATGATGAGAGAAAAGGCATGTCAACTACGGCGGCGCTACGTGCCGCCGTTTTCATACTTTTTCTGAAAAAACCCGAGGGGAGCGGGTACCCGCCCCCGTCAATGCGCGTATTAAAACTGTTTCTAGTACTCAAGGAGTTAATGTGAGGGATATTAATAGTATGTAGTCGGTAAGAAGGCACGCTTTAGTCGATTAGCAGATATAGCAACGGTCTTATTCAATAGCTTAGTCTGCTGGAGCCTTAACATGGCACCAAGCGTGGATTCATTGTTAGGTGAGTGTAAGTCATGATGCGTTATATCTATTCCCAATCAATGCTGATAAGGTCAATATTAAATCCAAACATTTCTGCCGCACGCATGCCCTATGGTAAAGCTCATATACAGAGATCAAATTTGGCAGGTCTATAAGAACTGGAAGGGAAGCAGACATTTCTTCTCCGGCGTATTGTAATTCTACCCGTCAACCGTGCCAGTGTTGTATCAGCGACAGAAGCTCTGGTTATCACGATGAATATACTCCTATTTAAGCATTTCGTTATTTGAAGATCTAATTATCAGTCTTCCGATCTTCCGAACAGCTTGTCTTTGTTTTCTTTTAGAGTGAAGTTGAATGAAATTGAGATGCGTTAGGATTTAATCCTGCAGGTTTATTATTCAGGAAAGGCCACCGCACCGCTACCTAACAGGGAAGTCATGCTTCCGGTTTGGAGCTAGATCGGCCAAAGGAGATGGCGCATAATGTTATGACAATACCTAAATGGAAGGTGCAGGATGACTTTCAGCAGCTTTCTAGAACTATTGGATTCTGTTAGGCTCACTAAATGCTATTTGGATGTTTCAGTAATTAATCTAAAGTAGACGATTACGGTTGAGCCCTTAGTTTGCAATACAACCACAGGGTGGTGCTAGTGTGCCAATGCTAAGAGATGTCCCTATTTTCTCCTGCTCCGAGCAGGCTGGAATTTAAACTTAAGAAAAAATGAATGGTGTGGTATGGTTTTCAGGGGCGTAGGAACCTTTGTGCACCCTTAGAGTAGGTCGATCCGGAGGGCGGTCCCAGCCAAAGGGCCCCATAATTGTAAGCAGTTTTATAAGCACTCATTTGGTGCTAATAGGCCACGCATTCACACCAGCATACATTAAGTATTTCCATACACAACTTTTTACTTTCTTTCCCGCCGTTTCCTTCCATTGAATAGCTCCGTGGTTTTTTTCACTTCGCAGTGAAGGCGGCCGGTCTCGCCATGTCTGTTCCAGACAAGCTATTGGGCCCGTTTGGATTTCTTATTTTATATTATAGTTGCGGATATTCTCATATCCGTTGCAGGGGTTCACTACAGAAAACTAGGAGGAGGCAGTGGCCCCCTGCGCCGCCCCCCCACCCCACGGTTCCTGCACCTATAGGCTTTAATGCCAAAAGTTGTGGAAACGGGATTTCGCTATCGACGACCAGGGTCGTGGGTCGTGGCCTGTTGAGTGGAAACGCAAGGGAATATTTTTTTCAGGACGTGCTGGTCGGAATAACTTCATTTTGTCAAATTCTAAAAATCTTCGTATCTGAATCCTATTCGTGTCTGTCTCCTGGTAACCCCACCCCTGTGGGAGGGGAAGGATTCGGCCCTGCAGATCCAATTGCCAGTCTTTTACTTTAAGTGGGGTTGATTGGCCTGACGCGAGCTCTATTAAAAATTCATGATGACATTTGGACGGGCGTGGGAAAATAGTTCTTAAACATTTTTATTTCCACCTTTGGCCTGTTGTTTGTTTCACACTAAACAGTGCCCGAACATTGATGACATTTTGATTATTTGTTTAATTAAATTATCGTGGATGGGCCAGACTTGGGTGAAACTTTTACTTTTGTTTTTTAATCATACGCCTGACATTTTGCAAGGGCAAGGTTAATGTCAAAACAATCGGGGCATAAGTGGAAGATGTTATTATGTTAAGGCGTGGCACTTGTTTCGGTATTGGTTTCACTTTGTCCACCACGCCAACTGAGGGGATTCAATATGTCGTCCTTGATTGTGATTTTTTTCTCATGGATATATAATGCTCGTGGTGGGTAATTGACGCCTTGAATTTTTTTTATAACGGTTGGGTGTTGGTTGTGCTTGTTCCCGGGTTATTCACGATTCGCCCTTTAGGTGTCCCAAATGTTGTGAATGTGTGACTTATATTTATTGTATATTACATGTTTTTTTTTGGAGTGGTCAGCATAGCTGGCTTCCACGCAGCCGACCCGGCTTCAAGGCCCGGCGGCTTCCCTGAACAAGGAGCAAGCTGGCTCCCGAGCAACCCTTCCAACAGGGAGAGAGTTGGCGACGCCATATGACCCTGGCAGTTGGTGCGTCGATAAGCCCCAATAATTATAAACTATTATACGGATAACCGTATCTGATTATTGTTACGGATAACTTTCTTGTACTAAGAACACGCCCTACACGATAACACTTGGTTTGCGAATTAATCCCTCTAAATACCGAGCCAAAGCTCCAACCCTGGTAAAGACGCTCAACTTTCGGAGAATCTGCCAAATGTTGTTTTAAGAAAAGTCGGTTTTAAGAAAAGTTTTGAAAAGTTCAAAGGCCTATCGTGAGCCATTTTGGAGATATCCAGGAAAACCATGAGGTTTGGGCAGAATTCCCCTGACGGAATACAGCTAAGCGTCTTTCAAGGATCAATTGGAACGTTTTGACGTGGACAACTGAGCGGTTGGGCCACTTTACTTGGGCCGCCTTGGCAGGTTTTCAGGCTGTTGTTAATAACTTTCTAAGAATTGCTGATGGTTCTGGTGGATCTGATGTATCTATACTCCAAGTGCGTGTTTTTTTTAAATCGTTGGGGGTGCCCGAATTTAAAAACTACCAACCACGGCAGCTTTATCAGTCATGGTATGATTAAAACTCTTTTAAAATACCACAACACTTTTAGGAACATGAAGCCAGCTTTTAGTGCCTAACATGAATATCACAAAAATGTCAAGGTACGGGGCACTTCTCAGGTGCAGAGATTCTGAAAAATGTTTTGGATTAAAACTTCGCGGTTTTTTGTCAGAATTTTATAAATATGAAATAATCAACTTTATATTCATAAAATTGTGTTTTCGTTCTTGCTTTTTTATTTCAAAGTCGACATCCAAGAATACTGACAGTGGGTATGCAAATTGGTCTTTTGGGTGACGTTAAACAAGCCTAACTCAGATATGTTAATTATTTGCAATGTTTCTACATATACCAAGGCCAGTTACGAAGTAAAGTTTGAGTTGAACTGGTCACTCAGGATATATATAGTTAGAAGTGTGCCCTGTTTTGGAGGTTTTTTGTGCTCCACAAAGTCATGTTCCTATCATTCTCCAAACCTAATTCCCTTCAAAAATGAGTTTCTCCGTGTTTTGTATCAACCATGACAATTAGAAATAATCAAAATTGACCCCTTTAAAGTTTTTTAACTCTGCAGTAATGTTGTTTTCACGTTACATACCTAATTGCGTTGAAAAATGAGATCCTCCGTAGTTTGCGTCGTTCATGATAATTGAGAAAAGTCAGAGAGCAAATCAATTTTCAAGCATACGTCCCTTCTCATATAGTGATGACTCTCTGGGCTTCCGAACTGCGGGGTAAGATATGAGATATATATATATATATATATATTGTTTTTGCTGTGTTTGTTTATTGTCCTGTGATCGGTTTGCGTCCCGCTACTTTTTTGCTGGTTTTTTGGTGTTTTGGTGGGGTTGTGTTTTTTTGTGTTTTTTTGGCATGGGTGTGCTCGCGTTTTTGGTTGTGGCGGCCCTCGGTGGTGTTGCACCCCGCCACGCAGGAGGGCCATATATATATATATATATATATATATATATATATATTCATTATAGCATATAGACACAACACATCACATCAAACAAAAATATTTTCACTCTCATAACAACTATACTGATACATTCTGGGCTGGGGAAGACACATTGGAACGTCAGCCCATTTGCCCAGAGCTTCAAATGAAGTGGTCAAAAAAGCTGACGGTATTAGGAATCGTGTTTTCAAACAAAGCAGAGGCGGAGTTTGAAAATTTTGAGGCCAGGCTAGCAAAGGTTAAAAGTATTATTCGGGGATGGAAAAGTCGAGGCCTTTCGCTCCAAGGGAAAGTAATTGTTATAAAAACTCTAATATTATCTTTGTTTACTCACGTGTTCACATCACTCCCAAGTCTTTCAGGAAGCTTTATAAAAGTGCTAAAGCAGAGCTTTTCCATTTCATTTGGAACAGTTAAACGGACAGGGTGAAGCGAAGTAGTTTATATCGGCCAACAGTGGTCGGTGGACTGGGAATGGTAGATATTCACCTGTATATTAAAGGGCTCAGAATAGGCTGGGTGAAAATAGCGATTTTAAGTAACCATGATTGGTGTATCCTCTTCAATGATACAATTACGAAAAGAAAGTGCCTATGGGAGAGAAACACTTCATCATTGAGAAAAATCCACGGTGCAATTTCAAATCTATTTTGGAAAGAGGTCTTCAATGCAATGGCAGACTTAGATGACAGTATGTTTACAGAAACGAGTGAGTTAGGTCAGTATTCATTGTGGTTTTCTAATGCAACAAAGTTTAAAAATAGTGAGATTAGTACATGGAACAGGCGGGGTTTCAGGTATATAAATGACGGCATAAATCCCAAAGGACAGTATAGGACGTTTGAAGAAATAAAACGATTTTATCAAATCCAAGCTACGTCACTGGATTACAGTGGTTTACTTAGAAGTCTGCCAAATGAGTGGAGAAAGCTGAACCCGAAACCAATTCCAATGTATCCAAACATTCCTCCCAATATACACACAATATTAAGATGGCAAAAGGGCAACAGACATATCTATCCCCTTCTGCTCAACAGAAAATATAGCGACGACGCTAGAAACACATGGGAAAGTGCATGGGAAGTGGACTTTGGTGCGATAGAATGGGTCACATATACATTATACAATAGAAGTAAAACATCGGCTATGTCGACAACATATCAAGCTGTTCAGTATAAAATATTAACGAGAACGATCGCTACAAAAAGAATGCTTAACCTGATGGGTTTATTAGAATCCCCCGTTTGCGATCAGTTTAGTCAGGTAGAAACACTAACAAATAAGTTCTGGAGCTGCGCTAGGGTCCAAAACTTTTGGAAAACTGTTGCACGCTTTCTTAAATCTTCCGGAATATGTCCTAATCTCGGGGGTACGTCATTTACATCGATAAGAGGTGTACCGGTAAAGTCGTCTAGAAATGTTGACTTTGAGAGCAATTTTAAGGAATTTGCAGGCCGAATTCGCAAAAACGAGAATAGAACTTCTGAAACAACTTTTGTTACCTTTTGATATAGCCAATACAATTTTTTGCGTATCTCCCTTTAACTCGACCGTCCTAAGCATAGAGATGAACTATTAATAGTAGAGAGGAACTGCCAATACTAAGATACAGAGCCAATAGAGAGGGAATGCCAATTTTCTTTAACCGGCAGTGCACCGGTGAAAGCTGGGGATCAGTTCCCCTGAGACGCCGGCGCTCAATATTTACCCGACGTCGGTCGGCTGGCAGCTGATTGGTGAGATGGTGACCTGAGCGGGATGGCCGTCCGTGTGCTTTTAGGACGTTAAGCTTTGGCTCCAAAATCAACCCGTCGTTGCTCTCTCGGGTGGTGGGGTCGGAGTTTCCGTGACTAGTCCCTTGATGACTTTAGTGAGGGTTTGACCCTAGGAGCCGAACCGGCAATAAGTTGAAAAAAGTATAAAATAGTTGTATGTGTTATTCACGTCTTCAGCCCGGCATGGAAGTAGGCTCTTGACAGAATATCTATTGGGGAGATTCTTTTTCTCCTTCATGAATAGAGCAAAATTCTGAAAACTATACAAGAAGCGCTAAAGTTCGATCAAGTCGAAAGTATTTGTAACTCACATGTTAGAAGTATCGTCATTCATCCGATTATACGGATTACCATTATGTGTAACGCCATACCATGGGAAACGACTGGACCCACCAAGGCAACCAGAGAAGAGTGGCGAGAGAGAGAGAGAGAGAGAGAGAGAGAGAGAGAGAGATAAACAGAGCATGGCTGATCTGGCAGCGTCAAGAGGCTGCCACAATGATGAGCTCCCCCTGCTCCGGCGGCGATGGTTTATTGGAAGCACGGGATGGGTGTTTGTTTGCGCTGGTGAGTCTCAGCCGGATCAACGCGACGTTGAACAAGCAGAGCAACGCGACAGGGCCCGCCCGCAGGGCTACCCGCACCGTCCCACTGCCGCCCAGTATTGACTGTTCCGCCACAAACCCGAGCAGGCAGAGAGAGAGAGAGAGAGAGAGAGAGAGAGAGAGAGAGAGAGAGAGAGAGAGAGAGAGAGAGAGAGAGAGAGAGAGAGAGAGAGAGAGAGAGAGCTGACGGTGTCGGATGCGGCCCGGGACAGAGCGGGTTGCTGTGAGCAGTAGGGTGTAGTGAATCTGAAAATTGTTTCAGATCAAAATTGTACGTAGTTTTTGTTGTTGTTATGTCAGACCTTTTTGAACATTGCCATGCCCATGTTATGTAGATAAAGTTGGCTTTAACACGTGCATTGACAGGGGGCGGTTACTCGTCCCCCTCGGTTTTTTGAGATATTATAAATACGGCAGCGCTACGCGCTGCCGTATTTGGCATACCTTTTTCTGATTATTTTCACAACTTGTGTCAAAATTTTAAGGTTAGATCATGTCAGGTCAGGTGTACAAGTCAGGTACAGGCCACCAGTAGGTACAGGTCAAGTGACCTGAGTGAGTCGTGGGACGAATTAAAATTTAACCATGTTCCCGTAACTGAATTTGACCACATTTTTTTCCGAAAAATTGGATCTATGAAATGTATACTAAATAAGCAAATGCTTACGTCAGAAAACCTTATCCGGATACTAACCTTCGTATCGCAATAGTCATACCGTGCAGCGAAAATCATGGTCAGAGAACGAGAGATAGTATTATCAACATCATCTTATTTTTCATTTCCTTTTTACGTAATAACTGGTCAACAGAAACAAAAATAACAATAAGACTACGAAAAAAATCAGCATGGCAAAACGGAACTATAAAATTAGTTAGACAACATTTCAGAAGCAAGAAGCACAAATAATAAAGCAACGCAAAACAAATAAAGGCAAATGTTATTGCATGAGAACAATTTAGTTGTTACTAAACGATATAGTAAACAAAAACAAATCACCAAAGAAGGAAACAAAATAAAAGAAAATACAAAGCAAAAACAAACTGTCTGCTGTGCATGCATAGTGGAAGAAATCTGAGCTATTTGGTCTTAGTTAGAACGTCCTAGCTCAGAATCGGAGTTGCCAATCACCCTCCCATGCTGTACATGCACCAAAAGTCTGCATCCCCTATAAACAATTCCAACACTGAAGCTTATCTAATTTAGATAGTTCAAACATTCTGTATTCCCATGCCCCCTGCTGCTTTTGGGAGCCCTGCATTAATACATCAGAGGTGGTACTGATACCAGATAACCACACCAGGTTTAAATACCACTCATTGAATAACAGTTGTTTACTAACCTTTCTGTCAGCACCTCGTCAACCAGCTGGTGGTCTGATCTTCTCTGGTTCCGTGCACACCTCTCAGAAGCCGATGCACATACACTCCTGAAAAGCAATGGATCAATTTTTTATATGCTCTGCAAACAAAAAGTTCAGTCTTGCAGAGCATTTCAGGATTTTTAAAGCTCTGATGGGGCAGAAATAATTACTTGGGGCAGCTTTTTTCCCTTTTTGGAGTCAGTGAGACCTCACCAAGGCTTTAGTAAGACCCCACCATGAATATGTCAATGTAGTATGGGGACCCTTCAATAAGGCCGATCAAGCTCTGGTCGAGAGAGTTCAGCGTAGGGCAACAAGACTAGTGCCATCTCTACGAGCCCTTGACTATGAACAACGCCTCCGCAGGCTAAGTCTCCCATCGCTTTGGTATCGACGCAGAAGGGGGGACATGATCCTTATGTATAAGCTCATGCACGGTCAGCTGGGGTTATCGAAGTACAAGTTCTTCCAAGATCCTCCCGTTGGCACCACAAGAGGGCACCGATTCAAGGTGGGAAAGCCTCGGGCAGTTTCAAGAGTAAGGAGAAACCACTTCACCGTTCGCACAGTGTCCGAATCAAACAGCCTTCCCTCCTGGGCTGGGTGGTCGAGTCAACATCTACTCACTGTTTCAAAAGCAACATCGATAAGCACTGGTGCGAACTATGTTCAGATTCCCGACATGATCCTAGTACCAATACCTGTACCGAGCTCGATGAAAACGGGCAAGACAGGTGCTCCTCGGCGCCTTATAAAGACCCAATCAATTAAGGTAGCTAAGGTAAGGTAAGGTGAGGAAAACTTGAAAAAGCACTGACCCCAAATAAATCACCTGTGCCATACCGATATCCATTAGGGACAGCAGATGTTCCAACACCAACAGATTCGGCTCCCTTTGGGTCTGTCAGGTTTCGGTCGGGCGGGTTGCACCGGGGAGGTCCTGGCGCCTTTGCATATCTCTGGAATCGTAACGCGTTATAACCAACGTATATTAAACATGTCTGTGGTTCAGCACCCAGTGTCGAGTCACATTGTGGTGCTCCCACGCCTGACACACATATCAATTCATGCCTCACTTCATGCTCTCATCTTCAGTCACTCGCACCTCATCTTCTTCTTTTCAGAATAGAAACCGGGAGAGTATAAAAGGGTGAGTATAGACCTGACTTTTCTTTTTTCTGACATCGACATCATTTGGATCGACAACCAGACGAGAAAATCCCCATTCCCTTTGTTGCTCCCGGGGGCTGGTGAACAACAGGTTTTCACCTCGCTTGCTGGCCCGGGGGGGAGGGGGCAACGGAGGGAATTATATTCATTCATGCTCTCATCTTCAGTCGCTCTCACCTCATCATCACCCCAAATATACAAAACACGTCGTTGGAGTACGGACAGTAAATATGTCTCAGGCTCAGCACCCAGTGTTAAGCTGCGCACTGGGTGTTTCCACGAGAGACAAACATTATAAAAAAATAACCATAGAGATACCCCAAAATAAGGCTAAAGAAGCAACTATTACCATTTTTTAGTGGTGCTTGTAGAGTTCATAATGAAAAATTTTGCCTTAGTGAAGAAAAAAGTGTCTAATTGAGGCAGGATTTGAGCGCCCACCACCTACCTCAACAAGAATTAAGAACCCAAGCACATTCTGAATACTATGGAACAGTGTTTCAATGTAGGTACATGGAAAATCCTGATAATTTTCCATGTAGTTCAGTTTCTCACCTGGACAAACAAGCTGGAAGGTGCAGGGATGACAAGACGCCTGGCTTTAGACACAGGCTGGCTTTAAATCCCATGGCCATCTTGTACACATATGAAGTGTCCAGATCAGTTTCCGAAAAGGGCAGGAAGCAAATGCATGCATATTTCACAATAAATCCGTCCTCTCTTGCACACCTGTGTCTCCACTCCTCACAATGTTCTATGTCTTTGGTTGGAAACGAAAAATAAGTTCGCACATTCTGTTTTTTTTGGCACGAGGAGCACCCCTGCAACAGCACAAATAACCATGGTTTAGTTCATAGTATTCCCATCACAATAATCATTAGGCAAAAGGGACACTGGGAAAAAGAAGAAAAAGAACAAGCACCACCTTCTTGATCACACTGGCTCAACAACTTGAACTATCTTGTAATCAACTGTCTCAAGTATCCGGATTGTGTTTTTCTGTATTGAATTTTTGCGCTTCTATTAGGCACCGCAATAGCCGCAGATGCGCAGATCCCCCAGAGGCGTGACGTCAACGATGACCAAGATGGCGCTGGGTGACACACAGGGAGCTAGGCAATGACATACCCCTGGGTTTGAGGACAAAATGCAGAACCGAGAACGTAATTTACAAACTCTCGTGTTGTTCCTGTACCTCCGAATTTTACCTCGGCGAAAGTTCACATCCTGTAAAGGAAAGGTTTAATGAACACCTGAGCGCCCCATCTTCGACGTCTAAATACACCTTTAGGAGAACGCATGCTAAATTTTCACCCGGCCATGGAACAGAAATATACAAACGACAACTTTTCCAGAGAAATTATTTCTACTGTCAGTGACAACGCAGACATCAAAATTGCTGAGTCAATCAACATTCGAGAACCAAAACCCACTATGAACAGCATACTTTACCCGTGGAAATTAATTTGATTCAGTGGTATCGCAGTTGTCTCATTAAACCTCTCCAAAAAATGTATAAACATGTTCTTTGCGTTTGTTTTCCGCCCTCTAAGAGTGAAGTAGCCCGCACTGTAAGCTGCGTATACTGTGTCACGATATTGGGTTCTTTGTGCTGATGTTTTTAGTAATTTTATCACTCCAAGAAGATGGTGGATGCCAGAACTTGTCGGGTTTTGTAATACAGCAAAATAAGTATATATTCATTTTTTCCTGGTCAATACGTTCATAATATTATTATTTTAAGGGCTAACTCTCAATGAAAAAAAACAGGAAATAAAATGATTTTTCCTTTATATTAACAATCTATATGACCTTGCTATGTCAAACGGTGACAATGGCCTGACATTGAGATAGGTTATGGTCACAGGGTGACCTGGTATGGTCATGCTGCATAACATTCGACTTCCCGTGACAAGATAAGCACAATGCAAACAAAATGGAAGCTTTATCTCAATTCAGTGAGAAGTAATTGGAAGACTAATTACTGTATGCTCATGTTATCTCACATTACCTTTGAGAGTTCATATGGTCAAAAACTCAACTTAATTGTCAAGATTGTGGTAGTAATACACCGTTTGAGGATTTTCAGGTTTATCTATCCTGTATATACTGAAAACGAGCTCTTTCTATTTTTCACCAGAGGCACCAGAGACTGCTGGGGTGACCAGAAAATTGAGCACATCTTAGGTCATTAAAATGACAATTCCTAGATAGCAGGTTTTTAGGCCCTAATGGCCTTCCCATATTGTAAAAGTTTGAAACTGATTAGTTGGCAGATTCTTTGGCACCGCTTAAAATTCGTGATTGACTTTGACTTTGAATATCTTCCTTGACCTGCATTGACCTGACCTAAAGAAATTGATCGGATGCGTGAAATTGGTTAGCGATAAGGTAATGTAAGTTGCGTTGTTTTGCATCTCTTCGTTTCTGCGTTATTTGGGGAAAACCAGGAAGAGCCCCGCAGCGGGGTGCGTGTTAATGACGCATTTCCATGCCCACTGTCAGCACTCTTGCATGCCTATTTTGAATTAACACGCGCATTGACGGGGGTCTGAGGCACTTTCGCTTTGACGGTGGGCAGGTACCTGCCCCCCCCTAAGATCTCGAGAACCACGGTAGGTAGCAAAAAACGGTAAAAGGTGTTGGGTAGCCCATCCACTTCTCCATCGAAAATAATTGGACCATTTTTTCAGGTCATATTTAAAGTCATGAGAGGTCAAAACATTCCGTCATAGGGATAACATGTAAATGAAGGTTTTCGGCCATTACATCTGAACAAGTAAAGATAGAGCAAAACGAATTAAACTACATGAATTCGCGCAGCAAGCCGAATCGAATGATATATAATTTGAACTTGCTAGGTCAAATCAAGGATTTTACCTAACCTGAGGTCAGGTCACGGTCAAATTATATAAAATGCATATCATTAGAACCGCAAAGACAGGGCGAGTTTAATGCAGCTAAAATAAACCCTCTACCACCATCTGTTACTGAGTTATTCCGTCAAACCATTTTTCCCATGTATTTCCAATGGAGAGGTCATGGCTCATACCTGACCTTAGGTCATCGATATAAAAAATACCGGAACATATTTTAGAGAACTGGGTGGGCCCATTATGTGATATGAGTTTTAATCAGATAAGTTCACCCTGTTCCGACTTATGCTATCTTAAACTTTTTTTAGGTCAGGTCACTTGACCTGTACTGGTGACCTGACCTGAGATGACCTAACCTTAAAGTTTTCACATAAGTTGTAAAAATGATGAGAGAAAAAGTATGCCAAGTATGGCGGCGCTACGCGCCGCCGTTTTTATGCTATCTCCGAAAAACCCTAAGAGGGGCGGATACCCGCCCCCGTCAATGCAAGTGTTAAAAAAGCGAGACCTTAACCCTGATGTTATTTACATAAAATGGGCATGGACATGTTCAGAAAGTGCTGGCAAAAACAAACATCGTAGAGTTTTGATGTGAAATAATTTTTTCAGGTTCACTACACCCTGGTGATCAGTGCCTACTTCAATGATGAATGAATAAATGAATGAAAGTGCATTGAGACACAACCTCAAGGGTTCTGGTGGAGGAAAGTAAAGAAAATACATTATAATGTTTCTCTCTTTCGAAGGTGAATGCTGCACGTCTGCCGGGAGTAACCAACTTTAAATACCGAGTCAGCTGATGCGTTTGAGTGTGCTCATTTTTAGCGATCACCTTGGCCCCAGTACCTCTATCACAGGGTTGGAAAAGCACAAGGGCACCTATCCTTCTTCCCAGGGGCACAATATTCAAGAGGCATCAGAAACGTTTGGAAGATGAACACTTCAATTTTTATAATTGGCCTTGTGAATTCGAAAGGAGAGCGAGGAGGGATGGAAAGGGGTTATTGACCTTGACCAGTCAGGGGTCAGCATGAGATCTGAATGCAGCCCTGCATCTCCCTTCTCACTGTATCGCCCTCCACACCTCTCTCTCTCTCTCTCTCGCATTCGTTCCCTTGAGCTGAACACAACAGACAAAAACAGATGTGGTAAGCAATAGTAATCCGAATCGAGATTGGACTCTTGCCTTTGAAAGCATTGGAGAGCCATACCTTCATCTATCCGTTCTCACCAAAATCATCCTACCTTGAACAACGAGCTATATTTTTGAGGTTGAAAGAAAGTCATATGAGATTTCAGAAGCGTTGATATTTCCACATTGAAAATCTTCCTCCAGATTTTTGAAGATTGGGTGGTTTCTTCTCTTCCATCTGTGGAGGAAAAATGAATTGCAAGTGCTTTTGCAGAACGGCGCGGCCCTAGCCATATCTTACCATTCGCACGTTACGTAAATGCAGTGCCAGATCCAGGCCAATGATGAGGGAAGGAGCAACGGGGCCCATAATCGTGAAAAAACATATGGGTTTTTAAGAAAATCGAAAAAAGTGAGGTTGTGAGGCTAAATATATTTTCCCCCTCCCTGGCAGTGCTTTAAGGTAACTAACTGATTCTGCTAGCACTCCTCATTTTCTGCGTCGCTCGTATTGAGTTGGCAATGTTTGAGACTGGTGTAACATTTTGGGGCGGGAGTGTGAAGGAACACGTAATTCTGGGACAATTCTACCGTGTGATGTCATCGCACCAGTGAGACAATGAAACAATCCGAAACATTACAAGTTGAGGCCCCTTGGCTAGTTAATCGCCAGGCATTCCTCAGTCTAAGAAACAGTGAGCATACAGTCACCAGCAGCCTTGACCACACAATGTTCTGGTTATAGGCATCCGAATTTTAAAAACACTATCCACACTCAAGTAGGTACCTGTCTATGTATCTACCAATGCTGGTAGGTACTTCACTGAGAAGGTGAGACAGAAATGTTCAAACAATTCGGCTGAAGCATGTTCTGGCCTTGAAAATTTGCTAGTAGGTAGTGATAAGCTCCAGCAAAGTAGCATTCACATCAATTAAGCCAGACACTTGCATTCATTCTCAATTCAGCGCCAGGAATCGCGTTGTAATTTAGAAGTGAGCGTTGCATTAACAACGCCATTATGTGAGCGCATTAAGCTGAAACGCTTCAACTTCCGACGCTGCCGGCCGCTCGTGTCCTGTTTGAAAAGGCACTCCTACCAGAGAGGATTGTAATTTGGCCGCTGTGCGACTTTACTGTCGGCACCGGAGCTGCACCCGACACAACTACCTGCGGCACTTTTCGTTTGTAAGGAGGCTGTCACAAACATGTTTGCTCGCAGACGCAGATGCCAGACGACGGCGCAGGTGAGATGGCTGAGTCGAGCGACGAAGATAGAGGGAGAGGCGAGATTGAGATGGAATTGAGACCGTTGCCATCTAGGGGCCAGTACTCCAGATAATGAAATGTGACAGCAGATGTTTGTACAAGTTTATAAATATCAACATTAAGTTCTTAACCCGTTGGATATATAACTCGGTGTAAATACTATAATAAATGTACGTAAGCTTATCACTTCGCTTATCTAAGCTTATGCTTAGCTATGCATTGTTTATGCTGATAAGCTTATCTCCACTATGCTAATTTCACCGTGTTTCACCTTCATAAGGATGCATTTCAGTAAAAAAATAGGCATTGATACTTCTTTTTGTAAGCGTGTTTAGCATTTAAACAGCATCTTGATATTAAGTATTGCTTAAAGGGAAGATGACTTTTATAATGTGATTTAACACAGTTGACCCTATCCCAGTTGACCTGGCCAACCAGGGCCCTATGTTGTAAAAGATGTAACTTACGCTCATGGCATAGAAGTAGCATAATGCGGCGTATAAAGTAAATAATATACCACAATCCTGTTTCATATCTTCAGATGTATCTTAAAAAGTTCATGAGAAAGTGCAAACATAATAATAGCAAACAAGTTCAATAATTTCTTTCAACTAATTAATTAAAAATATATCGCCCTTTTAATGTTAATAACTTAGCTATGTGTTTTATTTGGAAGGGATAATTCCATGCTGGAATTGGGCGTAATTCACGCTGCATTTCATATCTACGCCGCTTACGCGTGAAGGTCGCCGCTCTTTATGAAACGTGATTCTGAGTGCGGCATAACTTTGCAGGTGTGTGTGGTGTAAAACACGCCGCATTTCTACAACTTTTATGAAACGGGGCCCAGGCCGGTTCGCTCCGCCTCCGCTCCTCGCTCGACCTCGTCCTATTGAGCAGAGCTGTAGGCGGCCATTTGAATAGTGACAAAGTGACGGACAAATAGTGAAATGACGGTGGGCGGCGCGGTGAGGGTTAAGGAGCTGAAAGCTACAGTGCTGCAGTGCATTGGAGATCTATAATTATCTTTGGTGCTCTGTGATGTGATGGCACCCATTATACGTGCGCTCATATCTGAAGTGTTGGTCTCTAAGGATGAAGATATTGCAGCGCTTAAAAGTAAGTTAGCTGCTACCAACACAACGAACGGGAACAATATTTCTATCGCCTGTGTTTAAATATCAGAAGTATACCCGAATCTGACGGCAAAAACATAGACAATCGGGTTTTGAAGGTAGCTACTGCCGAAGGCTTATCAATGACCTTTGCGGACATTGAAAGGCCGCAGCGAGAAGGCAAGCCAGGAAGTGGCAAAACCAGATTCTCGTGCTGTGGTTGAATCAAATAAGATGGCGCTTTTACGCTTCTTGGCTTTTCCTCGCAATCGATTCTGCATAAAATCATGTTTAAAGGGAAATTCAAACTTGTCCATGGCCGGGTCAAAGGGACAGTTTTGGAGAGCATGTTGACGGGCTACCAGCCTGCACTAGTCTAGCTATATATCTAACCAGGTATAGACAAGTTTTTAAAGTTATTTTTACCCAGGCTGATTAATGTAAATTTCTACGTTGTTTGGGCTATCACTGGGTGATGAAAATATTTTTACAAATTAAACCATATATTTCGATACCTTTTGTGGTATCTTCGTAAATTGTGCTTATATTAATCACTTCGCTGTTTATACAATTTTTTCGATTTAGCTATTTAATATATGATCACTTTTAAGAAGTATGCTGTTAGGTTGCAAATTGTGAGTCATTTCCCGAGGGAGAGCACGTTTTTAGATAACTGTTTTTTCCAATATGATCGTTCGGACTTACTCCACAAAGAGTTTTTGGAGTCGGAGCTTTCGATCTGTATTACAGAGCTTTGTAAGCGAATCGGAGTAGGTGGGATGGTCCACCTACTCCGATTAATGGGATGGGTCCACCAGAACCATCCCACCTATACCGATTCGCTGACAAAGCTCTGTAATACATATCGAAAGCTCCGACCCTAAAAACTCTTTGTGGAGTAAGTCCGAACGATCATATACGACCATCCAAACTCCACACAATGTCTTTTCAAGAATGTTTTTCTTCCAAAGTGTTGACGTGTTTTTGTGCTTGCAGTGTGCTGCTTTTTTATCTCAGTATCGTCTTTTTCAATTTGTGTAACCAGTGAACAAGGTACCACAAAAGGTATCGAAATATATGTCTAAATTTGTAAACATATTTTCTTCACTCAGTGATAGCCCGAAAAACGTAGAACTTTACCGGTATAACGCCAAAACGCTGCTAGGTACAATGGGAATAATATGTTAACATGCCCCTCGCTGGGGGAGGGGGCCGAAATTCGGCCTCTCCTGGTTTTCCCAAATGATAGAAACAAAGAAATGCAAAACAACGCAACTTGCAGTACCTTATCCCTGGTCCATTTCACGCATCTTCCCAATTTTTAGGCCAGGTCATGTCAGGTCAATGAGCCATTCAAGGTCAAGCGACCCAACCTCAAAACCCAAAATCACGAGTTTCAAGTGGCGCTAAATGAGCATCTGCTACCCAATCAGCTCCAAACTTTCATAATATGATGTCATTATGGTCTATAAATCTGCTATCTCTAAATTTCATATTGTTGACCTAAGGTGGGAACAATTTTTGGTTACTCTATTATAAGTCTATGGTGTAAAGGGAAAATCTACAATGTTCTGTTGTAAGCATATGGAACATTCGAATTTGAAATTCAGCATTGGAATATTCCCTGGTGACCTCAATATTGAGTTGATATCAAAATCAGTCGTCTACTTTCTCTTTATCTCTTCAAGAGATTTCAAACGCCGTCCGTAATTTGGCTTTAGCTTTCCCATAACATGAAATACGGAGGGGGAGGGGGTGCGAAATACGCGGGGCGGGGCGTGCCATCCCTTGATTTTCCTTCTAGCTGTACAATTACTTAAAATGATAATTTCACTCAACTAATATTTTTTACAAGGATGTTTTTTTCAAAGTATCTTCATCAAGCAGCACCACATTTCCATGAAAAAAGTTACCGATATTGCCGCCAGGGCCTCCGACCATCGCTTCTCGAAAAAAACTTTAATCGGAGCGCCCTAACTCCAGTTTATGTGCTTTGAAGAGAATTGTTACTTTTGTGGTTGTTGGGAAAGGCCCCATAAAACTCGGATATGCCATTTTGTATCCGCTTCCAGCGTCCCACCCTAAATGGGCTAAATCAGCTTTAATCCCATTATGAAACCGTCAGCTGTACGTCCCATACAAATGAAAAGCACAAATGATGTTGAGGTCAACTATTCAACCATTGATGAAAACAGGATGCAAAGTAAACAAAGCGTTCAGTTTCCACTTGCAACTGCTGACGCAGGTATGACGTCGATGGGGTGCTGGCGCGGACTCTCGCCTTTTACCACTGCACGGTATGCGCTGTTGCACAACTTCCGCTGCTGCTCCGAACTTCATAAATTTGAAGTCATCGCTGTGGGAGCGGTGATTAAAATGGCTAGACGCTGGCTGGGCCGCGGCGACCTGAGCTGTCGACTTTGTGGAAACCTCTCAGATACGCCTGTCGTGCGGCGGCGGCCTGGGCGCTGGTCCTGCGAGTAAGGGCTGTATAGTGTTTATAGTCAGTCGCTCAGTGACGTTGATAACGACCATCTGAACCGTTCTGATTCAGCGCCCAGTTCGGTCAGCCACACTAAAAGACAAGTGTCACTTCGCACTCTAATGAGGCTTGTGCAAGGGTGGCTCGCTCAGTGGGTTCGGTCAGCCGCACCAGAGGTCAAAAATCTCGCCAATTCGCCCACGCTCGTGGGTAGCCAAATGAGGCTTAAAGAGCAGAACTTAGGTAGCCAATCACCGAAAATTGACAGATATCAATATTTTCACTTACTAGCACAAAACAAGCATTTCCACGATCTTACCGCCACGTAACATATGCAGTGCTACCTTGTCTGAGTTTAGGTAGCATTGTAGCTGTAACTAATAGTGACAGATGATAAAAATTGGTGACAAACAATATATTCTTTCTCACTCTCGTTATTTCACAGCTAAGTTAGAGATGGGTAGGTAACCACATCGGCAACGAAAGGGACCCATTCAAAGCCCTTGTAAAAGGTACTCTAAATTGGGATGACATGCGAATGGGCATATTGATTCTACTGTATGAAATTGGAAATTTATTTTGAACGAAAAGGGGAAATTTTTAAATTTTATATAAGAATTGATGGTGAAATTACTCCGCAAAAGATGGTAACTCCACTACTTAAGTTGTACTTGTGACTCGTTTCACGGAATTAGAGATGGTCCGGTAGCCATGCCGGCAACGGAAATAACGATTTGGGACGACCAGGTCGCCACTTGGGTAACCACAAAGTTTTGCGTTTCTGGGCGCATGAGTGGCGGGAGGAAAACAGTAAGAAATACGTGTTGAAGCTGCTGTCTGTGTGCGGGCTTGGTGCCGGGAATTCGGTGATGAGGTCGAGATGATTGGTATCATATGAAGCTGTAAATTTTGACCTAAATCGGAATATGAGGTTTTGTTGCCAGTGGTAAGGCTACTGCCAACTCTTCTTCTTTATGCCGCAGTCAGAAAAACGTAGGACAAAGTGAAGTCTGCCAGATTTCAAGAGCCCAGGAGAGTTGTGTGGTTTTGAGGGTGTCAATTGGTTCACACATTTCATTCAAGTACACGTGAGGTACCAAAACCTTAGACCTGTGGAGGTGATAGTTGCAAGTTCTGGCTTTGCACCCAGAAAAAGATATGCTATTTGGTGCCCGTGAAGTCAGGTAAATTTCAGGTAGCTTTCTTTGGCACCTACCTTAGCCAATTTTATTAATACAAGCTTAAAAAATTGTGATGATTCCACAAATGTTTCCATCGAGCAGGTGAATGTGATGATGCTCATTGATATGCTTTAATCTATGTATATAGGATTTTCTGCATGCTGGTTGCGGTATTAGGAGGTTCTCTTCCTCTGGCGGAGTACCTATGTTTGGTTGTGAGCTTTAGAGATATATTTAATTCGATTGCGGACATTCGAAACCATGGGCGGGTAACTTGCCGAGCAAATATTTACTCGATTGCAAATACTCGCCGAAAGCGTATTATTTTTGCAAAAAAGCCTACGTACAGCGCATATATCCACCAGCACAGGGTAAAAATGTTGTGTGTGCAGACGCACTGCGAAATCAGAACCGGTTTATTCTCTGGACGGCAGGCTACACCAGATTACTACACTGCACGCTGCACAGGCCAGAAACGAGAAGGCTGAAAGCGTGGCCTAAGCCGGTCTCGACAAAAATGGAGAACAACGATTTAATCATAGAACTTACACCGCTGTTCCTCTCGACAACACTCCAAAACTAACCCAAAGTCTTAACGATAATTTCCGAAAAGTAAGCACACCTAAACTCGCTTATGATTAGTCGGGGAAATTATAACTGTGATTTCCCGAGCACTTACAGCTTCCGGCCTACTCCTTTCGTGCCCATCACTATAGCCGAGGGCACGACGGAAACAATTAGCAAACACGATACTGGCGTGATGCATGCAAAATATTGACACAAAAACGCTTCCAGCTCTATTGTTAGCAACTAACTGAAGCCGATACCACATACTGCGCATGCGTAGAAACATATAAGCATAATATAACATGATGTGCAGCTTACAGGCCATTCTGTACGCACAACTGCTAATTTTCAGCGAAATCAGTCTATTGGATGACGAGACCACAAGACGGTTACCACAAGCCTCTGTGCGCATGCGCAGTGACCTTTGTAATAGCTGAAGGTAAAATTAATAGCATATTTATCTTAGCATGGTTGTTTGCACCTTGTTCACCCTTACTCTGACATATCCTCACATAGAGGGCTTATTATCATAATTCCTACTGCGCACGCGCACAACAGCGCAGCTATTCTATGACATTGACTGTGATTTACAAGCAGTACCCTACTCTTACATGCAAAATTTAAGCCAAATGGGTCTATTGGTTCCCGAGATAGCTTTGTTACCACAGGCATCACAGGGGCCAACAAAACACTGAATTATGTTTCCAAGCAAAACAATACACGACGCCGGTCAGATGTGAACGGGGAAACTTTTACGTGTAAGACAAACATCCTTGCCTCCCGCTAACCCGCCCAGAATCTACAGATAGCTCCAAATTACAAAACGCGTGTCGGATGTCTAGTGAGGATGTTACATTCCAGTCATCTAAACTGAACGCAAATTCATCAATAGTTCGAAAATCGAAATGCTTTGGAACCAAAAGCTTATTTAGGGACCACATATCGTGCGGCATACGTTATTCCCTGGGTCCGGGTTTTGCCTTGGGCACCCAAATAATTGGAGAATTCCAGTCCGAGCGACAGCTATTTTCGATAACCCCACATGGAATTCATATAATTGAGATCTCAATTGGCCTTCACGGACCAATGGGGTAGGCTATGGCGTTACAAACGTCGGTCGCGCACCATCTGCCAATTCAAGGTCAACTTTGCCACTGTTGTATTTGCCGATATCGGAGAAGCTGCGAGAAAAGGCCTCCGGAAACACCTGTAGCAGTGCAAACAACTTTTCGCGCTGCGCTTCCGAAGTTGTTTCGGCAAATACGAACTCAGATAGAATCCAATCAGTAATTTTACAACAACAAAAAACGGCCATTGCCACTAGAGACTGTGTTTAATGCGGCAGCCGAAACACTACTTCCTTCAGATATGACGGGGAGCGGCGACGCCGTCTGACGTCACCATGGCGGAAACTGACTGCTGCACGGCGCGCGGATGGACAGCGTGGATGTTGTCCATCTCGAGAATCAGCTGCAGCACACTCTGTCCAGTGTTTGATGGCCAGCTGTGTCTCTGAGGATTCCTCACGCACCAGCTCCTTGACAGCATCTTCAAATGTAGTGCAGCCCTGACGAGACGCCGCTCATCGACGGACAGACTGATCAGGAAGTGGCGGGAAAGCGCCACCGAATAGGCAGGAACAAAGATCGAGTTTTTTAACGACATGACTTTTTTCATGTCGTCAAAAACTCAAAACATGCCTCTTTGACCAGGCCTTGAATGAGTAAGGAATATTCCAATACTCGCATGACACCCCTCCGAACATAACTAAGTTTCTCAACCGCTAGCTCAAGTCGACTCTGACCAAACGCCTCACGAATGGTAGCCTCGAATCGGCAGATGTTGCAGAATACAATCAAGATACAATACAAGATATGAGGAAGATGTACGCCGGAATTATGATTTCCAGAGCCTTTTTTTGTAAAGTCATGTTCCAATCTTGAAATAGAGATGAGGATAGTGTCACTTCTGGAAAACGCGTGAGATCTGCTCCTCCCATGACAGGCTAGGTTCTAGCATAATGCCAAGAACTTTTAGTTTGTTTGATGTCTTTAGCATAATGCCGTCAAAGTCAAATTTGAAGTCGGATGTTTTTTTCAAGTTGCTTTTGGAGCCAAGAAGCATACAATCGGTTTCGCTAGCATTGAGTTAAGAGAGTTTGCAGAAAACCATGCCTTTAGCTCGTTTGCAAGTTCCAGGTGCGTTTAAAGAGGTAGCAAACTCTGCTTGTCAGAGAGGGAGCTGTCGAAGTGCATGGTGTCATCAGCATATGAGATAAGCCGCCCATGGGTCAAAAAGCCAGGAAGGTCGTTAATAAACAGGATGAAAACGATAGGGCCCAAGATCGAGCCCTGTGGCACACTGCTTTTGACAGGAAGGATAAGCCTTCCACCTGCAACCTTTTGAGAACGCCCGGTCAAATAACTGGCAAACCGGTCTGTCTCTGTGCCATACCATGACAATTTCGTTAGGAGAAGTTCATGCTCTACGCTGTCAAACGCTTTGGATACATCTATGGCGGTTACTGCGGATAATTTGCCTTTATCCGAGTTGTCGACCAAACATTGAACTGCACTAAGAACAGCGTCTTCGGTCGAATGCTGCGGACTGAAGCCGTATTGACTTTGCTGTAATTCACGGACACTTTGCAGGTAAACATTGAGCTGAGACCTAGCAACTTTTTCTAGTAAATTTCGTGAGCACGCTTAATATTGAAATTGGTCGATGGTTGGAGGGTACTGAAGGGTCGCCAGACTTAACACGCGCATTGACGGGGGGCGGGTACCCGCCCCCCTCGGGTTTTTCGGAGATAGTAGAAAACGCCGTACTTGGTATACCTTTTCCCTCATCATTTTTACAACTTCTGTGAACATTTTAAGGTTAGGTCATCTCAGGTCAGGTCACCAGTACAGGTCAAGTGACCCGACCTAAAAAAAGTTTAAGATAGCATAAGTCGGAGCAGGGTGAACTTATCCGATTGAAACTCATATCACATAATGACCCCACCGAGTTTTCTAAAATATGTTCCGGTACTTTTTATATCGATGACCTAAGGTCAGGTACGAGGCATGACCTCTCCATTGGAAATACATGAAAAAAATGGTTTTTTACGGAATAACTCAGTAACGGATGGTCATAGAGCATTTATTTTAGCTGCATTAGGCTCGCCTTGGCTTTGTGATTCTAATTGTATGCATTTTATATAATTTGACCCTGACCTGACCTCAGGTCAGGTCAAATCCTTGATTTGACCTAGCAAGGTCAAATTATATATCATTCGATTCGGCTTGCTAAGAGGATTCGTATAGTTCCAGTCGTTTTGCTCTATCTTTACTTGTTCAGATGAAATGGCCGAAAAACTGAATTTACATGTTATCCCTATGACGGGCATGTTTTGACCTCTCGTGACCTTAAATGTGACCTGACAAAAAATGGTTCAAATTTTTTCGATGGAGAAGTGGCTGGGCAGTAGAGGTGGGACTTTCTAGGCCCGGGGGCCCGGGGAAAAAGCCCGGCCCAGGCCCGCGGGCTTTGACCGGGCCTGAAGGCCTGATTTAAGCCAATGCCGGGCTGATAACGGGCTTCACCCAGGCTCATTCCGGGCTTCAACTAAACTGGGACTTCAAAGTCAATTTTCTGTAAGTTAAATAAGCCTTTTTCAGTACAGACCTAGTTTTTTCCACTGAAACATTATCTTATTCATGCACCAGCAGCTTTTGAAAATGCATTTACAATTAATTTTGAGACTTTAAGACATACATCAGGAATGTAAAGGCATGAAGCTCTAGCTTTCTATCTGTTACTCATGCCAGGGTCAAAAGCAAGTTACTTAAACCTGAATCAATATTTAAAATCAAATATTGAATAATGCCTACAGTTGCACACATCCATGCCGTACTGTCATCTTATGAATATCCTGATTACTTCAAAATTTTCAAGTCATATTTGGGTGAACAAAATATAAATTGTGACAGCATATTTGTTACTTCCATATTGTCAGTATACCATTTCAAAGGAAGTCATTTAACCAATTTGCTGCTAACATATTGATATTAACACCTAGCTCTAGCTAGAAAATTCTTTCCAGAAGCTTTCCGCTCCAGGTAAAAAGAAAATGTTATCTATGGAGCCATTCCCATGTCCTCTACGAAAAATGGTGAAGTAAATATGTCAGGTACAAACTATCTAGTGGGAGCCCATAATTGTCAAATTGGCCTGGTAACTCTAGCTGCAAGAACAAATGTTGATAAGTGGATTTTGATCGAAGTACTTCAAAACATAAATTAGTCAGTTGTGGGGAGATACTGGGGAGAGCAGTCAGTCTTAGAAGGAACCTTTGAAATTACACCAAAACATGAATATACTTGACACTATGTGTTGCATTTTCCTTGTGGAGATACTTCCCTGGCCTCTATGAAATACAACTTCTATTATAAGCTTTGAACATAACAACACTTCCCTCCCACCACACTAAAGGTATTATCGCAGTAGGTGGGTCACATCTCGCGCAAGGCCCTAATCTCGCGGTTCAAAAGGATCACATCAGAAGGTCCACTGATCAAAGGGTCTAATGTTCATAGGTTCTACCAAAGCAATAGAGACACTAGGTAAAACTTTGGCCGGATTTAAGCAATGGACCAATAGGTGCACAGTTTGACAGATGTTGGAGGCGGGGCCTCGAGACCACCTCGAGACTAGTTTTCTTTTATATAATCATTGAATACGAAAAATCGTTACATTTTGGATTTTTTTAGTTTAATTGATAAACAAATATTTTATCCAAAAATCCAAGACAAAGCAGTTTCTTTGCTGACTTGGTAGTCTTGGTAAGGGGGTAAGCGGTGCAAAGAAAATGTCTTGCTCGTGCTTGAACCCAACACTGTACCACGAAAAAAATTCATTATTCTCCTTATTTGGAGATAGTTTATAATTTTATGTTTTTAGATAATTTTTTCCATTAGTTCTAAAATAACCAAGCTAGATTTATGCATACATTTTTTGTAAAATATAGAGATTAAGTGAAGCCAAATCAAGTTTAATAATTTGCATCTTTCAAGACCAAGGAAGCGCGCGCAAGTCAGTCGCGCCATTTATTTGCCGCCACATGTGCCCACCAATGTTGATTTTTGTTGTTTATTGCCGCAGTTCACAATCTATGTTCTACAACTGCCCTGGCAAAGGCGATGTATGTTGCAGCGTGTGTGTGTTTTCTTTTCTATAGCAAGTTTGGGGAGTGATTGTCTATATTTTCGAAGTTACTTGATTGTCCAGGTTTGTGCTCATTGCAATTAGTCGCACAGGTGAAGGTGTGGTTCTCGTCCCTAGAAAGAAGCGATGGGGCTGCCGAAGAAAAATATTCTGGAATGAAGGGGAGGCCAAGGGAACAGTACTTGCTTCTGCAGTACTTAAAATACACCTGCAATATGCAGAGTTCAAATGTCGCACTAAACATCCAGCAATGATGCATCTGTTTCCTTCCAGCCATGCATGGTAAGTGGTCAAGTTTCATTTTCCATGCTCAATGACATGCTCTCTTGAGTACATAGGTATAAAATCGGTTCTACCCTGTGAAAGTTAGACCTTTTGAATAAGAAGTCCACAAACAAGTGCACAAAAAGTGGCCTATTCTCAGGAACAAAAGAAATGCACCACTCAGTTTGTGCCTATTTTTTAAATGTGAAATTTTAAAATATATTTTCAAAAGTCTTGAAATATTTTCGCTGAAATAAACTTACTATTCTGGTAAATTTTGGTGAAAAATGTTTTCATAAATGATTGCCCTAATGTAGACAAGCACGGCGCTTCAGATACCTACTAAGCGCAAGCCCTTAAAATACAACAAAGCAAACAGAAATAGTGTTCAACCCCAAATGGTGATGTGTATGGGATTGGGTTGTTTTTTTGTGTCAGATTTACTTTTTGGTGGAGATTGGTGCAATATTTTTATTCAATGTTTGGTGCAAACCTGTGGAAAACTAGTGG
Organism: Lepas anatifera; assembly: GCA_034440635.1. Taxonomy (NCBI): domain Eukaryota; kingdom Metazoa; phylum Arthropoda; class Thecostraca; family Lepadidae; genus Lepas; species Lepas anatifera. The sequence continues at coordinate 748,742 of JAOTON010002243.1, forward strand.
TTCCTTATCAAGATAGTTCTTTATGGCTGTTGGTTTGATAATTGTATATGGCTGATGGGCCTTGTTCATGTTGGCCTGTTGGCTTACCTACTTTGCAGACCGGGCTGACCCAAGCAGAACATTCTTTTAACTATCTTCCAAGCTGTTTAGTGACTAAACTAAAAGAAAATGTTCACATGTATCAATTGAGGGACAATGTGAAGGATTTTTGGTTCATTCACAGCCATTCCACCATGATATTCTGAAAAGTTTTAGCTGAAAACTTGTCACTGCTCTCTCCTCTATCCATAAACATTATTGGAACTCAATTGTGAGGCTGGTGCCAGCATATAATGATTTATAAAAGTGCAAAGATGGAGGAAATGTCTGACATGAGTGGACTTATTTCATCCCGATTCTTATAGCTGCCATGTGCATACCTCTATCTAGAATGCCCTTTGTTTTTATAAGGTGATGCTGGTCATTACCTGAAGTAAGCTTGCATCATAAGCAAGCCATGTTTCATACTGTGTTTTTCAGTATCATTTTCTGCTGAATAATTAAGATAGCTGAGGCTACTGATGCTACATGCACCTTTTTGATATGGTTTTGGGTAAAACCAAAACTTTTACAGGATAAATTGGCTTAAAACATATATTTGAAACAGCTTGAAGTAAATAAATGTTGTATATAGTCGTTAATGGTTTTCCATGATACCGGGCCTTCCCGGGCTTGATAATCCATTTCTTCCACAAACCGGGCTTGTGACGGGCTTCTAAAATCAGCAGCAGGCCGGGCCCGGGCCCGGGCCTGCAAAATTGCCTGAAACTCCCACCTCTACTGGGCAGCCCAACGCCGTTTACCGTTCTTCGCTACCTACCGTGGTTCTCGAGATCTTAGGGGGCGGGTACCCGCCCCCTCCCCGTCAATGCGAAGGTGGCTCAGACCCCCGTCAATGCGCGTGTTAAAAATAGGCACGATGGACGCCAATTTCCAGTCATTTGGGAATGTTTTCGTGATAAGTGAGCAGTCGATAAGACGCAGAAGGTAGGGGCCGATTACAGGAAAACACTTTTTATCGCAATGGGACTCCATCCACGCCTACAGCGCGGGACGAGCTCTTCACACGCAAATATCAACTTAGCTCCGGAAGGTTGACGGGTCTGAAGCTGAAACCTGATGCGCAGACAGTTGGAAGTCTCGGATGTTTCAATCCCTGTGCGACTTCGGTGGAAAAGGACTCGGCAACGGTGGATCCTACAGTGAAGTGTTTGTTGAGCTCGTCTGCTGCTAGGGTACTTCCTTCGCCTGATCTTTGTAGCGTGGTGGCTGGTGATTGATTGGTTTTAAACGCGATCTCCTTGAACGTCGGCCAGAAGCTACTGCGACCTCCAGATGCTAGCTCACCGCACAGAAAATTCCTCCGAGCCTTCCATCTCCCGGTGTGGTGAACGGTCTTAGCTCTATGTCATTACGGTGTAGTATCGCTACACCTCCTCCCCGCTTTCCGATGCGATCGCGCCGAAGTCGCGTTGAAGAATCGAGTAGTTAAGAAAATGAAGAAATTTATATAATACGTTCGGGCTGAGCCACGTCTCAGAAATGCATAAAATATGAAGGCTGTAGTTCCTAGGGAGAAGGATTTCGTCGATTTACTTGTAAGTGATCTCACGTTCAGGTGGCATATCTCCGTCCTGTAATGGGCTACAACATTTTGCATCGGTAAGCGCGTAGGACCTATGAGCACTGTGTTTCGTGCGGCTCAGATTCGTAATCGGTATTAGTTCGTTAGTCTATGATCGGTAATGACAGGGATCAGTTGTTGCTTGTTAGATGGATCCATTTTTTAGTTCTTGCATAGAATAAGATACAGGTGGGCGGCACAATTTACTCAAAATTATTTATGTTATGAGGTTACAGGACAACTATTTATCGGAAGTGTTATTGCCACTATGTCACGTTTTTTGCATAGCTTTGTGGAGGTGGTCCTATTCTAGTATTCACGTTTTTAGATGTTGAACGATAAGTGGCGAATTTGTGACTTCCTGATTGTGGGAGTTGCTCGTTCGGGTGATGGGTTTGGGATCTCCGTGACGAGTCCATTGATGACTTAGTGAGACTCCGACTCCAATAGTGGTACTGGGAACAACTTGGGACAAAATTTATAAAAGAACATGCTGTTTATTGATTTTAACATGTCCAGTTTACATAGTATTGGGATCTTGGTTCAATTTTTCTCATTTAAGGAGACAACAAAGAGTCGCCAGTTTCGACACAATATTCCTATATCTCAGAAAACAATGGAATATTCTTTGTTATCACTGTGACCAAGAAGACTTCTCAAACTTAACTCAAGCTGATTGTTCCCACGTACCTTGTGGAGGCGTCGCCAATGAACCCGAAATTTCGCATAGGTCCAGAGTATGTGGCTGACCGTAATAGGGCCGCTTATACCTTTTTTTACACACATGACACATCAAAGGGTGGGGGATGAGGTGGCTTAGTGGATAGCACCCTTGTCTTCTAAGCCACTGGTCCCGGGTTCAAGTCCCGGCGGAGCCTCTGAATAAGTCGATCTGATCCCCAAAATCCCTTCCAACAGGGTGAGAGTTGGCGACGCCGTATGACCCTGGAAGTTGGTGCGTCGTTAAACCCCAACAATTATTATTATGAAAGGGTGGTCCTGAGAAAAAGGTGGCAATTGTAGAGCATATTTTATAACAGGTGTCTGTGTGTTTGTCTCCTGTGTCCTAGACGTAAATGGGCCAATAATATCTTCTTTCCTCTGTTCGGTCTAATCGAAAAATCATCATTTTATAGGTGCATAAGGTGCACATAACAGCTTTTTAAACTTCTTTTAAGATCTCTTGGCTTGATAAATTGGAGGAAACGCAAAATTCCAAACGATTCCACAGAGCATCTTCGTAATCCGTATGCAAGTCTCTCCTCAAAGGAGCCGTTCACAAACGAGAAAGCGTACGCTGTTCTGTCCCGGACCTTGGAGCCGTCGGTAAAAAAGAACCTATAGTCAGCGTGCTTTTCTACTAAATTACTAACTTTTTTCCAAGACCTCAACTTTGCTTTTTATCGTCCATCAATTTCTTTGGGATCATATCATCATTATATCATCACCATAGACACCAAAGATAATAGCCTTTTTATCTACTCGATGCGGTGCATTGAAAAGCCTTGTTATGTAAGGATGTACCAAATAAAGTGAACGGACTGTTTTCAGGTTGTTTGGCATCTGAAATGGTAGGAGGTCAAGAGTTTGTTTCAACCGGCAGGATATCGGATTCCACAGAGCCAGGGGCGTTGCCACCGGGGGGGCCTGCCCCCCATTTTTGGCCAAAAATTTCCTGATCTGTCAAAATGGGAGAAAACCGGACATTCTTATAGCCAGCCGCTGCAGAAGGCAACGAGGAACCCAGATTCGAACAGTATTTGGTCCCAACGTGGGAAGTTTTTTGTCATCGTCAGTATGAAGTTTGGCTGCACCCCCCCCACTTTTTGCCGGTGGCGACGCTTATGCACAGAGCCGTTGGAGTCCTCTCTCCCAGTAGAAAGAGTGTGTGGAAACTTCTGTGTAAACTCGCTGATTTTCGTTTGCCATAACATTCAAGCAGTAATTTAGGGTCAGATGTCCTTGACGAGCCTGTGAAGGGGGCAGGTATCGATATTATTTTTTTCAGCTGTTGTCTTGCTATATTTTGAGTGACTTTCTATTGATAATCTTGCATCGAGGATGAACCCCAGGAAGCGAACTTCGTGTACAAATCCGACTGGGGCGTCCCCATTTGTATTTGTTGGAGAGAGCCATGATAAGGTGATTTCACATTTCTTTTAAATACCACAACTTGTGATTTGTGAGCAGAGAAACTCAGACCATTTTTGGTTGCCCACTCTATGATATGGCTTATAGCAGTTTGTAGTTTGTGAATCAATTGCAAAATGAATGTTTTCGTGGGTCGCCCATGAAGTACAATCATCTGCGTACATTGCTGTAGAAACCTTTCCAGGGAGACCGTCGAAAATGACATTGATCATGCAGAGGAAGAGTAAGGGAGAGATCACTCCTCCTTGGATCACACTATTCTGTTGGAAAGTATCAATTAACACTTGGTTTTTATCTGGAATGTTCTGTTTCTCAAATAGCTATCCACAAAACTCATGAAATGCCCTCTGGAACCCAAGTCACATAGTTTATTCATTAGAACACGCTTGTTAAGCATATTATACGCGCACTTAATATCAATAAAGATGGCAACAGTACGTTTCTTGTCGAAAAATCTCTGCTGACGTCAGATTCAAGTCGAACTAAGTGCTCATTGGTGCTTCTATTTTTCCAAAGGCACATTGAACATTGTTCAGTAATGTTTCCTTTTCATCATACCACATCATTCTCTTTGCAATTATGCACTCGTATGTTTTCTTTCAGACAAGTAGTTAACTGAATTGGCCGGTAGGATTTTGCCAAGGATCGATGTTTCCCGGGTTTGCGTGATCGATGTTTCCCGGGTTTGCGTATAGGGACAATGAATGAGTGGCGCCACCATTGGGGGTAGACTCCATTTTCCCATATCATATTATAGAAATCCAGCAGCTGTCATGTTAATGTTCATGGTAAAGATTTTAAGAAATCATAATGAATACTGTCGGGACCTACCGAAGTTGATCTGGCGTTCGCCATGGCGTCCTTAATTCCTGGAGATATAAATTTCAGTGGTATTTGATGTGTAGTTCATACTAGTTATATTTGATAGATGTTGGAAAAATGGACCAAAACAATTCCCAACCTCATAAGTCTCGGTTATTGTTGTCTCATTATCTTCCAGCACAATGGGCGCTGGAGGCTGATCCTTTTTACTGAAAACAATAGATTTGGCTCCATAACCTTGTTAAAGGGGTTCGTACAGTAAATGTATTTAATAATGTTCAAAACTATTCTTTTTTCTAGTCGTATCACTCGTCTGGCTAAAGTCTTCGAACGTTTGCACTCCAATAACAAATATGTCTTTTAACCCTTCAAAATATGTTCAACGCACGTTTCCTGGCAGCCACCACTCTTCTGCTCTCTGGTGAATACGAGGGGTAATTATACTTGTGGGAGCTTCTTATGAGGAATGCTTTTTCTGCAGCATTCATTATTGTGTCAGAGATTGATTTGAACCCATGGTTTATATCTCATAAGTTAACTGGTGTTTCACATTTCTTTTCCAATTCCACCCAGTACATACATACATACATACATTTATTTCGGTTATCAACAAGTACAATGACAGTTATGATTTCTATCGATTGGCGCAAAAGCGTCTAGCGCTTGACTCTTGGCGCCTCTCGACAACATTGGCGAATTCAAGTGCCACGGTCGCACCACCCTTGGCCCATGGCCGCCCACCCGACAGTCACACACAGGATACCCACAACGGCGTCGGCGTCCTTTGCATAAATGGTTCAAGAGTTCAATGTGAGAATCTTTTGGTGTTTGATATGAATTTCAGGGTTTCTTTCGCTATCGCTCAATTTGTGTCATCGTTTCCATTTCCTCCATGCAGCAGCATCTTAAGTTTTTGTTCAGTTGATAAATTTGAAAATTCTGTGGCGATTATGGTCGATATATTTCGGTGGAGGACATTTCTCTGCACTGTATAATTTACGCAATGAATAAGAAAATGTTTCGTATTTTCGTTTTGATGACCACAGCTGCAGAATGGGGTTTCGGCTCCGAGGATTTCATAAGTGTGGCCATTTAATTTGGACATGTCAACTCTGAGTTGCGTCAAAAGGGAGTTCAAAATTTTGTTGCCGTACGAGTAGTATTTTAGAGGTTGTTGAACAGAGAAATATTCGACTACATGGTTTTTAAATGATTTGTGCGATTGAATGGATCTTATTGGTTCTGGAAGTTCATTATATTGTTTTATTGCGCTTGGCAAGAAGGAGTTACTGAAGTTACACGTTCTAGTCAATAGTTCCGTTCTTTGGTTTCGGTTACGTAATTCTCTGTTAGCCGTTGCGTTGCGTATATTAGGAAGAGTGGTTTTGATGTATTGGGGAATATCGTCATTTAGTAGTTTTCATAAGAAGTGAAGTTTGTGGATTTTACGTCGATTTTTTAGGCTATTCCAACCTAGATCTAATCTTAATTTTTCTGTAGAGGTTCTAGGTAGTGTTTTAGTAACGAGTTTTGCCGCCCTGTTTTGTAATCTTTCAAGCCTCAGACAATCTGCTGCCGTTATGATTCCGTCGTAAATTATATCGCAATAATCAAAATGAGGTATGATATAAGTGCTATAAATATAGTTAAGGATTGGTCGAGATAAATATGGGGCAATTGGGTAAAGAGGACCTAGAGTGATATTAACTTTTCTGACAATGCTGTCTACATGTGAGTGGAATCTTAGGTCTTTTGAGAAATTCATGCCTAAAAGATTGTGCTCGTTAACATCCGGGATGATTTTGCCGTCAAAAATTAATTGTGGGGGTTCTGCATTCCTTCTGTAGGAAAAGGTTTGTTGAATAGTTTTTGAGGCATTGAAAGTAATGAGCCAATTCTTACCATACTCTTGAATTTGAGAGAGATCATTTTGGAGGGATGCTTGAACCTCTTGAACATTTTCAGGTTTGTGTCGAGCAAATAGGCAAGTATCGTCAGCAAACAACAGAATTTCGTTCCTAACTTTAGTAGACAGGTCGTTTAGATATAGAAGGGCAAGCAGGGGCCCAATAAAGGGCCTAATCTAAACAATGTCGCAAAAGAAGGAGAAAAAGCCATGGGCTAACGCGTGCAAAAAAACAAATTTGTGAACCTGGTAAGGAGATTGCATAAGAAACAAAAAAAGAGTAAGTGAATGGGAATTACCTTAATACTTGTTTGAACAGAACGCATATAAGTGTTGCAGGAAAGAAACATATTCAATGAGAACTTAAGAGAGAGCAAGACAAAAAGCTGCCACCACAATGAGGAGATGTGATAAACCATTTTTTATTTTCTTTCTCTTTGAGCTCATCAAGGTTGACGACCACGATTTTCTGGGAACACCTCTGGCGTGACGCGCCACCACCACTTGTCGAGACATCTCGCTTTGTGTTTCTACGGCTTGTTCAACCACGAGATACCACATTCCCTTCTTCCTCGGCTTTAGATGAATCGCGTGTCGTTGTCTGCTGTTCATCTAAATTCATGTTCACACACTGGCTGTCCTGATCTACTGTTTTCTTTTCAGTTTGGCCTGCAGTGACATCAGTCTGACATCCCTCCATTAACCGACACTCGCTCTGTTTTTCTACTATCTTTGTCATCAGGCAGATGATCCTATCAAACTTCTCCTCTAGAGCCTTCAATCTACAGGCCATATCCGGAGTCCGAACTGTAGATTGGGAGCTGAAGGAGGGAACTAAGTTTACAACAACCTTGCTAAACGATCGTATCATTACTATCGGGTTCCTCTCCTGAATGATTTTTTTAGCCTCTGAATGAAACATCATGTTCGCACCTAATCTTAATCATCTCCTGCTCATTCCTATATGTCTGGCACTCTCCACAAACATGAAAGTATGACTCGCTGAACCAACGTTTTCACAACGGAGGTTGCATACCCCTTCATGCGCTGCCTGGCTACACCTAAGACACACTTTGGGTCGCACACATCGTTGCCAGGTATGATAATACTTGCCACACCTCTGACACACAAGAGGCCTAGGGAGACAGGGGCTTGCCTAGTGTACCACATAATCAAGGCGGATTTCCTCTGGGGCATTGAGTTTGCTGAATGTCACTCCTCTCTCTCTCCCCTCCTCCTCCTCTACACTTGCTGCTATCACACCAAACTCTCGCAACCCCTCCAACACCTCCCCGTTGAGCTCCTCTAAGATCATCCGCATAGATTGTGTTTACTACTGTTTTTTTTCATCTAGTTTGCATACCACCTCCTCCCCATCAAAGAATTTCGCACGGAAGAACCTTTGTGTCTGGGAAGCTGACTTGGTTTTTACCAGGACTTTTCCTTCTCCTACGAAGATCGCCCTGTCTACCTTTTCTGTGCCTACCATGTTTCTTATACAGACCTGAAAGCGTGACCATCCCTTGTTTTTAAGCGACTTTCCAGAAGCTAGCTAAATGATCAAGTACGAGCCCTCACTGTTACCATCATATGCACGATCCTGTAAGCTCTTGAGCGCCCTTCTCTTAGGTCTTGCGAGTGGGGCAAGACCCCTAAATTGGAATGACTCCAATCAAAATAGGGAAAAACCTTAACGAGAAGGAACAAAGGAGCCCAAATCCAAAATGGTGTCAGGCTACGCCCAATCGCCCGCAAAAAGCGAAATAGAGCACCAACCTGAACGAAGAATTATCACTCAATCACACACCAGCGAAATTGGGAACAACTAAATCAAAACCACGGTCAACTCATCACAAACCCACTTGAAACAACTCCAAAATCTGGACACAATCGAGCCAACAAACAAGCCATGAGAGGAGCCAAGGGCCGACACGTCCGACCCCCTCGAGTCCAGACGCGCGACAAGGTCACACACCAGCGTTGCTCACTACCAGCCGTTGATCGCGTAGCTACCGGGGCCAGCTGCCCCGCCCCTCGACCTGACTGCGCCGGCCGGCCGGGTCAGCCGCCCCACCCCTCGACCTGACTGCGCCGGCCGGCCGGGCCAGCTGCCCCGCCCCTCGACCTGACTGCGCCGGCCGGCCGGGTCAGCCGCCGCCCCGCATAGGGATATGATGTCTTATCACCGGTCAGATCGACATGCTTGATGCCTATATGCATGGAGAAATCATCATGCTAAGGTTTCCAGAAAAAGCGCACAATACATATCCAATCACATCATAGGCAGGTCTCGAAATACATTTCTAGACAGCATTTCTGCGTGAGGAGAAATTTTAATCCGAGCTTTGTGTTACTTTCAGATCTATCCGAGCTAGCTGCGAACGCACTAAGATTAAGTCTTCTATGGGAATCGCACCAGGCTCGATTGTCTGGCCGAGAGTGGGAGGGGTGGGATTGGTGTTCCCCACTAATTACTCCGGGCCAGTGCTCTCGTAACCTGTCCGACGGCTGATATTGCAATTTAGTGGCGGCTTATCTGCATGTTGGCAGCAGTTAACTAGGGCCCACCCTTGTAAACGTCCCAGCTAACGTTGAATTACTGACTCTGACAGCGCTATCCCCGGCAAAATGACTGGATGATTCTCCATATCGCGGCTGTGTTAGTGGAGAACATGCTCCGCTCTTTTAATCAGATGTCGGGAAAGGGGAAAGCCAAGTCTATTTCACGCCAGGATTTGATGCTCCGCTTTAGTGTGCTGGAAAGGGCTGGGGGTGAATATTGCAGTTCATTCGTGGCGCATAATGAAGGTTTCACCAGAGGGCACCTTGTGCTGTAGCACAGCAATTGGGCGTGAAATCTGCGCATCCATCTCACTGGCAGCGGAACTTTACGTCCAAAGGGGTGGGGCACCTTAATGGGGTCCATCTCGTCAGTGGGAAGCTATCTAGTGTCGTTTGATTGCAAATTGCACAGAAGCCATTACTTTCCAAACTCGTGTACTTTAACTTTGGGGAAAAATGGGGACACATTTACTCCTCCAGGTAAGTACTTACTTGCTATTTTTAACAACAGGCAAGGCCTATGACTGGCAAAATAAGAATACATTTACTCCTCGAGGTAAGTGCTTAATCGACTATTTTAGATAACAGGCAAGATCAAACAAAAAATGTTTAGTATAATTCGGATTTGATCGCCTGTGGTTCTTTTCTTTTAAATTGTCTTAGGAGTAAAAGACACTATCTTTAGCTGAAGTTGTTTTGTAAGACGGATGTCCACAAAAAACCACAAAACCAGATTCCCGCAAGCATTAATGCCGGCGAACACAGAGCAGGTTAATATTACATTTAAGTATGCATCACGTTTTTTTGTATGCAAACCTACAGGGGCGGCTAAACAGAGGTACCAAGACACAGACCTGTCGAGAATTAACCCTCGCCCCAATGGGGGGGTGTTTGAACACCCCCGTCGGGTTCTTCCGGCGGCGTGAAGCGCCGCCGTGCTAAGCACACCTTATCCTTGATCGATTCCACAACTTTCCCAAAAATTTTAAGTTTGGGTCATCTCCGGTCAGGTCACCAGTGCAGGTCAAGTGACCTCACCTCCAAAAATGTTTAAGGTGGCATAAGTAGGAAATGGGTGAATCTATCCGATTGAAACTTATGACACATGATAGCTCAACCAAGTTCTACAAAACGCGTTTTGGGATTTTCCATATCGATGACCTAAAGTCAAGTACGGACCATGACCTCTCCATTGGAAATACATGGGGAAAACAGCGATCGGGCTGTATTTGTGTAGATTCAGCTGGGAATAACGTCATATTCACCAGTTCTAAGTATCCTGGGCCCCTTTCCAGGTTCATGCTGCAATTTTTGACCTGTGACCTCTGAGAGGTCAACTGGAGCTACTTAAGCAGTTTTCAGACTTAGGTCAATAACTTTGCATGAAGTGATGATACAGCTTTCATTTTTATACCATTGCATTTGGATTGCTATTGCGGGTCGATTGATATGCGCATTGACAATGCTAAGTCAAAACGTGAACTTGACCTGACCTTAGGTCATGCCATATTTGTGTTTTGACCTAGTATGGTCATATTATACATCATTCGATTTGCCGTGACGGGAGGAAGCCAATGGTGCTAACAAAATGATTCTAACTTAATTATGTCAGATACTAGAGCCCATAACTGTTCTCTAATATGCCACCTTCTTTGACCTGTCTATTAACTCAATATTGTCCGGAGCAAAGAAGTGACAGATATAGTTTCTTCATGATGTTAATGTATGGGCTGTTTTTCTGCAGCAAGACGTATACTCATTCGGCGCTTAACCCGCGCCCTGCCGGGGTGCTGTTTTCCTCTCGCCGTTTCAATGCGATATCTCTCCACTAACCGTCCCGATGATAATGTCGGATGTGTTCTTGTATTCCTGTTGGTGAGTGTTGGGCTCCGGCCCGCTGCTAAGCATGCGTGGCAGTGCATGTTGGCTTGGGATCGGTTCCCTGAGCGCTCCGGCGCTCAATAGTTCCGACGAACAGGTCGGCTGGCAACTGACTGGTGAGGGGTGACCTGGCGGGGCGGCCGTCCCTGTGCTTTGTGGGACGTTAAACTTTGGCTCTAATTAACCCCCATTGAGGGAGTTGCTCGTTCGGGTGCTGGGGTGGGGTCTCCGTGACAGTCCCCTGATGACTTTAGTGAGACTCCGACGCCAGCAGCCTTACTAGGAACTGACAAATTTATAAAAAAATTCTGCATCATTCCCGGCAACGAAGTGATACTTTTAACTTTTGCGTAAGAAAGTTATTGAGATGATGTTGACGCTTTTCCCTCGGTCTGGCGTGGCGGCCGCTGGGGCCCGCGACGCCTCTGACGACCGGGCTCGTCGCGGAGGCGGCGGTGAAGGGTGACGTGTTCGTGGTTTGGTCGCTGATAGCGATCGAGGGGACGATAAGGACACGCGTGAAAATACGGAACAATGGCCCGCCGCATCTCTACGCTTGCTTCCTGGAAACGTCCCCAGCGGCATGGCGACAGCGCCGGGACAACATCGGGGGCTATGGGGTGGGGGGTGGTCTCGGCCCCCTCTTGTTCGTGGTTACGCGGGTTTTCGCCAAACTTGACATTGTACCGGTTGCTGGATGGCTGGGACTTGCCGTGTAAAGGGTATCCACGGATGGGGATGAGAGATCCATTGGTGGAATGGTGCATTATCCTTCTTTTGTTCTTGATTTTCTGTACATTTTATTGAATACTCAGGTGATTAAAATGAATGACGAAAACATCACACCCTCTCCTGATGTCTGGATTATGACATTTGTTTTATTTGTTTTTGACCCGTCCACTGTGAAACTCTGTGTCCGAATCCCGAAACATCCATTTCTTGGTGATTTTTTTCATTACAGCGGTGGCGCTATGTTGGTGATTAGCGACGGGTGCGTTTTCCGTCGTATTCAGACGAGACTATGCGAACATCTGATATGATTAATTCCCGGATTTATATGTTCATGTGTATGCATGTGGGGGGCTACGTGTTGTTTTGTAGGATTATCCGCAGTGACTGTGGTTTATGCGTGGCTATCACGTAAGTTTTTTTCGTTTTGAATGGTCCCTTATTGTTTCGCCGTTGGGCGCCATCCGGAATGCGTGCTTGTGGCGCGGCGCCCTCGCGCTCGGCCCGGGCCGGTGCCGGCCTCTGTCGAGGCTGTCCCGGGAACGGGGCGCGGCAGCGCCGCGCGTGGGGCGCTGTGGTCGGGATGAAACTGCGGTTTGGTTAAGGACTATTTGGCCTTTTAGGATTGTGTGAACATATACGAAGGTGAAAATGATTGGGTTTTTTGAGTCCCAGGCACTCGACCGCCTATGTTCTGAACGTTTGGGACTGGGTTAATTTTGCGAGAGGGCTACAGGCTATAGAACAAGGTTTGTCAATGGTTAATCAAATTAGCGTATCCTGTGAGATGGATTGAGTTTAAGAGATAATTGAGCCTTGGTTACTAAGGAACCTGTTGACACGGTCATACTTACTTATCTCTCCGCCTCAAATAATCATTTGAGCATTTTGAACTTCTAGTGTTGCATAGGCATGAAATGCCAACTAGACGTGTATGTCACTTGCAGCGAATGGTGCCTAAAACATGATTCTAACTCAACTCTGTCCGATGCTAGAGCCCAAAAACCCTACTCAAAATGTCAATTTCTTCGACCTGCCATGACCTTAATATTGACCTGAGCCAAAAAACGACTGATATCGTTTCTTCATGAATTTGTATGAGCTATCCCCCAGGGTTTGCGTTTTTTCGCTATCCCGTATAGTGGCCAAGTTCGAGGGGGGGCGTTCAAACTCCCCCGCCAGGGCGAAGGTGGCTCGGAGGCCCACCGGGGAACGGGTTAATCGGACTGGTTATGCATGTCGGAGGTCTAGTATGTTGCGTGTCAAAATTTAAATTAATTTATAATTTTTCTAGTAAATTCAAATTAATAGTAAAGTTTATTGCCCAGACACTGCTTTTCAATGAACGTAAACCTTTCCTATAACCTAGATATACCCTAGGTATTTTAATAGGACCTAAATATGTTCTTTGTTCTCTGAATCTATCGCATGAAACTGGCATTATATTTAAAAATGGCATGTTTTACTCTTCGCGGTATGTACAAATTCAAAGCAAGAACTCCACTGCACTTTTCCAAACGTTATTATCGTGGTTAGTCTATAACTCATTGATATTTGCATTCATATTCTACCAGTCTGAGAGCCTATGGTCAATCTTAACCAAAATGAACCCTGGAGCTTACATAGGTACAGCCTGTGCATATTTGAGTGGGTGTTCCTGCAATCTGAAGTTTACAACGGCAAAATGTGGGATATTTGCTCGAGATCAGCCCGAATATTATATTAATCGACATGTTCTTTTCAGCTCTTCAGTGCAATACGAATCTTATATAAATATGAAAATAGGGCAAAGCTATGTTCTAAAATGTTTCCTAACTACATTCAATCATCCGTACCCCCGTCTAGCCACGGCGCCACGCTCCCTCACCAACTCCACCCTCAGTAAATCCTTCCTGGTATTGCTGCTTCCCCGAGTGAATCTGGAGGCAGCTAGGATTTTGATAACTTTTGCCCCACCATGAATTGGAACGAATCTAAAGCCTGTTGGTTTTTACTAGAACTTTTGTACAACTGTTGCGGTGATCTGACAAAGTTTTTTGTCTTCAGGTCCGAGAACTATGGTGCTGATTTGTGTGGTAATAGGCAGGTCATTGAAATTTATATGGAGAATACCGGAGAGTTTGAGAAATAGCTCAGCCGTGAGTCCATCGTAATGAGGGCAACCTAGGAACAAGTGTTTAATGTCCTCTCTTTGATGACCACAATCTCAGACTGGGGAGTCAGCCCTGCCAAGGGCATGTCCGTGAGCATTCAGTGCCGACGATTCAAGCCTAATCTGTGTGTGGAGTCTGTTGCCCAGTTTCGTACCTAGGGAAAAATAATATTTTGGAGTTTCAGGGACGCGAGTTCTTAATATTTGGGTTTTGAAGTGTATCTATTTAAAAAAAATGTACTCTCTTGTAATGCGAGTGAAAATATTTCAATGAAGGACGCAATAAACAAAGTAGGACCATTTAAAACGGGTAATCAAGTCAAAAACCTTCGAAGGTGCTCACGTACTGTACATAAAATAACATTGTAGATAAATATGTATTAACACGAGCGCTGGGAAGCCTCAGAGGCGAAAATATTTTATCCCGAGATGGTCGGAGAACGGCTGGTAACCGAAAAACGGCACTCGGCCACATTTAAGACAGTTTAATGGCACATCGATTGCTGCAAAATTTTGAACATTGTTCGACTTCTTTCTTATTGACCTTCAAATTTAGACCTACATTTTGAGATTGCTACAATCGTGCGGTCAAGCCCGTTCACTTGCATCGGAAATCGAGTGGTGACGTCATAACGCCATATAAACGGGATGATATGTTAACCCGCGCCCCAGTGGGCCTCCAAGCCACCTTCGCCCTGGTGGGGGGGGGTGTTCGAACACCCCTCTCCCCTCGAACTCGGCTCCTATGCGGGATAGCGAAAAAAACGCGACCGCTGGTGGATAGCTCATACAAATTCATGAAGAAACTACATCGATCTCTTTTTGGCTCAGGTCAACATTGAGATCATGACTGGTCAAAGAAAGTGGCATTTTAGTTGCGTTTTTTGGCTCTAGCGTCTGACAGAGTTGAGTTAAAATAGTTTTTTACGCCTCATTTGCTTCCTCTCGTCACGGCAAATCGAATGCTGTATAATATGACCATACTAGGTCAAAACACAAAAATGACCTGATCTCAGGTCAGGTCACGGTCACCCTTTGAACTAGCATAATCAATATGCATATCAATCGACTCGCAATACCATTCCAAACGCAATGATACCAAAATAAAAGCTATGTCATCATTTCATGCAAATTTATCGACCTAAGTCTGAAAACTGACTTAGTAGCTCCAGATGACCTGTCAGAGGTCACAGGTAAAAAAATGCAACATGAATCTGTAAAGAGGCCCAGGATACTACGATTTGGAGAATATGAAGGCATTTTCAGCTGTATCTGCACAAATACAGCCCAATTTTTGTTTTTCTCATGTATTTTAAGTCATGGTCCGTACTTGACCTTAAGTCATCGATATGAAAAATCCCGAAATATATGTTGTAGCTCTCTTTGGGCCCATTATGTGGTATGCGCTCAATCTGATAGATTCATGAATTTCTTACTTATGCCACCTAAACATTTTTGGAGGTGAGGTCACTTACCAGCACTGGTGACCTGACCTGAGATTACCCAACCTTTGAAATTGTGGGGAAAATGCGGAATTGATCAAGGGTAAGGTGTGCCAAGTACGGCAGCGTTTCTCGACGCCGTTTTTTCGTGCCGCCGGAAAAACGGCAAAGTTAAGGTAACTCAATGTAAAGCTGCATTTATTTATGTTGTTATGGTTTAATGAACAACAGGTGTGCATTCCCAATGGCAGTCATTCTAGATAAAACAGTGGTGGGACAAGTTGCATTATTATATAAATAATGAGTTGATACAACACAAAATACAATTTCAGGTAAGATGGTTAATTTCAAAGGTCATGGGTAACAACCAATCCACATTTCCCCCCCCAACGGTGCTATAGTGCTAGTTATAGAGTACATACCTACACTCGTATCATAACGTCGCATTTGCTAAAAGCCACGCTCTGAGGAAAGTTTCTAGAGTAAAGGGAAATCTTATGAAGGTGTATTTCTGAACGTCCATATATATATATATATATATATATATATATATAATATATATATATATATATATACATACATATAACATTAATGGTTGAATGCCCGAGCATATGATGCTTTTATCGCCTGTTTTTTTCATTTTTTTCCACTTCTCTGATTAGTCGCTTACTATTGTGGGGAAGTTTATGAATAAAACACCCGTATGTGGAATTGTTTGACATGTTTCGAAAGATTCAGCTTTCATCATCAGAAAAACAATTACACAAAGCATGAAAACTAATCGGATGTCGTTCGAATACTGTCCAAATTACAAGGAATCTAAGCTTTTTTAATTATTCACTAAAAACACTGCAAATGGTTATGGGACACTTTCAACAAGCTAAAGTTAACAAGCTGAAGTTGCCAGAGTACCTTTCTTCCTCAATGAATAAAGACGACAGCCTTCCATTGTCATGAGCTACAGGGACAGGGCCTGAACCCAAAGCAGAATGACTCCGAGCACCACTGGCGTCTATCTTCCCTGCCGGCAGCGAAACGTCATCTTGTTGAGCGCCTTGCCATCTTGGCGGTCAGCGCCGCCCACGCTGGCAGCTGACTTGCTTGTCAGTTTTACGGTCCTCTCTGTTGACTGAGTGTGGCACGGAATGCCCGTCCGGAGAGGTGACCTGACTAAAGCCCTGAGTTGGCTCTGTCTAAAGCCGCTCAGGAAGGGTCACTCCACATCGGGTGCATGACAGACCCCTTTTACGCTGTTGTGCAGCTCCATGTAGCTGGCCGCACACCGATTGAGCTGCCCCAGCAGCACCTGGTAGCGCCGGACACGGGCATCATGCGCTCGGCCCTTCAACGTTGGGCCTGTGTGCCGACCAGAAGGGCTGTCCGCCGGCTGCTGGGAGGTGCTGGGAGAGCACTGCCCGCTCTCAGAAGCGAAGCGCTGCTCACTGCAAGGAGGCGCTGGGTGTACGCGCCGGATAGGGACCGGCTTCATCTGCGCTGGCGTTAGCCTCGCGCTTGCGGACACGCGACGATGCCACTGACAGCTGCAGCTCTGATTTGCTGGTCGTCGTCACCCAGCATCGCCAGCATGATGCTTTCCCGATGCACCATGAGAGCGTTCCTCGCCACGCTATCTTGCACAACTGTCAGTGCGTCACCGGTCTTGTACTTCCGCTGCAGCCGCAGCTCCTCTGCTAGGTGGCGGGCAGCGTGGACAGCGTCCCACTCGTGCTTGATTCGGACTGTCATCGGTACGAAGACGCAGACCAGGTATTGCGCCTGTACCTGCAACGCAGGGAATGGCAAGCCTTGGACGTGTGCAGACGTAGCAGGCGGCTCTGTGCCGTGTACCATCGCGCCTGGTATGCCTTATGGGCGAAAGCGCTAGCATCCCCGTCACCTCGCTCTTCGCACATAGGTGCACCTGCTTTAGGTCCCGCTGAATAGGGTGAGAAATCTTTGGGGCAGTGCACTTGCTGCCAATCGCTAACTTCCCCAGAATCAAGTGTGAGGACTTGATCCAGCTCCCAGCAGAGGTGGAGAACGGGCCCAGCTGGGACCTGAAGTTAGTGCACCTCTGTGCGAAGAGCGTGGTGAGGGGGATGCCAGTGCTAGCGCCCATAAGGCACATGGCAAACTACCAGGCGCGGTGGTACACGGCACAGAGTCGCCTGCTGCGTCTGCACATGTCCAGGGCTGAATCATCGCCTGAGTTGCAAGTACAGGCGCAGTACCTGGTCTGTGTCTTGGTGCCAATGTGAGTCCAAATCAAGCACAAGTGGGACGCTGTCCACGCTGCCCGCCACCTGAGGGCAGAGGAGCTGCGGCTGCAGCGGAAGTACATGGCCGGTGACGCACTGACAGTTATGCAAGATAGCGTGGCGAGGAACGCTCTCGTGGCACGTCCGGAGAGCATCATTCTGGTGATTCTAGGCGACGATGACCAACAAATCAGAGCTGCAGCTGTCAGTAACATCGTCGCGTGCCCACAGCGCAAGGCTAACACCAGAGCAGATGATGCCGGTCTCTATCCGGCTCGTACACCCAGCGCCTCTTGCAGTGAGCAGCGCTTCGCTTCTGAGAGCGGGCAGTGCTCTCCCAGCACCTCCCAGCAGCCGGCGGACAGCCCTCTGGTCGGCGCACAGGCCCAACGTTGAAGGGCCGAGCGCATGATGCCCGTCTCCGGCGCTACCGGGTGCTGCCGGGGCAGCTCAAGCGGTGTGCGGCCAGCTACATGGAGCTGCACAGCAGCGTAAAAGGGGTCTGTCATGCACCCGATGTGGAGTGACCCTTCCTGAACGGCTTTAGACAGAGCCAACTCAGGGCTTTAGTCAGGTCACCTCTCCGGACGGGCATTCCGTGCCACACTCAGTCAACAGAGAGGACCGTAAAACTGACAAGCAAGTCAGCTGCCAGGTGTGCGCTGCTGACCGCCAAGATGACAAGGCGCTCAACAAGATGACATTTCGCCGCCGTCAGGGAAGATAGACGCCAGTGGTGCTCGGAGTCGATTCTGCGTAGGGTTCAGCCCTTCTCCCTGTAGTTCATGACAGTGGAAGGCTATCGTCTTTATTTATCAAGCAATAAAAGTACTCTGGCAATGTTTTGTTTTTGAATGTGTCATTTTTCGCTATTCTCACTAATTTTCTCCCGAAAATGTATTGCTTACTTCCGCCCCTGTCTTCTCTTTGTAGTGACGTAGCCCAGCCGCCGGCGGGTACCGCCGCGCGGAACTTGCACCACCACCAGCGTTGGCATGGCAACGCTGCGGAGTCGTGAGAAGCCGACGGGAGTTGTGTTTGGATCTGGACTGGGGAGTGTTGAGAATAAACCGTTGCAGGGATAACTGCGTATTTACTCTGACGAGGACACAACATTGGCGCCCGAACTTAAACAAAAGGTCAGTTTGCACTTGAGTGCGTTATCTCAGTGACTTTGTGCCAGCTTTGTGCCAAAGTGGAAGTTTTTTGAAGCTCGGGATGGCGGCAAACTCCCGTCCACAGTTGGGACCGCTGGATTTGGAGGAGTGTGATTTCGATGAGTATTTGGAGAGGTTTGACATTTATGTGGAGACGTGGGATATTCCGACTACTAAGAAAGTGGTAACGTTTCTCCAAGAAGTGGGCCCTGAGGCATATAAACTGATACGCAGCCTCTGTCTGCCGGATAAACCAGCCTCAAAATCATTTGACGCCTTGGTTGAAATTCTTCGGACGCAGCTCGTTCCCCGCACCTCCGCCATTGTGGCTAGATACCGTTTTCATTCTTACCGCCAGCAGGAAGGCCAGACTATTTCTGCGTATATAGCTGAGCTCAAACGCCTGTCGCGACACTGCCAGTTTCAGCAGTTGGACGAGCACCTACGGGATCGACTGGTGTGCGGCCTATCCAGCGACCGGATACAGCGCCGGCTGTTGCAGGAGGGCGACAGTCTCACGTGGCAGCGGGCCCATGATCTGGCCATTGCGGCAGAAACCGCCTCCAGTGATGTTCAGGCCCTGGGCGGGCCTGGGGACGGGCCACACCAGGTCGGCGCAGTTTCGGCCAGGGTTGATCGCGGCTGGCGCGCGCAACTGGCGCCGCCCCGCGTTGGAATTCAGCAACCGCGTGGGACAGAGGGCGGCGTAAGCCAGCGCCTGCACAACCGCGAGCAGAGACAGCGACCGCACGGAAGCAGACCAGCGGCCCGGGGTAATCTCGACCAGAGGGGCTGTTATCGGTGCGGGGCGGAACACTCCGGGTTTGAGTGTCCGCACCTACAGGCTACCTGTTTTAAGTGTGGGAAGCGGGGCCACATACGCCGGGCATGTAGGTCGCGATTGATTCACTGCTTAGAGGACAGAGAGCAGACTGAGGACGAGGGGAGTTGCGCGCCAGCCCTCCGGACTTGGTGCAGTCTGTTCATGCGGTCACCGGGAAGCGCCTGCCCCTCCATGCGACTGTTTTCATAGGAAAACAACCTCTGACGATGGAAGTGGATACAGGTGCAAGTGTGAGCCTCATAAGCGAAACCCAATGGCGCCTTCTCTCGCCGGGAGCAAGGTTAGAACAGTGTAACCAGCGGCTCGCCACGTACACTGGAGAAAACCTGCCTGTATTAGGTATGGCGACTGTCATGGTGCAGTATGGTGACCAAACCGCCCGGCTCCCACTCATTGTAGTTCAGGGCTCGGGACCTACGCTCCTGGGCCGTAACTGGCTAGGTCCGGAGGGGCTCATTGTGGACTGGCCAAAGCTTCTCAACGTTCATGCTATCAAGCAACATGACTCTCTGGAAAAGGTGTTGAACTGCCATAAGGAAGTGTTCGGGGACGACATGGGGTGCATAACAGACGTTAAAGTGTCCCTCTCTCTCAAGGAAGGCTCCGTTCCCAAGCGAGCCAAATGCCGCGCGGTGCCATACGCGATGAAAGGCAAGGTGGAAGACGCGCTCAATAGCATGCAACAGCGCTCGGTAATCGAGCCAGTCACGTACAGTGAATGGGCTTCGCCTATCGTTTGTGTACCTAAGCCGGATGGCTCGGTGCGCGTGTGCGGTGATTTCAAGGGTACTGTCAACCCGCAACTGAATATAGATCAGTATCCGCTGCCGTGCCCACAGGATTTATTTGCTACTCTCGCGAACGGGGACAAGTTTACGAAGCTTGACATGTCTCGATGCTTCGAGCAGCTCGAACTAGACGACGCCTCCAAAGGCCTTACGGTGATAACCACCGTGAAGGGGTTGATGCGGTACAACCGTGTGCCCTACGGGATCGCCAGCGCTCCCGCACTATGTCAGTATACTATGGAATGTATCCTCGCTGGTATCCCGGGCTGTGTAGTGTATGTGGATGATATACTCCTGACTGCAAAGGATGACCAGCAGCACCTGGAGCGGCTAGCCACAGTCTTGGGTAGGCTGCAGGCGCGTGGCTGTCGGTTGAACCGGGCAAAATGCTCGTTCATGATGGAAGAGGTGGTGTACCTGGGACACAGGGTATCACGCGCCGGGATCCGTCCAACTTCAGAGAAAGTTGAAGCTGTTCAGGCTTCGCCGGTGCCAACGAGTGTCTCACAGCTGGCGACTTTCCTTGGACTTATCCAGTACTATGGAAAGTTCGTCCCAGCCCTCGCTGACACAGCAGCACCTCTCTTGCGCTGCTGAAAAAGGGCGCGGAGTGGAAATGGACGGCCGTTGAGGACCATGCGTTCAATCACATCAAAAAGATGCTCACCGAGGCCCCGGTACTCACTCACTACAACGTGGACATGCCTCTACGTCTGGACTGTGACGCGTACGGACAGGCCTTGGGCGTAGTCCTTTCCCACGAGACGGCCACTGGAGAGAACCCAATCGCGTACGCATCCCGCACTTTGACGGAAGTTGAACGCCGGTACTCTCAACTGGATCGAGAGGCCTTATGTTTGGTCTGGGGCATCAAACACTTCAGCAAGTACCTCTTTGGTAGAGAGTTCGTCCTACAAACAGACTGTAAGCCCCTTCAAGGGATCTTTGGGGACCGGGCGGAGATACCTCAGATGGCCTCTGCCAGGTGGCAAAGATGGGCCGTGTTCTTGGCGCAGTACCGTTACCAGCTGAAGGTCCGTCGGACGCAAGACCACAAGAATGCTGATGCTCTCTCGCGCATGCCGGCTGGCGTGGAAAGTGCGCTGCCTGTCCCGCTGCTGTTTTTGGACGCAGAGGGCCCTATTCTCTTGTCGGAGGATGTCGCTGCCGAGACGCGCCTTGACCCCGAGTTAGCTGGCCTACTGTCAGCGGTGAAAGCTGGCTTGTGGCCGGAAGAGCCAGTGGGGCCATTTCAAGCCCTTAAGGGGCACTTGCACGTTCAGGGTGACTGCATCATGTGGGGCAGCCGAGTAATAATTCCTCGACTCCTTCAGGCCAAAGTGCTCCGTGAGCTCCATCGAACTCATCTAGGAAGCAACAAGATGAAACAGCTGGGCCGTAGGTACGTTTGGTGGCCAGGATTTGACGCTGCCGTGGAGAACCTTGCAAGAGGATGCGAGCAGTGTGTTGAGAAAAGGGCAGCACCGCCCACAGCACCAGTGATGTCGTGCCCGAGCACTGGTGAGCCGTGGCACAGACTGCATGGGGATTTCGCCACTATCGAGGGTCATACGGTGTTTCTGGTGGTAGACAGTTACTCGAAATGGATCGAGGCCTCCGTGATGACTCACACAGGAGCTCTCAAAACTGCCCGCGAACTCAGAGGCATGTTCGCGCGCTTCGGTCTGCCTCACGAGTTCGTCAGCGACAACGGGCCACCCTTTCAGTCCCGAGAGTTTGTCGAGTTCCTGAGAAGCAATGCAGTGAAGCCAGTGCGCGTTGCGCCGTACCATCCAGCCAGTAATGGCCAGGCTGAACGGGCGGTCCGCCTCATCAAGAATGGGATGAGAGCAACAAGAGCTACTGGTGACACATTTTCCGATCGACTACACCGTGTGCTCGCCATGTACCGCACCACACCCCTGGCAGACGGCCGCACGCCGGCTGAACTCCTGCTAGGACGCCGCTCCCGCACTCGCCTGGACCTGCTGACCCCTTCCGACCAGACCGTCACCCGTCGACATCATCAGAGTCTTCTGGCTGACTCCCAGCCACCTCGCTATCAAGAGGGTGAGCTCGTGTGGGCCCGCAGCTTCTCGGGGCCAAAGTGGCGGAAAGGGCGCGTGGTCACGCAATCCGGCCCTGTTTCCTATCAGGTAGATGTGGGGACGAGTGAGCTGTGGCACCGACACGTAAATCAGCTGTTACGCGCTGCAGCTGACAGTCCATTGTTGGGAGGAAATCCCAACCCAGCTGAGATGCTCGAGGACGCGTAGATTCCTCCGCTAAGTGCCGGCACCGGCAGGCTTCCCGATTCTTCTTCTTCACCGATCATCCCTGCCGAGTCGGGCCCGGCTAAAGGTGCGTTGCAGCCTGAGATGTCGCCACCGGTTCGCGACACTGTGTCTCCTCCTCGTGTGCCGGCGACTCCCATTCTTGCGCCCGCCGATCAGAACGTCTGCGGCGGGCTCCAACGAGATATGGATTTGATTAAAAAAACAAGGGGGAAAGAGTGTAGTGACGTAGCCCAGCCGCCGGCGGGTACCGCCGCGCGGAACTTGCACCACCACCAGCGTTGGCATGGCAACGCTGCGGAGTCGTGAGAAGCCGACGGGAGTTGTGTTTGGATCTGGACTGGGGAGTGTTGAGAATAAACCGTTGCAGGGATAACTGCGTATTTACTCTGACGAGGACACAACACTCTTGTGCTGGAAAATCATGCAAACTGGCATTCCTGATTGGATTCATGCAAAAAATGTAAAAGTACCACATTTTAAGTCAGCACGCTTCCTGGACTGCCCGGGGAGCAACGCACCGTAAGGTATCGTGCGTCACAGTATGCCACCCTAGGCATAAAATCGCAATATTTCAGGCGCAATAAATTAGGCATAGGAAACCCCGTGAACATGCCGTTTGCGCAGAACTGTAGCTAAGACACTGTTCTACCTGATCAGTTTTATTTTCTTTTACTATTCTGAGTGATTGCTAATTGGGGCTGCAAAAACCTGTATTTTATGTTTTTCGAAAACTTGAAGGCGAAGGGGCGGGTTGAAAAAATTCGGAATTCAAAATCTCAAAGTCAACTTTGAAATCAGCGGGTTCGAGAACATCAAGAAACCGAATGGTCCCGAAACATTAAATAAAAATTTGCCAAAAGGGCCCCTTATTGTATATTGTATATACTCCGGGGTACTTGCTTTCAAACATGCTGCACTTTGTTTCTTTTGATTTTGATGCTTTCATTGCGTATTGTTTTCTATACCTTAGCTTAGGTCACAAAAAGAATGCCCGTCCATTATTTTGCTTTCATATTTTCACTGCATGCGAGACACCATGCAAGATTACATTAGTTCTATCTGGTCTGATTTTAAAACGTTCTAAAACCGCCGAAGTCACGCCTCACTAAATTTTCCGTATTGTAAATAGTTATCGAGAGACAATCATTCCTTTCCTTTCCCTCTTAGCTTTCCCAGCCCTAGTTTTTTTAACGAAGAACGGAGCTGCTGATTTAAGAGTTTTGTTCCGTTTCGAGCGACTCACCTCCTCTCGGATGCTGCAGCGGCCATTCTGTTTCTTTGCTGTCAAAATTCGGGTGATAGAGGACCGCAATCACGCCCCAGAGAGACATTGGCCTCCCAAGAACGGCCCCCTGCGCGCCCGTGGCGCTCTCCCAACACCCCTGCAGGGCCGGGGCCGCCTTTCGCATGCTTATTCAACAGCAGCAAAAGGCAATTGAATTAAATCCAAACGGCCGGTCACTGCAGCTCTGTCTGAAAGTGGAACTAATGCAATAGCCATTTGCCGTGCACTTTTGGGTTATTGTTGTACACTTGATGGCGGAGGAGACAGATAAAACGGCCCGGCTCCGACTGCGGTGAAAACACTAAAACCAAATACAACCAGGATGTATTAAAGGGCTGTTCATAAATGACATCACTCGCCGAGGAGAGGAAGGTGGTTGGCTTAAAAGTGACGTGCCTTGACGTGGTCACAGGAGAGGGGGGGTGTTGGCCGAAAAGTGATGTGCCATGGCACTGGTGCGCTTTGTCAACCAGCTATTGTTTGCTCTTGTATTTTTTCGCTGTTGAGCCTTGAGTCATTGTTTGGTTTGGCAGGGAAAGTGGAGCTGCTTAGAATTAGCACTGAGGTCCAGGGGCCTTGGAACTATGTTCAAGTTGGGAGGCAGGGGCGCATTCTGCTGCTTGGTGGTGGGGGACGCAAGTCGCCGAGCACAAAAAAACGAAAGTGTACCATCGGGAAGTTAAGGTCACGGACAACACGATGCAATTTACCTAATCTTTATACCTCTCTTAGTTTCCAAACAGTTATGGTAGGTGCATATGAACCCCCGGAAGGGCGAGGGTATGAAATACCCCGGTAGGGTGAGGGTTAAATCCTGCTTGCCTAATCACGCCTGTGGTTCTTCCGAGGATGATACTGTGAGGACATAGCCAGGGTTATTCATAGCCAGATCATTACTATTGTCAGGGGTGGAAATGAACGCAGGTAGGGGCCTCATCAGACCACTGAAAAAACGGAATTAGTGAACTTTGATTTAGTAACACTAAGCCGAAACATTATATCAATTGTAAAGTACCACCGAAAATTTTATTAATTGTTAAATTCAACTCCTGAAAAACAGCTTGGATGTACACTATCATTTTATTATTATTTTGCTTCATCATCCAGGTAACATAAAATAAATCAAGTTGGTAGATTGTATAGCAGTGCAGCAAAGAGCATCGCAAATATGTAAAGGTATGTTCCCAATAAGTATATATATATATATATATATATTTATTTTTTTTTTTTTTTTATTATATATATATATGGAATACCTTACATGGGCTAGGTAAACCCAATCTAAGCTGTAAGCCACATTTCAAGGATTATTTAACTTAAAGTAGCAGTGACGCATGTACAAACTGTGAAAACATGAATACAAATTCATTGCGTAAAGAGAAGTAATCTGAATGTTATTTCCGTCGCTTTTTAGTTCAGGCTAACAGCTAGTAAAGATAGACCAAGAACGTATCATTGACGAAAGAGATTAAAAGCAAGAACGTGGTTGCATGTTGAGCATTGATGAAAACTTTATAAAATGTCCGAGCTAATTCTCAACAATCGATTTAATTGTTTGCGAATTTTTAAGACATAGACTAGCCTTGTTTTATATATTATTATAAAATATAATGTAATGCTATCTTATATATTTGAGTTTTTTTACATTTAACGATTTTGATCATTCCCAGCAAGCACCCTCCCCATTTCCAAGAGGTCTGAATAGAGAAATGGAGAGAGAGAGAGAGAGAGAGAGAGAGAGAGAGAGGAGAGAGAGAGAGAGAGAGAGAGAGAGAGGGAGAGAAAGAGAAAGAGAGAGAGAGGGAGGGAGGGAGGAGGGAGGGAGGGAGGGAGGGAGAGAGAGAGAGAGAGAGAGAGAGAGGAGAGAGAGAGAGAGAGAGAGGGAGAGAGAGAGAGAGAGGAGAGCTGTACCCTTTCCAAATTTCTGACTCCGGCACTGGTAGGCTGGATTGGCCCCGGTAACATCTGCCTTCGTCTGAACGTCACCAGTTGCGCGTCTAAGAAACGTAGATTCTTTCCTATATGTTTCCTATATGTTTCTTATTTTTTGTATGTAATTCCTTCCGACTGTTTCCAAATTGATTTTGAAGTCGCCGCCTGGTGCGTTCCTCCGCTGGCTCATTCTCATTTTTGTCTTAGTGGCCTGCTTTCCAGGTTTGTGTCAGTTTAAGTGTTTTTGTTCTAATTCATTGGTACTGTTTTGGTGTACATATTTGTTAGAATCAAAGAGATAATATTTAAGGAGATGTAAGCTTCAACCGACATCCCCACATTGCCCTATCCCCATTGGTCCCAGCTAGTAGCGGCTCCAGGACTTCATTTGGGGTGGGGGAGGAGGCTCGAGCCTTCCCTGTCATTGCCTCTGCCTCGGATCAGCCTCCGGCTATGCTTTACTGCAGGCTTTGAGCCCGCAGACCTCTCCCCCTAGTATCCGTCACTGCTCCCAGTGCATGTCCTGTGTGTCCTGGCAAAGTCCCGGCCGGTATTCAAATCGGGTCCCAGCGCCGGGACGTCGATAATTAAAGTAAAACTAAACAACTCTAACAACTCAAAAACTCAACTAAACATCCCATCCCATTTAAAAAGCTTATTCCACCAACTCACATGGGACAGAACTTGCCCCCTGGCGCAGGAGTTCAGCCCATGTTAAATCATCCTATCCACATTGGTGATACGCTAAGTGCATTCCCTACTTGCTTAACCGTTGCCCCACCGGGGCCATCGATGCCCTCCCTAAGCTTTTTCGGGATAACAGAATAACGACGAGATGCAGCACCACAGTTGAGGGCTCTACCTCTCACCCCATTATTTTCCCTGATATTTTTTATCCCGGGTCACACAAGGTCAGGTCACCAGGCAAGGTCAACCAAGTTCACCTCAGTTCAAATTTTGAGTTCTACAAGAGCTACATGTCTAAGTCAATCGTTTTAAAATTTCCTACACTTCATGACCCCTCCAGCGACTACAAGATGCATATGCGGGATTTTTCGATTTCGTAATCTGAGGTCAGGTCACGAGGTGACCTCTCCCATTGAAAAAGCATGTGGAAAAGCCGTCTTATGATCTAAAAGTCACAAAAACGATTTCGAATGCTCAGTTTGCTCAGAATAGCGTTCTTGGACGCCCTTTCACGGATCCCAGGGGCCATATTTGCTCTTTGACCTATCTGAGGTCATCCAAGGTCACCAGGGGTCAAAAACAGTATTTTGACGATAACTTTTGACCTAATTAAGCTAGAGCGCTGAATCAAACATCATCGTGTATGTTTCGTCACTGGATTCATTTGATATACGGCAAGGTCACTTTATGAACTTTCGTGACCTCAGGTCATATTAGGTCACGAGGTGAACTCTGGAGGTCAAAAAAATGGCGGAGGTCATTACGTTTCAATAGCGGAGAAAGGTCTGACATTTTCCTATCAAATGTTCTTTGCCAGATCTCAATAGCTCTAATGGCATAAGAGTTATGTCCAGTTTGCTTAAGCATTGCATATTTGAATGAAAATAGCCTATCTTGACCAAACTTGACCTCTGGAGGTCAAACCATTGACCTGAGCATTAAACATGTGAAGTGATTTCCTACAAAATTCACGCGAGCTTTCTAATGC
The DNA here is from genome assembly GCA_034440635.1 of Lepas anatifera. NCBI lineage: Eukaryota > Metazoa > Arthropoda > Thecostraca > Lepadidae > Lepas > Lepas anatifera. The sequence continues at coordinate 776,286 of JAOTON010002243.1, forward strand.
ACTTTGCAGATTTGCGCTAACCCCCATATGTTCGGAGTTAGAGGGGGTTATCGATACCCCCTTGTTGGGCGAAGGTGGCACCGCACCCCGGTGGGGCGCAGGTTAATATCTATCTGTGAATTTAATAGCTTTAATAGCGTCTTACACGTGCCGTAGAGAGGGGTCTAGCGTCAGCACGCAGTGCACGGGTCCTAAAGTCTCCCCTGAGATTTCGGAAATCAAGAGGGTTAGAAAAACGCCCGTTGGGGAGGGTGTGGGGCGGTGGTGATCTACCTTATGGCAAAGTGTCATTGACCTAAGGCAAACGAGGGTCAAACGAGGTCGTAAACGTCAAATTTGAGCTGCGCTGGAGACCTATTGGGAAATGCCGTGATGATGCGGAAAAAGTCGGGAATACTTCAAAAACAGACTAGGGTCATGGATATTTTCACTGAATTTGTGAGGTAAAGGTCATTCAAGGCCAATGACCTATGATGTAACAATATGACATCTTGTCAATAATTTACAATATAACTGACACTATAGCAGCCATTGGGCGGGAAATCGCGTTTGACCTTGAAACAAATTTGACCTTGATATGATACCTTGACCTTGCCTTTGAGTGGCCTTAACCATGAATTCATGGCATATTATACGTCCTCCTGAATTATGTCATTTGACCGGAATACTGGGGTCAATGGCATTGGCCTGTGACCTTTGACATTGACCTTGACATTCATGTGGGTTGGCATTGACATTTAACCTGATTATGTGACGTTATTACGTCACCACTCGGTCTGCAGTTCAGGTGAACTGGTGCGACTGCGCGATTGCGACTGGCTCAAAATATAGGTCTGACTTTGAAAGCATATAATTAAACAAATTATTGACCGATTTTCAAAATTTTCACCAATGGACGCGCTTATACATTATCTCAAGTTTCACCGAGTAGCGTTTTCCGGTGGCGAACGGTTCCCCGGCCACCATGGAAAATATGTGGGGGGAGGCACTTTAGGACCCCATCCACTGCGAGAGATAAAGCTTGAGTTTCAACAGCTACGAATGTATCGTAAATAAGCGGAATGTATTTTTTGTATAATATCGTGGATGGATTCGTAAAATAATGGAATATATAAGATCGTAGAACGATGGATTTATTAACTTACTGTACAGTCCTCACTTACCGCAAAATGATTCCCCATCTACATATCTAATGACTCCTCTACTCATCCTCATAATACCCGCAACAAATAACCACAAACGGCGGCTCATTGTCCATACATACACTTCAGACAGAGGAAACTGGTCCCAAAAGACCGAAAACGGACACAAAAGATGGTTAAATACCTTCAAGTAGGACGCGTTTGTCTTCATTCTCAAAACTGCAGGAGAACTAAGTTCATTTAGCGACGTAATGAGTGAAATAGCTATGCATACGCAGGTACCGAACTTACCCTCCACCAATTTTTGGTGGCCTTCCTAAGATTCACAAAGCAGCGGGTTGCATCAGTAGAGCAACCCGCAGCGAACGCAGCCTCACTGGAGAGTGAGTGGTCAGCTGACAAAATGTCCAAAAACACAGACATCAATAGTGGCAGCATGCGTGGCACGGAAACTGCGAGCGAATTTATGACGAACATTTTTTACTAAGAAACAAGAATTCTGCCGGCGTGGGGTGTTTTGTAAATACTTTCTCCTCCTGAAAGTTGTGGGGGTTAACCTAAATGTTTATTAACCGAAATTAACCTAAATTCAGTTAACCTAAATTCCCAACAGTTAGTATTTAGGTTCACTGGAACAAACCTGATATGTCGAGCATATAGGTTTCCGGAAATTGCCCGGTGGCTTTTTCGCCTGTCGAAAACCGCGTTTGGAGGCTATGGATCGGCGTAGCAGCTACAAATTTTGTCTGAGGCGCCAGTTGTTGACGTTTCAAAACCCATGTTTGGAGTTTGCAGCTTTGAAGGTAAAAATAATACAAATCAAAACTCGAAAAGTTCATCCCAAAATTTCAACAAAAAAATGATAACAAATATGCAGGGGAGGACCTAAGGTCCAATGGATAAGGATGATAGGCTGTCCTCTCACAACAATTTAGAGCTCTAGCATCCAATCAATTCTCAGGCGGGTCAAACAATAACAATAATAAGCTGTCCGACGGGACAGGCAACAACATCTACTACAGACCGACAAGCCACGACGGGACCGGCAAAATGGCCAGAATAGAACCATTTTGAAAAATACAATTACCCTGACCGTTATCAGGGGTGGATCCAGGATTTCCTCAAGGAGGGGGCGAATTCAAGACTCGGGGACCCGTCGTTTGGTGAGGGGGCCTGCGACTCAGGGGCCCGCGGAAAAAACGTTAAAAGTGATGGAACTCAGCTTTAAAAGAATGCATTGGTGCCACATGACCATCCCGGGATCATTTTACAGGTTTGTACCACACCCAAGGTGGGGACGATCGCCCCATCGCCCCCTCCTTGGATCCACTTCTGCCCGTCATGCATTTCGTCATGTGGGCGGAGTGGTATCGTGCAAACCGCTGGTATTGCACGATGAGCATCAGGGTTCTTACAATTCTACTTGTATTTGTACTCAGTATCTAATGCGCCATGGGAAATGCTTGGAGAAAAATACAAATGGGCTATGGCAAATGGCACACCTCTATGGTATCCGTTGGCTCGTCTGAAATTTATGACGTACAGTACTACCAGCCCCCCCCAGTGGGGGGGACTCTCTCCGTTTCCAGACAGATCATACTGTTTTCGTCTGGCCTCAAGAGATGCGACACCAAAATGCAAAGTGAGACTATCATAGTCAAATGCTATGTTTTGAAAATTGCAACGTCCACAGAGCCAAATTAAAAAAATGTATGCTGGGTTCTTTCTAGCCTTTGCAGGTGACTGTCAGCTGCTCCTCCCCAAATCATGCAACAATATTCCGGCACAGACCGTACATTCGCGTAATATGTAGACAGCATAGCTCTGCTATTGCACTGATGCATCGGCCTACCTCTTTTACCCGTTTGAAAAGATCTCATCAATCCTAATGCCCTATTTGCTTTTGAAACAATGTTGTCTATAGGTGCTCCGAACGTTTATTTTTCATCGATAAGAACACCTAGATCTCGCATTACAGTGACTCTTTTGATGGCTGTGCCGTCTATAGTATAAAGAGCATGAATGGGAGAACGACATAGCGTCAGAGACAAGACTTTACATTTTGATGGGTTAAGCTTTAATCCCCACAGCTCATACTATTGATATAGGCAATCAGGATTCCTCTGAACAAGTCCTGCATCATTTCGATCGTCTACTCTGTGATGAATTTTAACATCGTCTGCAAACATCAAATTATCTGCGCACTACGTCATCGGTAGATCATTTATGAAGCGGGCGAACAATAGAGCGGATAAAAGTCCGCCTTCCGGTGTGCCCGACGGTGCAGGTATCCAAGACGAGCACTGACCGTTTAAAACAACTCGCTGTTCCCTCCCAGACAGATATGACCTACACCAATCTAACGCCTTACCAGAAATATGGTAAGAGTTTTTGAGTTTGTGTATGAGAAGAGCGTGGTTCACGCTCTGAAAAGCTGAACTGTAATCGGTGTAGATCACATCTGTCTGGGATCCAGCTGCTATATTGCCCCAGGCTTTTTCTAACATCTTCGCCAAATTAGATACGCACGAGCGACCTGGGATGAATCCGTGCTGTTCCTCGGCTAAAACTGGACAAACGTGAGCAAAAGAGAAACATATACAACTCGCTCAAGCACTTTGCTCAACAGTGGCAACATAGACACAGAACGATAGTTAAGTAGGAGAGTCTTGGCGCTTTTTTTTAAAGATAGGCACTTTATTGGCGCGTTTCCAAACGCTTGGAAATTCCCCTGGCTAACAGACAGTTTGCATAATTTTGTCACAGCACGGTCAGCTCCTCTGAACACTCATGAATCACGCGTGCCATAGGCGGATCCAGGGGGCAAGGGGGCACGTGCCCCCCCCCATTGACCCTCGGCACCCCCTGAAAGGTCGATGGCGCCCCCTGAAATGTCGCTTCCCACCCCCCAGGATGCGAAAGTCGGCGCCCACCGATAGGATTTGGCGCCCACCTGATAGCTTTTGCCGGTCATAAGTGGCGCCCCCCTGGTCCGGATGGCGCCCCCCGGGAAGGTGCCCCCCCGATCGGCAATCCTGGATCCGCCTATGACGCGTGCACTGATATTGTCTGGGCCGCAGGCCCTATGGCTATTGACACTGGGCAATACGGATCTCACGGTGTCTTCGGACACTTCGAATGTACTTAAGAGATCCAGTGGTTAATCTGGCGCGAGTGGAAATTCACCCACAGCACGGTCGGTGAATTTGGCGGCAAATGCCTGGTTTAGAAGCTCCGCATTGTCCGCATCTTCTGCACCTTTCTGTCACCGTCTAAGAGGTAAGAAATGACACTGTTCCTTCTCTTTTGACACTTTAAAAATGTCCAAAACCGTTTGGGATTTGTTTTGAGGTCATGGACTAATCCCGAAAGATACTCATAAAATTTACTGCTAGATATTTGCTTGAAGCATCTCCGTTTCTCTTGAAAACAGGCTTCAGTTTCGGGGGACCAGTTCCGCTTCATTCCACGATGGGCAGCTTCCGTTTCCGCCAAAGCAGAGCGCAGATCCTGGTCGAACCACGGCGGATGACGTCTTTTCAGCTGAACAAGTGGAATGTGGTCGCTGATGGTAGCGTTTATTATGTCGTAGAATATCCTAGTTGCATCATCAACTGGCAAATCATCAAGAAGAGACCAGAGAATCAGTCTCAGCGATGTACGCATGCCGTCCCAGTCAGCCTGCGTATAGTTCATGGCGGAGCGTCTAGTCACCAGTGGACTCGCATGGCTTATAGATGCAATTTCGCAAATCACTGCCTTGTGGTCGGATGGAAAACATCCGCCCCGGATCTGGTCCTTTGTAGCGTCCACGCGATGATCTGTACAAAGGACCAGATCCAGAAAGTTTGTCTCGCGTGTTGGTTGGTGGACATGCTGGGACATGTTTGTCAGATGGAAAGCGTCCATAAATTCAACTGCTCTTCGAGAACGGCGCAGCATGGTTGGTCTTGCATGTCCTGACCCCGTTGACTCCCATTTAATGTCGGGAACATTGAAGTCACCCAGGGCGAGAACCACTTTTGCAGGATTGGTGCTAGTGATTCTGCATAAAGTCGACATTGCTTCTACAAGTGCATTTGTATTTTCCGGAGGGCAGTAGCAAACAACCAGCAGCATGTGAGGGCTGCTTTTTATTTCTACAACGAGCATCTCGGCATGCTCAGGCTCCAGATCTCTGCGCCTCTCAGGTCTGAGGGCAGAGTCTATAAGGCATGCAACCCCTCAACTAAGGCGACTGAGTTGATCTCTGCGATGCATGATGTGTGTCGGCATTGTTAATTCCATCTCCGAGGTTTCTACGGTGTCTTTGAGCCATGTTTCTGTTAATGCGACGATGCCAAATTTTTGTAGTTCCGGCGCGGAGATCCTCAGGTTGCTGTTTTTGTTTTTGATGCTCTGCACGTTCTGGAGACTGGCGGTAATTTTCCTATTGCGCTCTCGTGGTTGCGATCCGGGATTGAGTTCGACGTCTCCCGAAATAAGAAGCAGCCGAAAACCTTGGTACGTAGCGTCTGTTTTGCTGTCATAGTGTACACGTGAGCGATGAAAACGACCCGCGCGCTCTACCTTTACCACGCGCAGCTTGTGAGGGAACGGAGTGCCTCCACAAGTCAGCTTTGTAGCTGACCGTAGAGAAGATTTCCCGGCATTTTCAAGGCTGGAATCCATGTCAGTGACGCTGACAGCAATGAGCGCAATGAAAATAATGGTGCTCATCTGGGATCGAACACGAACTCTCTACTAAAGCCTCTAGACACCCCACCGACAACGCTTGCTAACCACCGGTCACCACGCCTCTCCGAGACGCGGGCCCATATATCTGCCTGATTTAAGTATAACAATTAAGTATGTAAACATAATTTCAGCAACTGTCTTGCGCGGCTAACTAGAATTTCTTATAACTTGCCTAATGCGAGATTTGAACACATCGGTACTGACAATATTAAGATCATTGGGTATAACGTGCTGGTTGAATTTTGCAGAGGCTCGATACATGAACTGACGTTTTCCATGGTTGTTATTTGGGCGATAGAGTGACAGTTGCAATGATTGCCGGCTTTCACGAGCTATGATTTCGTGGTTGAATGGTATGTTGTTTCTAATGGATGAGGGGGTTTCGTTTGTGATGATTTTATGCGGTAAGCAAACATCGAAATAGGTTATCAACTTGGGAATCGTCAGCCATTCTAATTAGCGAAGCACATCGGAGATATGGTCATATTTTCTACACCCAGATATCACTCTTGCTTTAAAGCTTAACACTTTCTGTAGTTCAGAAAGCACACACGGGTTTGCGCTGCCCTACACTTGAACACAGTATCTAACGTGTTACATGACGAGTGAGTCGATCAGACGAGGCAATGCAGAAAGAGGTAGAGCATGTTTTACCTGGAGCAATCCTAGTAGCATGCCCAAACATCGACCAGCTAGGTTTTTGACGTGATATTTCTACGAGAAGCTGCTATCTATTATAACGCCCAGGTTTTTAACCTTATCGGTAAATTTGAGTGTTTTGCCCATGAATCTGATACTGGGACTGGGTTAGACTTGCGATTTGTCCGCGATCCCCGCAGAGTAAAAGCTCACTGCCCTAGTTGCGTAGCACCAGCATCGTCGTAGGTTTCACTTTGATAGATTCAACCTTTTCTTACTTATGCCTCCTTAAACATTTTTGGAGGTGAGGTCACTTGACCTGCACTGGTGACCTAACCTGAGATGACCCAACCTAAGAATGCGTGGGAAAGTTTCAAAATTGATCAAGAAGGAGGTGTGTCAAGTACGGCGGCGCTTTGCGCCGCCGTTCTTTTATACTGCCGGAAAAAACCCGAGGGGATTATTCAAACACCCTCCCACCGGGGCGAGGGTTAAACTGTGACTTAAATATTCAGCTGTCTCCACTAGCAGTTGTCAAAATTTATTTTGAGTATAATATTAAAACTAGATCACGTGTGAACTTAAATATATATATATATATATATATATATATATATATATATCTTACGTCTGCAGTCTTCGTGATCAGTTCCGTTATCAAGATGGTACTATTAGGCACACTTTAGAGGCCTGTGTCTCGCGGAATGTTTCCATCCAATGAACGGTAACGCCGGCCAATGGGTTCCAATAGTACTACAGCATCTTTATAGCGCTATGCATTCTAACAAAGCGATTGGTTTCTGAAAATGTTGCCTCTTTCTGTCGGCACAAATAACGTTTTGCAGTTCCGGATAGAGAACATTCTTACGTTATTGCTGGCACTGAGGAGGCACTTGGAATGTGTTCTGATGTTCCAAATGTGGTCAACGTCGCTGGAAATAATTTTCTAGCGTCATTAGAAGTACTTTACCTCAGAACGCAGTTTTCAGCCTGCAATAGCCGATGTTGGTACATGATTGCCACTCGTCGGATGCCACATGCGTTGTCGTTTTCCAGTGTGACCAGCTCACTGGGTGTGTTACGTGGACACACTCTGTCTGGAGTGTGGGCTGACCGCACATTTATGATGATTACTCTTATCTAACATAGGTCTGACTTCGGTAAGGTGTAAAAAGATATACCCAAGCCCTGCCCGCACCGAGGTCTTGGTCCCTTGCAAGGGCCTGATATTACAGCCATCGCAAGAGCCGTGTTGTAGCTGGAGACTCACGGGGCCTCAGTGCGTCTGCCGGATTCATCTTCACTGGGCCTCAGTGCGTCTGACAGATTCATATTCACTGGGCTTCAGTGCGTCTGACAGATTCATCTTCTCTAGGCCTCAGCGCGTCTGACAGATTCGTCTTCTCTGGGCTTCAGTGCCTCTGACGGATTCATCTTTACTGGGCTTCAGTGCGTCTGACAGATTCATCTTCACTGGGCTTCAGTGCGTCTGACAGATTCATCTTCACTGGGCTTCAGTGCGTCTGACAGATTAATCTTCACTGGGCTTCAGTGCGTCTGACGGATTCATCTTCACTGGGCCTGAGTGCGTCTGACGGATTCATCTTCACTGGGCGTCAGTGCGTCTGACAGATTCATCTTCACTGGGCCTCAGTGCGTCTGGCGGCTTTATCTCCTCTAGGCTTCAGTGCGTCTGGCAGATTCATCTTCTCTAGACCTCAGTGCGTCTGACGGATTCATCTTCTCTAGACCTCAGTGCGTCTGACGGATTCATCTGCTCTAGACCTCAGTGCGTCTGACGGATTCATCTGCTCTCAGCCCTCGCTCTCGCCCAGGCGCGTTGTTCCTGCTCTCGCCCAGCAACAACACGACTCCTGGGGTCTTCGGGCCGGAACACTGTCTTTCAAACCGAAGAGGTTCAAAGCAAATTATGTGTAACATAAACATATATGCACTGGTCCATGTATGATCAAGGTGGGCTATCATTCAAACGGAAGACGTTCTTTTACAGCGAACACCTGGCATACATATACTGAAAGCTGGTCTTATAGGGCCCCCCTCCAAATTATGTCAAGGTTTTTATGACGTCTCCTATCCTGACCCAGCAACAAGACACAATTCTAACTGTTGCACAAACGCCGTAATTGTGAACAAACAAACGAAAATCCAAACGAGAAACATGGTCGAAATGTGTGCTTTCTTCCTGTAATCTCAGCAAACTTCAAGGCATCGACCTCCCTATCCATCCTTCGCATCCTCTCCCACTCATCCTTCGTAGATGGCTGTTGAAAGTAACGTGCGGTACGAAACGCCATGTGTCTTGATTTTTCCTTGGATAATGAGCATGCAGCTGAAAACAGAAGATAAACGGTGTCTGAAACCATTATTATTGCCAAACTACATAATGACCCTTCTTGACGCTGTGATTATCAGGTGGGTGAAATGTGGGGGAGGCAGGGGCAGGGTGAGAAGAATCCTGTCGCGTGCCGGCACCAGCGAGCCCGGTATGACAGATGATGGCAAATTGTGGCCAAATGAGCGGGTGGCGCGACTAGAGGAGGCGGCGGGTCCCGGCGGCCGCTGGTGCAGGGCTGGCGCCGGCCGGCGGCGGCGACCGCAGCACGATGGAACACCAGCTGGCGTGTCAGGAGGCCACTCCGGCTGCGCCGATTGGGCCCGAATCATCCACTCCTGTGTACAAGATGCGTTCTGAAAGGTGTGCGTGGCTTTAGGACAGGTACTGTGCGAGGCTTGCATGGTCATAGCGAGGCAGCTGCGGATCGAAATATTTCAACTGAATGATTTTACAGCAGCATTGCGTTCGCGTTCTGCTGTATTCAGCGTGAAGCGGAGGAGACCTGAGCCTCCGTGAAAGGCTGCATTAGGTGGGAGTATGCTTGATTAGGGGAAAGTGGGGGGTCATGGACACCGTGGGTAAGATGGACACCCCCTGTTTGCGACGAACTGACAGCGCCACGACCGGCAAAGCGCGTAATACGCTTCCTTTTGGCGCGCGTCGGTCGCAGAGCAACGTTGGGTCCGGTGAGCTCTGTAGGTTTGATACGACTTTCAAAAAAGTAAAAGCTGCGGCTCATGTGGTATTTTTACTATCGAATTCGTAAGACCATTGCGTGGATGTTTCTATAGATACTTTGTTGGTATTACGTAATATGGCTCTTCAAGATGTGACATTTTGTTCACCGCAGGCGCTGACTGTGTAACCACAATGGCGTCCGATTCATGTCCAAGTTTGTTTAGGAAGAGCAAAGTGGGGTAAGACGGACACCACGTGTGGGGCAAGATAGACATGGTGACCATGTTACCCCCGCACAAAAGCATATTTAATTTTATATAATATAAGCTCAAATAAATACATTTATCAAGGGTTTTGGGGTCCAGCGATACACCTGAGCGGAGGCGGATTTGGCTGATGGTTTGGGGAGGGGGGTGGGGGGGTGGAGACATAGGGCCCGAAATGCTGGAGAACATATAATTAAATTTGGGGGTCATCCAGGGTCAGGTGTAACCCTCGACCCGGAGCGCCCCCTGAAATGGTCACAGTGCCCCCTGAGAGATTGATGGCCCCCTAAAGTGTCGCTTCCAACCCCTCCCCTCAGGAGCGGGGAGGGGCGCTCTGAGCCCTGCGAGAGGATTTGGCGCCCACCTGATCGGTTTTGCGTTCCAAAAGTGGCACCCCTGGCAGGCGCGCACCCATGATTTTTATTGGGGGGAGCAGCTGACGAAATGGGGCAGCAGGCCGGTGGAGGGGCGGATTTTGCCTCAGGGGGCACTCTTGTTTTTATATAAACTTTGTCCAACTTGTTCCCAGTACGACTGCTGGAGTTGGAGTCTCACTAACGTCCTCAAGGGACTTGTCACGGAGACCCCGACCCCACAATCCGAACGAGTAACTCCCTCAATGAAGGGACAATTTTGAAGCCAAAGTTTAACGTCCCACAAAGCACAGGGACGGCCGCCCCGCTCAGGTCACCCTCTCATCAGTCGGTTGCCAGCCGACCTACGTCGGGCAAACTATTGAGCGCCGGAGCGTCTCAGGGGAACCGATCCCAAGCCTGGACATGCACTGCCACTGCATGCTTCTGAGCAGCGGGCCGGAGCCCAACGCTCTACCAACTGAGCTACCGGGGCGGCCAATTTTCCCCAAAGTGCGGCCGATGTTCACCCAAAGGGCGGCCAATTTTCGCATCCTGGGGGGAGGGGGGGTGAAAGCGGTGAATTGTTTGTTCTACAGACCTATAGTAAATTGTTTTAGGGGGCGGTGTGTTGGGTGCAGGGGCAGCAGTCAGTGTAGAGGGGCGGCATGTTGGGTGCAGGGACGGCAGTCAGCGTAGCACTGCCTCTAAAAGTCAGGTGAAGGCTCATCCTTTCCCTCGAAGGGCGCCTTCGGCGCCCCATATGGATGGGGCCGGCACTTTGGAGCCAAAGCGCTTGGGGCGGCCGATACCGCATCTCCCCCTGGGTGTGCGCCCGCCCCTGGCCCGGATGGCGCCCCCCCGACAGGGTGCCCCGCCCCCTGATCGGCGATCGTGGATCAACCTATGCACAGCTCCACGACAGCCCTTGATACTTTAATCCTCCGTCATAAAAAATCAGAGAAGGCATGACCCCCTTTGACCCTTTGTCGAAAAAAAGTAAGAAAATGCCCTCTTTCCCGCAGCGGACGACAGTCGCCTAGTGGGTGAATGCAGATGGAAATGTTCAAGGCCTGGCTCGATCACTTTGTTCACATTGTCCATCTTTCCCCATGGGGTAACCATGTTACCCCACTAGGTGGGGTGAAATTGACTTTTGCTACTTTTTATAAATTTTACGCAAATTTTAATATGATAATAACAGACTCATAGCTGCTCGCACAGCGGTAGAAAATGTCTGAGGTATCTCTACAGCAAAAAATAGGAACGAAGCAAGCTCATTAAGTCATCGAAAACTCACACCATCGTTACGGTGTCCGTGACCCCCCACTTTCCCCTACTTGGCACTCACCGGGTCTGCGTTGTGGGCACTTCGATAACTTCAATCGATGACGATTATCACAGTCATTATCGACTATCACGGTTTCCAATATGCGATAGTCCATTATCTATCATCGAAATCACGTTATCAAAGCCGCTGAGTTTGGTCAATAGATAACAATAGCTTTTTATACATCTTTAATAATATGTTCTCTTATGGAATGTGATGAATATGTGATGAAATCAGGGGTACCTTGAAAACAAATTGTAAGAAAACCAGACGCGTTTCAAACTAGTGCTGAGGCTTCAACCTTCTGTACAAACGTAACTATTCCGTTGTCCTCAAGCCATTGTTGCGAGAGGAGTTGAATTTGGGTTGTAGTTGCCCATATTCACTCGTATTTACAATGTGCGAGGACAATATTCAACATATATCTAAAACAGCTTAATCTTATTTTAAAAACGCTGAAACCTACGACGAAATTTCGAGGACATCCTGAGCGTTTGGCGCAACACAGGCTCTCAAACAAGGTTTGGCAGCCTTTCCCAGGATGAGGGGTTTCTGTTGAACACAGCTCTTTACCCTGGAGAGAGTGTGTCAATCATGAGAGCCTCTAGCCTCAGGGAGGCCGACACAAACTTGAGCCTTGCTGTCTCCTTCCATAGGCTTGATAGCTGTCTCAAAGCTTCATATCGATCACGGTGGTACTTGGAAAGCGACTGTATTTTTGTGAGCTTTAAAAACAAATACAAATATAAGGAAATGAGAGAGAAACTGCATAATGCAGAGGAATCCTGGAGCGAGGGGGGGTGATGACCTAGGCAAGGGCAGCCAGGAGAAGAGCTTTGGGGTGGTGGCAGACCTGGTCACTGAGCCTGCCATCACACGCCCCACCGTCCACATCAGAGGAGCTGAGGAATTCCAGGCACGGTTGTCCTGAGAAATGGCCAAGAGGACCATGAAAAAGAGCCTCTTTCTCGACCGCTGCAGTGATGTGTTAGCGATCTTGTTCAAGTGCAACAACAAGACCATCCTCATCTCGGTTGCAGTAGTGAGGGTGCGCTCAATGGATTACCTCAAAAGAAGCACCCTTTTACGAATTTGGTATTGCTGGAGGGCGGCTTGTACCTATTCCAGTTTAAGATAACAGAACAGGAAGAAAGAAGCCTTGCCTAGAGGGAACTAAGTGAGGGGATTCAAGAGAAGATCTGTGGCGTGTTGGTCTGTTTTTTAGCTACATCCAATCAGTGGCGGCGGATGCTCTTTTCGGATGGGGGCAAACATTTTTCCAGGGGGCCCCCTTGACGATGGGCCCCCTCGGCAGCAAAGGCCCCCCTAAAAACTGCAATGGATTGGTTGGATCTTGCTGCCTGAGGTCAGAGGCATAAACGTAGGGGTGGATCCAGGGGGGCTGAGGGGGCTTCAGCCCTCCTTTGCACCATTTTCACCATTTTTCGCCCTATTCCCCTTTTTCGCCATTTTTCAAAGCTCAGCCACTCCCCTAGCAAAATCCTGGTTCCGCTCCTGCATAAGCGTCACAAATGGTAAAAGTTGTATTTGGCCCAGTACAAAAATGGCTATTTTCTCCCTGCTGTATAGTTGGCCCGTGTAAAAAATGGTTTTGCCTTCCCATTCGATTTTCCACACGATCTCGGATTCCAAACTGGAATATGTTTCCTGTAGTGCAGCAAAATAGGCAGCGTATTTAACATGTATATGTCGAAATATGGATCTGCGTTTCATAGGTTCACGTAAGCCTCGGACATTGAACGTCAAAGCTTTAAGCTCTAGCGTCACGTTAGGAGTTTAACAAAATTATAATAACGGTACAACAACGGCCTTCCGAGGCAAATAGTTCTTCTTTTAAAAAGTTGTCAGGGCCTTAGCCTGCTGGTGCGCCGTGACCGGTATCACGTGACTCCTGTGACCAATCAGGCGCCGAGGGTGCCACCAGCGGTGTTTGGCGGCAGGGCCGGGCAGTGACGATCCGGGGCTGGTGAATACAGGATAGAGCTCATCTACGCCTTTACAAAAGTGAATGCTGTTTGTTCGTATGCATATACATAATAAAACATGGTAGGTAACACGAATTATTATATTCTGAGTATTTTTTTGCAAAATTCCGTCTCCCGCAGAATAAGAACTGGGGGCGCTTTGATGCTGTCGTCTATGTCGGCACAGAAAAACGCAAATGATAGGCATTCTGACTTGAGCACATACAAGACCAGGCTTGGGGCCTTGAGACACAGCTCGGGGGCCCCCTGAGACCAAGCTTGGGGGCTCCTAGAGATCAAGCTCGAATGCCCCCGAGTCCAAGCTCGGGGGCCTCTGAGACCAAGCTTGGCGGCCTCTGAAACCAAGCTTGGAGGCCCCTGAAACCAAGCTAAAGGTCCCTTAAGATCATTATCGGGGGCCCTTAGACCAATCTGGGAAGCCCCCTTATACCAATCTTGGGGGCCCTGAGACCAATCTCGGAACCCCCATGAGGTCATGATCGGGAGCCCCCTGAGACTAAGCTTGGAGGGCCCCTGAGACCAAGCTCGGGACCCCCTTAGACAAGCTCCGGAGCCCCCGAGACCGAGCTCGGGGGCTCCCTTAAGGCCAAGCTTGGGTGCCCTGAGACCAGCCTTGGGGGCCCCTTAGACCAAGCTTGGGGATTCCTGAGACGAAGCTCAGGGGGGGCGAGGAACAGCTCGGTGGCCCCTGAGGCAGAGTGGGGGCCCTGATACCAGGCTCGGGGGCCCTTTAGACCAATATCTGGGCCCCCTGAGACCAGGCCCGGGGGCCCCTTAAGGCTAAGCTTGGGGCCCCTAAAGGCCAAACTAGAGGGTCCCGAGCCCAAGCTAGAGGGCCCCGAGCCCAAGCTCAGGGCCCCTGAGATAAAGCTCGGACACTGTCCAAATCGAGAAACTGTTGAGGGCTCAGTCAGGTCGTTCATGAACTTTCAGAAAGGAACCAAGCTAAAATTGTGCATTTTTCCAGGGGCTCCCTCTGATAATTTTTTTTTGGGGGGGGGTACTGCTCCACTTGCCCCCCTTTATCCGCCACCACTGCATCCACTCCCATCACGTCATACCGTCCACAACAGGAAAGCCAGGGAGATTGGTTCGCGTTTATGTAGCAAGATGTAGGGGTCCGGGGAGGAGTCTCTTCTCTACGGTAGATGGAACTGTTAACTTCATGGGCGTAGCCACCACTAGGGACACTAGGGACAGTGTCCCTACAAGTTTGAGTCCCCCGAAAACTTGTAGGGAATGTCCCTACAAGTTTTGAAGACCGGGAAAGATATGACAACCGCAATATGTTAACTTTCCAATACATCGTCCAATTGTAAATACCTACTTCTCACGTGTGCAATTTCGGGCATCGTCATTCGTACCAAAGATATTAAACATAATGATTTTATAACCTTTGATTTTATTTTTCCTAATTTACCAAATCTGTCCCCATTTCTGTACCCTATAAGAAATAGGAGTGATGTTAACAAAACAAGCACTCCACCGGGGTCCGGCGCCACCTTTGCCCCACGGGGGGCATCGATGGCCCCCTCTAACTCCAAAATATGGGGCTGGCGTTAAACTGAAAAGTACATACATTGGAAATCCCTTGTGAATTCAGCAAGGTTTTATCTTGCATGCGTTTAAGCGCTCGGGTCAATATTTTGACCTTCAGAGATCAAGTTGGGTCACGATAGGCTATGTATTTCTACTAACATATGAAATGCTTAGGAAAACTGAGCACAGCTTTTATGCCATTAGAGCCATTGAGGTCTGGCAACTACATTCCATAAGAAAATTCCAGGACTTTCTCCGCTGTGTGGAACATAATGCAATACCGACAGTGGTTTGACCTCCAGAGGGCACCTATTGACCTGACATGACCTGAGGTCACGAAAGGTCAGAAAGTGACCTTCTCGAATATCAAATGAAAGCCAGTGCCGAAACATACATGATGACGTCTAATTCAGTGCTCTAGCTTAATTAGGTCAACAGTTATGGTCAAAATACTGTTTTTGATGTCTGGTGACCTCAGATGACCTCAGATATGAAATAGAAAATATTAACCCTGGAATCCGTGAAAAGGTTGCTGAGAATGCCTTTGTGAGAAATTTGAAAACTTGCAATCATTTTTGTGACTTTTAGACCAAAAGACAGCTTTTCGCCATGCCTTTTTATGGGGGTCTCACCTCGTGGCCTGACCTCAGGTCACCAAATCAAAAAATCATGGATATATTTATTTTAGATTCTGGAGAGGCCATCAAGTGAAGAAAATTTGAAATCAATTGGCCAAGAAATGTAGCTATGCTAGAGCTCGAAAATTGAAGTGAGGTGAACTTGTTTGACCTCGCCTGGTGATCTGACTTAGTGTGGCCCCGGGGTAAACAATTTCAAGGATAGTGGGGAACAATATCAGATGAAAAACCTTAGGGGGCTATCTATCGGCCCCCCGTGTGGCGATGGTTAAGAAGCTACGTTCTTTCACCAGCGCTGATTCCAGTAAAGGCGGAAAAATACTCCAGCTGCAAGCTGATCTCCGTGAATAGGATTGGTCACCATGACAACGTCGGATTGTTAGTTCCCGCCAGGGTGGGGTGGAGGGGGGGCTGTGTTTGAAAAACCCTTGGGTTGCTCCAGGAGCACGAAAAATGGTGACGCGAAGCGCTGCCGTACTTAGCACACCTTATCCATGATCGATTCCGCAACCTTCCCCAAAATTTTAAGGTTGGGACATCTCAGGTCAGGTTACCAGTAAATGTCAAGCTACTTCACCTCAAAAAATGTTTAAGGTGGCCTAAGTAAGAAAAGGGCGAATCTATCGAATTGAAGCGCATACCACATAAAAGGCCCGCCGAGTACTACAACTAATTTCGGAATTTTTCAGATCGTAGACCTAGGGGCAGGTACGGATAATGACCTTTCGATCGAAAATGTGTGAGGAAAACGTACATTGGCCGAAAAATTGAATTAATTTTGTAGATACTGCGTGTAATACCTTAGTATTGTTCAGAACACAGTATCCCAGGCCCCTTTAAAGGTTCATGCAGCAAGTTTGAACCTGTGACCTTAGAGGTCATCTGGGGCTATCAACTGAAAGTTTTTCGGACTTGAGTTAATAACTTTGCACAAAATGATGAAAAATCTTTTATTTTCATATCATTACGTTTAGAATGTTATTGCGAGTCGATTCATACGCATATTGATTATGCTAGGCTAGATGGTGACCTTGACAATGCCTTAGTTCAGGCCTTTTTATGTTTTGACCTAGTACAATAATATTATACATCATCAAATTGGCTGTAACGAGAGAAAGTGAACTATGCATAAAATGATTCTAACTCAATTCTGTCAGACGCTAGAGTTCATTAACTCTTCTGTATCATGCTAATTTCTTTGACCTGACATGACCTCAATATTGACCTCAGCCAAAAAGTGACGAGAGTGATGTAAGAGCCAAGCCAATAGAGCCAAAAGAGCCTAGAGTGATGTAGTTTCGTCATGAATTTCAACGGGCTATTCACCTGCTTTCGAGTTTTTTCGCTATCCTGTATAAAAGTCGAGTTCCGAGGGGATTGTTTGGACACCCCCTACCAGGGCAAAGGTGGCTCGGAGGCTCACCGGGGCGTGGGTAATCGCTTGGTCAGCTGTGAGTCAGGTGTGGTTGGTGTTGCTGGTCAAAACAGTCGCACTTTTACTTAAGCTCCCATTAAATTGCATCAATAAGAATACCAAAAACAAGGAATGGAAATCGAGACCAAGATAACTACCCCGGTCTGCGACCTGGGCTAACGCCCCACCGGCGCAGGAGGGCCGCGTGACAATGTGCTGAAAGCAAACCATATTTATTTCTTAATTTGTCTATTCATAAGCCTGTAGGACAGTGTTATTCTTTTGTTTGAAATAACTTATAAAAAGCACGCAGTCAACCCCAGATTCGAACCAAGCTCCCCTAATCACGAGTCAGCTCCTCTAACAACTAGACCACTGCGGCACGCTGCACCGACTCCCACTAGCCCTACACCCGTGACCCGTCAGGAGGTCACAGGCCGGTATCACTTAATCAAAACTATGATCGTGACGCCGGGTGCTGTGTTAGTACAGAAAAAGGCATGATGTAAAGCTATTTCTAGAAGACGAACGAAACGTTATGTTGGCCTAGAATTACTTCTATCGGCGACCCAGGATCCTAAGTTAGCTTCATGCCAAATTTAATCCCCTTCCATTCGTTTTAAAGGGAATGTGGCACCTTCAGAACGTGATTTTAACTGAGATAGCCAAGTTGTAAAGCAAGTCGGAAAACCCGGTACTCCATATATCATTTGTCTTGGAACTCGATATTTCCGTAGAAAAAAGCTAAAATCTACCTGACACCAGCCCCCTCATCAGCCCCTCGCCGGTCGGCCATTGTGGGCTGCTGGTGTGACGACATATGCTGACGTCACGATGAGCATCAGCCAATCGAAGCTGTGGCCGCCCCGCTGTGAAGGGGCCGGTGCGGCCCTCCTCGGGAGCGCTGGGTGCGACCTTGCCCCCGCGCGGCTTGGGTTACTAACCGGTCAGCTGTTCCGCCGCCGCCGGGGCTGGGGACTTGCGGGGCTGTGACGTCACCGAGTGCTCGATCGCGCAGCGCTTCTGCGCCGCCGTCAGATGGCTGCGTCTGAGCTGGCGAGACTGCGTGTCCCTTGAAGTGAGCTCTATTTTTCTTTGTTAATTCAATACTTTGTTGGTTTATTGTGGTACATGAAGTGTCGTGAAATTATGAATTATCTGGCCTACCTGACTGGTACCCTGTAGTAAGTATTTGCTCGCTTCACGAGTTTTCTGTGCGAACACGCGGTGCGGCGTAATTGTCAAACACTGTTATCGAGGTAATTTGTGGATGATTTTGCAACCTAGCACAGTTAAGATTATTTTCCGGTTGATATCTTACGAGTAGATTCACCTGTTCATATTTGCATACAGACCGTCCATATTTGCGCTCCTTCAGGTGAGGTGCATCGGACCAGTGGAGGTCATCATGGCGGCCCCCTGCCAGTGTCAACTTTGCGGTCGCCGGGAGAGTTATGAGGCGTTATAGTCGGTAGGTTTGGGATTTATTCGTCCTAGGCTGTATAATTTAAGGAGCTTTGATGAGATTAACACCCTTCACCCCCCTGTTGCTTAGTTATTTATCGATTGATCCGCCGTGCTAAACTCATAACATATATTTACTGTGATTGCGGATCCACAGTGCTAAACTCTTTGATAATTGTTAAAGTTGCAGATACAGCTTTAATGGTCTGCTGTTGCGGATGAGCGTCTGCTATTACTGATAGACTGCTGACGGTATCGACAGTTTGCTCACGTCGGAGTTATTGTGGTTTCGTTGAAGATGTTGCATTAGTTGTTGCTTCCCTAGTTGATGACTTTCTCTGAGGTCATTGAAGCAGTGGGCTTTGATGATGATGATGATGTTGATGCAGCTGACTTGCCCCATGTTGACAAAATGGACGTTGCCCCTGTTGACAATGGACATTTCCCTGTGGACTTGTGTTTTTGCCTATTGCCGGAACCTATTGATACTGTTGTGTGTGTCTGGCAGATACGGTGTCCACCACGGTGCACTTGCTTTTTGGCACCAATATACCTGTAAAGACTTCGCAAGATTTTTTGCTTATTCCGGCGGCTACAGAAGCCCTTGAAGCCTTTCAAGTATGGTAGTGGTTGCCAGATCATGAAATCATCCAAAGGCAGATATTTATTTATTTTCTTAGGAGTATTTATAAAAACAAAATATTGAGCTTATTGAACATTTTTCGGAAAAATCATGAGTGGTTTCATTATTTTTGGCTAAAAGTACGCCTAATTTCACTAAATTCCAGGATTCGACCAAGGTGCCACATTCTCTTTAAGGACTTGCAACCATGGTGAGAAGCAAGCAAGTTTCGAGAAATTTAGCTCCTTGAAATACCCTTTCGGACGAATTTCTCGAAAGCCGTTGGAGATAAGTGGGTAGTGTAAACAAATGAAATCACTGCAATTAATTTCCTATTCAGCTATGTCAATTCTGAGCTTGTGAATTGAGTGGGCAGTGGGATTAAGTCTTCGCGGCACTCTCACGGTAATTTTAATAAGCCCGTGTATTTATTCATTCACGTTCAAAAGAAGCAAATCAACTAACCAAACATCTAAAGCATGCGTTCAATATGAAATAGTTTAGGACCAGCCGATTTCAAGGCTCTCCACCGATGGCGACAGCCATGGGCAGAAGCCTGCCGGACGCGCCCACCAACAGGCTGGCATACGCGACCGTGCAGCCGGCGTCCTGTCACCGCTCAGAAAATTTCAAGATAATCGTCTTGTTTTTCTAAGAAGGTTATGGAGTACTTTAAGCACCGTTGCTCGTGTGAGCCGGTGAGATAGGCTTCCTGAGTGGGCGAGAATGTTAACTGACCTTTTACTTTTATGCTTGACGTCTCATTACAGGGATCTGATAGCAGTCGAGGCTGAGACAGGCAGCTAGGTTTATCTCCATACTTCTTAGGCACGCAAATGGCCGCATTCGGCCGCTTCCCAAATCCAACATACAGTCCGTGCTCGCTTTAACCCGCGCATTGACGGGGGAGAGGGGTTGGGTACTCGCCTCCTTCGGGTTTTTTGGAGATAACATAAAAACGGCACGCGCAGGCGTACTTGGTATACCTTTTCTCTGATCATTCCTACAACTTTTGTAAAAAATGTAAGGTTAGGTCACTCTGGTCAGGTCACCAGTACAGGCCAAGTGACCTGACCTAAAAAAAGATTAAGATAACATCATTCGGAACAGGGTGAACTTATCCTATTGAAACTCACACCACATACTGAGCCCACTGAGCTGTCTAAAATATGTTCCGGTATTTTTTATATCGATGACCTAAGGTCAGGTACGAGGCTTGACCTGTTCCTTGGAAATGCATGGGAAAAGTGGTTTTAATTAAATAACTTGGTCATAGATAGTGATAGAATGTTTGTTAGCTACAGTAGATTGGGATTATCTTTGCAGTTCTAAATATATGCATTTTGACCTAATTTGACCTTTACCTGACCTCAGGTCAGGTCCAATGACATATTGGACCTGATTTGACGCAATGCCATGCTATATATCATTGGATTTGGCTTGCTGCGAGGATTTTAATAGTTCAAATTTTTTGATCTATCTTTACTTGTTCAGATGTAATAACCGGAAACCCTCTGAGCTTATTGAAAATTTTCAGAGAAATCATGAGTGGTTTCATTATTTTTGGCTAAAAGTACGCCTAAAGGTACGCCTAAGAAACCGGAGACGTGTTATCCCTATGACGACATGTTTTGACCTCTAGTTACCTTAAATGTGACCTGAAAACCTGTGACCTGGTTGAGCTACTAAACGTCGTTTACCGTTTTTCGCTATCTAGCATGGTTCTCGAGATCTTAGGGGGGTGGTACCTGCTCCCCCGTCAAAGCGAAGGTGGCTCAGACCGCCGTCAAAGCACGTGTTAAAGGGAATGTGGCACATTCATAACGTGATTTTAACCGGTATCACCAATTTTTAAAGCAAGTCAGAAGATCCGGTACTCAATATATAATTTATCATGGAAATCGAGAATTCGTAGAAAAGGCTAAAACCTACCTGCAACGTACCCCTCATGTACCCTTAGCAGCAGGCCACAGTTCTCATGGCTGTTGGTGAGATGAAATATGCTGACGTCGGGGTGAGTATCAGCCAATCGAAGCCCTAGAAGCGTATTGAATATGGTAGTGGTTACCAGATCATGACATCATCCACAGGCAAGTATCTAATTCTTTCCCTAGAGAAGCATTTAAAAAATAGAAGTATTGAGCTTATTGTACATTTTTTCATAGAAATCATGGACGTCTCCTCGATTTTTGGGTAAAAGTACCCCTAATTACAATAAATTCCAGGATTCGACCAAGATGCCACACTCCCTTGGAGTATTCAAATTATACTGCCCTAAATTCGTGTAAAAATGTAAGATGGGGCCGGCTGGCTAGCTCGCACATAACATTTGGCCCCTCTTAAAATGTTCCGTCGGGTACCTAATCACGAGGCTGGATGTGTCCCTACAAGTTCAGGAAAGTATGGCTACGCCAATGGTTAACTTAGTTTGTCTCTAGTTATTCTGCTTGTTTCGTATGCAGTTACCATACATATGCAGTTAGTGCAGTTACCATGTGACAAAGACAATGCTGTTCTGTTATCTAAGAGTTAAATAATAATAATTGTTGGAGTTTAGTGACGCACTAACTGCCAAGGTCATACGGCATCGCCAACTCTCACCCTGTTGGGAGGGATTGGAGTATCAGATCGACTTATTCAGAGAATCCGCCGGGGCTTGAACCCGGGCCCCGTGGCTGAGAAGACAGGGTATCTTAGGCTCGTTTTTAGCAATAATGCATATTATAATACGGCTTTGTTGTAGAGCAGGCTCGTTAAAAATATTTAGTGGCTAGTTATAGCATAAAAATGATTTTTTGTGCTATCGATCGAAATCCTCAACATGGTTATGGCTATCATGGCTATCATGGCTAACATGGCTTTATCGAAGTCAGCCATTTCATTATCGAAGTTTGCCGTCATCGGAAAAGGTTATCGAGTCGTGGTTTTCGAAGTCGAGGCGAAATTCTCTAGTGCCCACAGTCGGAATGAAATTATCTAGCGTTCACCACTGGTGACAGGCAGATATATTGGGCAATGAGCATATAGACTTATGTAGTCAATTGTGTAAGTAGCCACGATTGCGTACGGGTGGGTATTAGGGTAGCAACCAGGTTAGCGTAGTTAGCGTAGATGAACATTAGAAAAAAGGTGAGCCAACACCGAGGGATAAGGGGTATCTGGGGGATTTTTGGAGCTTTGGTATGCGACTAGGCTACAGATAGGCTAACTGAGACGATCCCTTTGACATGAATCTATAGTTGATGCAAAATTAGCACAAACATGCATCGTGCTGAGTTAGGCAAACTTTGCAAGCTATGGTTAAATGAAAAACGACATACAGCTGACTTATGAAGCTGCTAGCTTATTTTCTTCGACATTTTATTGGAATCTTGCGTAAGTGTTTTACCAGAAAGAGCAATGATGAAATTCCGTGGTTGCTGATTCCGTGGAGCTGGATTAGATTGGCAAGGAGGGGCCCCTCCCCCACAACGTTTTTGGAGTTGGGCCCCATGGTGCCGCACAAAAGATGGCTGAGAAAGATGTTATCACTGCCTGACTGATTGCCCGGTGGGCCGATAAAGTGCCGAATGTTCCGGTGGGACCCTATCATCCTCCCGTGTGGACCCCTTCTGCTCCCAGATCGGGGCCCCACCAGTTTACTGGGGACCGTACCATTCTTCGAGCTTAAAGAAAATAAGCTTCCCGACTGGGGGCCATCAGTTTTCCTGCTGGGGGCCCCACTAGGTCTCCGACTAGAGGCCTGCCGATTCCTGTTGGGGTTCACCAACTTCGCATTTGGAAGAGGGGGGGTGGCATCCGCTCCCTAAATGAGGGTACCAGTTTCCCGGCTGGGCCCAACCATTTTCCTACTGGGGCCTACTATCTTCCTGGTGAGGTCCCTATCCGCTTCCCAGCCGGGGGGCCTCACTAATTTC
Organism: Lepas anatifera; assembly: GCA_034440635.1. Taxonomy (NCBI): domain Eukaryota; kingdom Metazoa; phylum Arthropoda; class Thecostraca; family Lepadidae; genus Lepas; species Lepas anatifera. The sequence continues at coordinate 799,387 of JAOTON010002243.1, forward strand.
CCGCTGGGGCTTACCCATTTCTCGGTGCCCTCATTATTCGCCGCTCATAAATAACGTCACGCTCCGAGGGAGGAGGGGGTCGGTCCAAAACGTTACGTTCCGTGACATGGGGGTGACCAAAGGTGACGTGCTATTACACGGGGTGGTATTTTCCCGTCTGTATTTTTTGGGGTTTGTTTTTATTGTTGTGGTTTGTTTTAAGTTGTGGTTTGGTAAATTATCCGCATTAATTAAAAAAAGTTAGGCGCACTTAACATTTTGTATCGTGAGATCCCCTAATGTCTGAAATACAAACTGATCACCGGCCGCTATCTGACACTCGTTAAGGAGGCGGATCTCAAAAAGTGACCGTCAAAAAGTAAAAAAGTGGATGGCTTGGACGTCAAAAAGTGGCGTTACATGCCTTGTAGGAGGGGATTGAAAGCAAATCGAAAAATAGGGGCCGTCATTTTTGTTCATACATTACGTCACCCTCGGGGGGAGTTCACAGAAACGTGACGTGCCGTGACGTGGGGGAGGGGATTGAAAACACATAGAAAAGTAATTTATGAATAGGTAATTTATGAACGGCCCCTAAGATTCTTGACTGAGGCGCACCATTTTTACTTTTTTGGGACTCCCTAGCAAAGGTGCTGGTGCCGAGGCCTATACTGTCGGGCCCCTAACGTTTCTAGACGGAGCCCCACCCGACCGAGAGGAATCACTTGAATTGAGGAATTCAACTCTGGGCCCGAGCCTGCACTCTAGAGGCCTCCAAATGAACGCCACCAGCACCAGGGCACTTGCTAGGCCCCCAAGTCAGGAAGTTGGTGGGGGTAGACAGCGAATGGAAGGGCAGTTCGACAGACCAGATCAACAGAGAGAACAACAGATCTTTACATTTTTAGATCTTTGCGACCCCCTCCCCTGACAGGAGTATGGGTATCTGGGCGCCTGACAGGAATAAGGTTAAGTCTACAATAATATTTGTACTTTCCTCTCAATTTACAAAAGGAGCAGCTGGAAACCAGTGTGTGCCAAACATCTGTGTCTGTGAAAACCGTCCTGGCCAGTGCTGGCAGAATCGTGGTTGTTGGGGAAGGGTAATGTAAGCTTCCAAATCCAATTCTCTCCCGTCAATGCCATAGGATAAGCGTTGCAATTTATTGTTCGAAGAGCACAACCGTCTCCGCACTTCCCGCCAGGCCTGTGTCACATATAACGGGAAGTGCGGACGCTTCAGATGCATCCGTGAGGGCACGCCGCAGGGGGCCGTTTGCTCTCCCACCTTATTCATTTCATACATCAATGACCTCATCGAGCACCTACCACCTGGCGTCCAGACCTCGCTGTTCGCCGATGATCTGGCAACCTGGGCCACTGACCGGACCGTCGCCGCGGCAGAGCGACGAGTCCAAAGAGCTCTGGATTGTCTTACGGCCTGGGCGGAAGAGTGGAATTTAACCATCAGCCAAGAGAAGACAGTTCGCACCCTCTTCTCGCTCGACCCAGCAGAGGCCAGACGAGAGTGCAACCTGACCCTCGGTGCCGCTCGGCTAAGCCACGAAGCCACCCCGACATTCCTAGGGGTCACTTACGACCGGACGCTGACCTTCCGCCACCATATCGAGAACCTGAGGTGCAAAATGAAGAAGAGTGGGGCGCTACGGGTGCTTATTGGCAAGTCCTGGGGCGCCGCGGCGGCCGACCTCAGGCTGGTGTACCTCGCGTTCATCAGATCCTGTGCAGACTACACGGTCGGTGGCTGGATGCTCGGGGTGGCGAGCTCTAACCTAGAACGCCTCGAGGTCGTACAGCGACAGGCCTGCAGGACGATAACTGGCTGCCTGGGGTCGACGCCGACGGCCGCTCTGGAGCGAGAGGCGGACATCATGCCTCTCAGCATACGACGAAAGCAGCTCGCGGCCATCGCGGTGCAGCGGCACGTCCGCGATGTTCCGGGCGACCCGCTACAACCGCTCTTGCTTGCGGAGAGACCCAGACTGAGGCTACAGCAGGACCGCGGATGGGCCGAGACCGGTCTGGCAGTGTCCGCAAAGGCAGGCCTAGCCGCTTTTCCCGCGGAGCCTCTGCAGGTTACACCACAGGTCGCGCCATGGGAGACTCCATCCCCGAATATCGACATTCGGACGAGACTACTCGTCCAGACGAAGAAGACTGGACCCTCCAGAAGCACGACTCGCGGCGGCGGAAAGGACTCTGGCTGCGCTCCCGCCAGCGGATATATCAATCTTCACGGATGGATCCGCGACAAGTGGCACTGAGCATGGCGGTGGAGGCGCGGTGGTACTGAGGGAAAACCACTCCGTGAAGCGGATCAGAGTCCCTGCCGGCCGCTACACGTCCAGTTTCCGGGCGGAACTAGCTGCCCTGGATGCGGCCCTGCGCCATTTGGTGACGATCGCAGCCGAGTGTCGACCGAGAGAAGTGCGAGTCTGCACTGATTCGCAGTCCGCCTTAACCCGGCTGGCGGAGGGCCCGCACGCTCAATCCGATGCCCTGGCAGGCTCGGTTTGGCACCAACTCTCGACCCTGGCCAGCATGGGCATCCACCTAACCCTTCAATGGGTCCCGAGCCACACTGGCCTACCGGGGAACGAGCTCGCCGATAAAGCGGCGCGTGCCGCTGCCACACTGGACCAGGGTTCCACCCAGATTGATTTTAACTCCGCGAACAGCTGCATAAGGCGCCACGCGCACAGCTTGTGGACTGAAAGTGTCAGCACCACCCGATATGCGGAGGAGAACGGCACCAAGAGAGTGGTCCTAGGGGACAAACATGGCCTCTCCCGCGTAGAATCCACCGAAGTGGCCAGGCTGCGGACGGGCCACTCTCTTCTCCTCCGCAGTTACCAGCACCGGGTGGGACTGGCACCAAATGGCACGTGCCCGGAGTGCGGGGAGGACGAGGAAACAATGCAGCACCTTTTAACAGAATGCCCAGCGCGAGCTTTTCTCCGTCAGAATGTCTTTGGCCGGGACGACCCGACAATTCAAGAGGCGCTGGGCGATCCGCCTCGGCTGGCGGCCTTCATCCGGCGGCTAGGACGCCTCTGACGAGGTGCCTCCCATATGGCAGCTGCCGAGTGCCGGAAACATCATCATCATCATCCTCATCTCCCGCAACCCCCCCTCCCCTAAGCTGTCACTGTTGCGTCTGAAGGACAGCAGTCCGTTCTTAATATTGTTTCTTGCATCAAAGAATCGATATTGAGAAAATAGGAATTTTGAATTATTTGGCAACTGATAAAATATTTTCAATACACAGAGCGCCCTAGGCATATATTAAAAGCTGAAGTATCTAGTAGTGAAAATAGTGTCAGGACAACAGGAATATAAATTATATGAAATCCACCCAGTGAATCAAATGAAATGCACACTGGGCTTTAGTCAAAGTATGATATACAAAACAGCTGACATCTGTTTTTTTCTTATTTGTTTTACTACATTTTAACATCCGCCCCGGTGGGCCTCCGAGCCACCTTCGCCATGGGGGGGGGGGCTGTTCAAACACCGCCCTCGAACTCGGCTCCTATGCGGGATAGCGAAGAATGCGAACGCTGTTGGATAGCTCATACAAATCAACTCATAAAAATTCATGAAGAAACTACATCGATCACTTTTTACTCAGGTCATGACAGGTAAAATGCATATCAATCGACTCGGAATAGCAATCCGAACGTATTGGTATCAAAATGAAAGCCGTATCATCATTTTCTGCAAAGTAATTAACCCAAATCTGAAAACTGCTTAAGTAGCCCAAATGACCTCTCAAAGGCCACAGCCCAAAAAATGGAACATGAACCTGGAAAGGGGCCCAAGATAGTAGGATTTGAAGAATACGAAGGTATTATCAGCTGTATCTACACAAATAGAGCCAAATTCCTGTTTTCCCATCCGGTTTACCAGCCTGATTTACCTACCTAGTCAGTCCCTTACAGGGCTGCTCTCAGTTGTCAGTCATCAGTTCAGGTCTTTGGCGGATCTGCACCACAGTTGTCGAGAAGCCTGCTGACCTCTGTTGGGTAAATACTAGAGGTGGGACTTTCTAGGCCCGGGGGCATGGGGCAAAAGCCCGGCCCAGGCCCGCGGGCTTGGACTGGGCCTGAAGGTCTGATTTAGGCCAATGCCGGGCTGATAACGGGCTTCACCCAGGCTCATTTCGGGCTTCAACTGAACTGGGACTTCAAAGTAAATTTTCTGTAAGTTAAAAAGCCTTCTTCAGTACAGACCTTTATTTTCCACTTAAACATAATCTTATTCATGCACCAGCAGCTTTTGAAAATGCATTTACAATTAATTTTAAGACATGGACATTTAGAGATACATCAGGAATGTAAAAGCATGAAGCTCTAGCTTTTTGTCTGTTACTCATGCCAGGGTCAAAAGAACGTTACTTAAACCTGTATCAATATTTATAATCAAATATTGAATAATGCCTACAGTTGCACATCCATGCTGTAATGTCATCTTATGAATATCCTGACGACTTCAAAATCTTCAAGCCATAACTGGGTGAACAAAATATAAATTGTGATAGCCTAATTGTTACTTCCATATTGTCAGTATGGCATTTCAAAGGGAGTCATTTAACCAATTTGCTGCTAACATATTGATACTAACACCTAGCTCTAGCTAGAACATTCTTTCCAGAAGCCTTCTGCTTTAGGTAAAAAGAAAATGCTATCTATGGAGCCATTCCCATGTCCTCCACGAAAAATGGCGAAGTGAAAATGTCAGGTACAAACTATCTAGTGGGAGCCCATAATTGTCAAATTGGCTGGCTAACTCTAGATGCAAGAACAAATGTTGATAAGTTTGACCCTTCCACAGCTTCATCTTGCTCTTTCATTGCCCAAAAGATGCAGAATCCATTCAGAAAAGGCTAGTATAAGCAAGGGAATAGGCACAAAGAAAACATGTTTTTGATCGAAGTACTTAAAAACATAAATTAGTCAGTTGTGGGGAGATACTGGGGAGAGCAGTCAGCCTTAGAAGGAACCTTTGGAATTGCACCAAAACATGAAAAAACTTGACATTATGTGTTGCCATTTTCCTTGTGGATATACTTCCCTGGCCTCTATGAAATACAACTTCTATTATACTTTAAACGCCAGACTGTGGAGTCGATTTTCGTAGGATCTCGTTCGGACTTCCTCCACAAGAAGATATTGGGGGTCGGAGCTTTCGTTCTGTATTACAGTACTTCGTCAGCGATGATCGTTCGGAATATAAGGGGGATAAAAAGACACAAGAGAACACACAGTAGAAAATTTGAGCTCAGAAAAACATGCGACATCAATAATCTACACGTGACAGCAATAAACCATTGACTTCCTAGAACGACCTAAGAAAGTATCAATACATTAAAAGGCAAAGTTTTAAAACGCATCTTTAATATGGAAACGTTAGATTACTAGGTTTAGCAAGAGAGGAGGGGTTTTAAGACAGCTACAATAAAACACGCAATACTCGCAATGCTCACTTATTAATTATATAAAAGAGGGGGAAGCTATAAAAAGGGGGATATAGAACAGGAGTGTTCTATAGCCCCGGCCCTCTAGACCACTCCTGTTCTATATCCCCCTTTTTATAGCTTCCCCCTCTTTTATATAATTAATAAGTGAGTATTGCGAGTATTGCCTGTTTTATTGTAGCTGTCTTAAAACCCCCTCCCTCTCTTGCTAAACCTAGTAATCTAACGTTTCCATATTAAAGATGCGTTTTTAAAACTTTACCTTTTAATGTATTGATACTTTCTTAGGTCGTTCTAGGAAGTCAATGGTTTATTGCTGTCACGTGTAGATTATTGATGTCGCATGTTTTTCTGAGCTCAAATTTTCTACTGTGTGTTCTCTTGTGTCTTTTTATCCCCCTTATATTCCCAACGACCATCGCTAACGAGATTCGTTCGACTTTCCACAGAAGATATTGGGTCGGAGCTGTACTGTATTCAGGTTGTCGCGATGATCGTTCGGTTAGGGGATAAAGTTATTTTTATCCCCTTATATTCCGAACGATCATCGCTGACGAAGCACTGTAATACAGTACGAAGCTCCGACCCCCAATATCTTCTTGTGGAGGAAGTCCGAACAGATCCTACGAAAATCGACTCCACAGTATGGCCTTTAAAGCATCGCTAACGAAGCACTGTAATACAGTACGGAAGCTCCGACCCCCAATATCTTTTTGTGGAGGAAGTCCGAACGAGATCCTACTTCTATTATAAGCTTTGAGCATAACAGCACTTCCCTCCCAAGATACCTTTACTTTACACTTCCCTCCCACTACACTAAAAATGTGCAGAAACAAAGAAACAGAGAGCACAAAAACATATCCAATATCCAAATTATGGACTTTCGATACGCCAAATTCCGCGGCCTTGAGCAGCTTGTAAAGCTTTGCAAAGCCAGAGAAGCGTCACATATGAAACAAGTGCGCAAAAAAGTGGCCTATTCTCACTAACAAAACCAAAATACACTACACACTTTGTGCTTATTTTATAAAGCTGTGGAATTGAAAAAAATATTTTCAAGAGTATTGAAATAGTTTCACTGAAATACACTTACTATTCTGGTAAATTTTTATGAAAAATATTTGCATAAATGATTGCTCTAATGTAGACAAGCACGGCGCTTCAGATACCTACTAAGCGCAAGCCCGTAAAATACAACAAAACAAACAGAAATAGTGTGCAAGCCCGCATGGTGATGAATGTGGATGGATTCGAGTTTTTTTGTGTCAGATTTACTTTTTGGTGGAGATTGGTGCAATCTTTTTATTCCATGTTTGGTGTGAACCTGTTGAAAACTAGTGGTTCTTCTTCAAGAGATTTATTTATGGCTGGTGGTTTCATAATTCTATATCAATATGGCTGATGGGCCTTGTTGGCCTGTTGGCTTACTTACTTTGCAGACCGGGCTGACCCAAGCGGAACAATGTTTTGACTATCTTCCAAGCTGTCTAGTGACTAAACTAAAATAAAATGCTCATATGTATCAATTGAGGGACAATGTGAAGGATTTTTGGTCCGTTCACAGCCATTCTGCCATGATATTCTAAAGAAATTTTAGCTGAAAACTTGTCACTGCTCTCTCCTCTATTCATAAACATTATTGGAACTCAATCGTGGGGCTCGTGCCATCATATAAATGATTTATAAAAGTGCAATGGTGAAGAAAATGTCTGATGTGAGTGGGCTTATTTCATTCTGATTCTTATAGCTGCCATGTGCATACCTCTATCTAGAATGCCCATTGTTTTTATAAGGTGATGCTGTTCATTACCTGAAGTAAGCTTGCATCATAAGCAAGCCATCTTTCATACTGTGTTTTTTTCAGTATCATTTTCTGCTGAACTATTAAGATAGCTGAGGCTACTGATGCTGCATGCACCTTTTTAATATGGTTTAGGGTGAAACCAAAACCTTTTCCACGATAAATTGGCTTAAAACATGTATTTGAAACAACTTTAAAGTAAATAAATGTTGTATAAAGTCGTTTATAGTTTTTCCATGATACCGGGTCTTCCCAGGCTTGATAAGCCATTTCTTCCACAAACCGGGCTTGTGACGGGCTTCTTAAATCAGCATCAGACCAGGCCCGGGCCTGCAAAATTGCCCGAAACTCCCACCTCTAGTAAATACTGATACCAAAGCGTCTAATGGGAGCCGATCATAAGCTTTTTCTGCGCTGCCAGTGTGTGAACACCGTGCACTAAGCGGGAGTGCAACGCTCCACCAACAGCGTGCCCTTCTCCAAGTGTTGGAATGGGACGGGGGCAGGGGGTCTGGCCCCTACTCCTCGACCGGAACTTTCCCAATTTCAATCAAATTAGAACAGTCTGGAAGTTAACGTAACCAGCCAGGGCCAAAGACAATAATGAGCCAAAACCCGGTGAATTTGTTTGACCTTGAGTGGACATTTTTTGTCAGCAGTAGATTTAAGGCTGACTTTCACATGAACGGTTGAAGATTGACAGGCCTCTCACTTTTTCCGGTAGCGATCCTTATGCCCCTGCCCCTGGACAGTCAGTCACAATCAATCTCGACAGTGATTTTATAGCGGCCCTTTGCTGCTAAGGGAGGCCATCCTCCAGGCGTGAGGGCGGAAAAATGATCGCCGCCTCCAAACGGAAGTATTTTCCCCGCCACTGTGTTGACTGCGAGTTTCCCTAGAGTCAGGTCCTTCATTGGGCGTTGCTGCGAAAACAGACTTCTTTCAAACAAAAACATCTCCCAAACCTGATCGGTGCGCTGGCTGTGTTTCCTCCGTGCCGGCACAGCCTCTGGCCTTGATAGTGGAGAAGGGCGGCCAACGCTGTGCTCAGTCTACACCAAACTTCGTCTCGTAGGATCAGGAGTTGGTGTAATGAAAAACCTATGACTGGAGCTAGTGGATGCAAAAGTGTTCTTAGATCTGAAAGGTAACGACGATAAAACTGGACGGCGTGGCCCGGGCAATAGTTACGGCAATTTGTGACCGGGATTTACCACGGCACTTTTGTTACGAAAAGTCGTTCCCCTGATGTCAGAACTTTGAATGGTGCTTTCACAATAAGAGTGCGTGTTATTCTAGTGTGCCAGCTTTCATTCGAGTGTTTCTCGACAGTTTGCTCGGGCTAACCACCAGGAAACACGAAAAGCTAGATATGGCCGTCGTTTGTTTTGTCGAGCGTGATTATTCAACAAGTTGACTAGTTTGGCTGATGTTAGTACTAGATTTAGGTTGGATTTACATATCTTGACTAGCTTATGTCGTCAACCATCGAACGGACTTGGGCACTGTCCAGCGCCTACTGAGTGTATGTGCTCGGGTGTTTCTGTCTCATGTGTTTTTTATTCAGATATGTATTTAATTTGCAAAACAGCTGATTAGCTACTCTGTATTGTTTTTCACCTTACGTGTGCTTAGTTTGAGCGGTTACAACGTGATATCTATCATTTGGTTCTGGGTAATCTTCTTCACTTGGCCCTGCTGGGGGATATTCTACCGACGCATTCCTGCCCCATTCCTGCCCCTGTCCCCGGCGTGAATCCAATCGCAATTCAGCTGGTGAAAAACGCTAACCAGATTCGGGACGTCGGATAAGCCCTCTTGCAGCGTGCGTGGCTGAGTAACGAAGATGAATGGGCCCGGTCATTTACTGACTCGGGCTAAATGGAAGTGGTTCGATGAAACGCCCGGCTGCGTTCTCCGTCAAGTGGTGGGAAAACACCAGTGGCTCTGGTTAGTGACAACGAAGAAGAAGGATCAACTGTGTCAGACGTCCTGACATTGAACAAATGATTTACTTCGATCCCATTGAGTGAACACTGCAACTGTGACACAATTATTCTACCATACATTTCACATATCGGATAGCTCAGGAAGCAAGGTGAAATAGTTGCACTTGCATGATTTTCACGGAGGGGAAAGGGGGGGTTTGTGATACACCAAATGCCAGTGTTATACGGTGCATGATACGATCACGATAGCCCGATAAAATAAGTCATGAGAATCTTCGAAAAATTGTAATGCACGCACTTGCTATTTCATAATCCTCATACTTAGATTACGAGTTGCATTTCGAATTGGTGATAAAAGTGCTGAATGAGACAATATTTGGAAAGGTATTTTGGCATCGTCCCGTCTGAAACAAGAACTATCGTGATAATATTCTCGAAAGAGAGCTGTTCATGATAACTGAATACAACGCAGAAAAAGCCTAACCCCGCTGTCATGGAGTCCATCTTTTCCGTTTCCAATGCGCGTTAAGAAGTCGGCTATGGACGGCCAACGTTTTTGTGAAGACCAAGATATCATTCTAAAGTGGTAATATCATTGCCATTTACACCATTACCATGATACCACTACCATTTATACCATCATGGTATTTACGTGCCATTGCCTCGGGTATAATAAAACTATGCAAACGAAAATTGTGATATGTTCATTCATATTATATTATATTATATTATATTATATTATATTATGTTCTTAAATATTATGCATAATATCACTATCAGTGAAATCATTTCTGGAAAGTTATCAACGATATTATTTCGGAAAAAATTTACTCTGATGTCTCCTAAGACTGCCTGTTCCTGTCACAATGAACGACACACAGGGCCAACTAGGATTGATGAGAACTTGCAAGGCACATAGTTCCAACCCACCATATGCCTATCTCGAGAAGTATGGAAACAAAAGGGTCTTAATCTTTCTGGTTAGCTGCAATTTGAAGAATCCAGTTTACTCTCTTCCAATGCTGTTAGCTCTAGCCCGTGTACGACTGAGCATTCGTTACTATTTTACGACGCGTTAGAAGTCAATGTGTATCAACAAGCGTATGTGTATAACAGGATGTAAAAAACATATTCGCGTTTACAATTGCTTACACCTATTGATTTATTTTATTCATAGCCTGTATCAAATGATAATGCTTTACGTTAGCTCATTTTGAAATTCCTAAAAACTGCATGGTCTTTCAGCTTCAGTATTTATATAATCACACCAAATGTTTAAGATATGTCGTATCATTTGCCTCGTCGGGGTCTGAATGGGACAATTTGTTAGGGCTCGCGTTTGGCCGCATCACTTGACTCTGCAGTAATCCAAAGGTCACGGGATCGAGACCACCCAGAGACAGGATTTCAGGCACAGCTGATCCCTTTTCCTTCTCGGCGCCACGCAATCTCAAAGTTATAGTGTAGTGTGACTCGATACAAAAAAACTCGTATCATGAAGCCGCACACAATAAATATAGTGACGTTGTAGCTACGTTAAGCACTGATGCGTGCTCGGCAAAGTATCCCATACATCACAAATAGCTTGATTTTGCTTCATTTTCTAGCCTCAAAAGACACTTCAGCCAGGGCAAAAACTAGACTACGTCATAATTTCTTTTGTGGCTGCTAGTTTATAATTAGCTTCAATTATGCCGCTTGGAAAGTATCTAGGTAGTGTTATATCTATTTTGAATTTGCATCTCCCATTTATTCAGGTATAATGAGCAACAGGACATATATACATGCATGTGGATGAATACATAAGAAGGATACATCCCTCATAAAGCTCAAGTCGAGGCATGTAGATAAGAAAAGAGAAAACATCCATGTTTACAATCCATTAGAAAATAAACCACCTAAACACACTCAAAATGGGCGAACAAGTCAGACATAATACATGAACTGAGCCAGACATAAACTGATGTCACGAAAGGTCAGAAAGTGACCTTGCCGGACATTAAATGAAAACCAGTGACAAGAGATACACCATGAGGTTTAATTCAGCGCTCTAGCTTGATTGGGTCAAAAGTTATCGTCAAAGTACTGTTTTTGACCCTGATTTATTAAATATATATTCCAGTATTTTTATACCTATTGCCTAAGGTCAGGTACGAGCCATTGGAAATACATGGGAAATTCGTTTAAACTGAATTACTTAGTAAGTGATGGTGGCAGAGCATTTATTTTAACGGCATTGGGTTCCCCTCATCCTTGCAGTTCTAATGATATTAATTTTGACCTAACTTGACCTTGACCTGACCTCAGTTCAGGTTAAATCCTATATTTGACCTGGTTTGACCTAGCAAGGTCATATTATTTGTCTTTCGATTCAGGTTGCTGCGAAGATGGCTATGGTCTAGATTGTCTTGCTTTATCTTTACTAGTTCAGATGTAATGAACAAAAACCTTCATCTACATGTTATCCCTATGGTGGCATGCCTTAACACTAGTGACCTTAAATGTCGACTGCCAAAAAAATGACTCAAATTTATTTATAGAGAATTAGATGGGCTATCCAAAACCATTTACCGTTTTCCGCTATCTAGCATGGTTCTAGATATTTTAGGAGAAGCGCGGGTACCCACGCCCCCCCCGTGAAAGCGAAGGTGGCTTAGACCTTCATGAATGGGCGTTTATCACAGAATGATGAAAATGAAACAGTGATATGTGTAAAAGGGATTTCACGGAGGGAAAATAGCATAATATGTCTAATCTTGTTACCATACTCACTCTTACTGTTCCGTCAATGGCGGCAATTTTGACAAAAAATGCCGTCACCTTGAAATTTTAGGTGGCTAACGGGTTTCTTAAAAGAGCTGTCTTTAAGTAGTATATGTTCCAACTTTGGTGTTTGCATCCAGATTTGAACGATTTTTACAGTTATCTGCTCAACTATAATGGAATGTTAATATCTGTGTAGGCAAGTATACCCACTCTAAAAGTGGACCAATAAAAACAAAATGTAATAAAAAGTGTATCTACCCAGCAGATGGGTGCCGAAAATAGGTATAAGCCGTTTTTATTCGTCACAAGCCTCTGACTGCCAACTCAAAGCTCTTTACGTGCTAGATGGTGGCTGGGCACCAACTTGCTTTAGCAGCTTTAATCTCCAGCGGAAAGTTGGGCGAGTTAAGAAGGCACGTGCGCAAAAGAGAGCGGCTGCACCGGTTTTGTTTTGACAGGATGACACAACTTTTGTAGACAAGGTGAAACGACCCTTGGGTAAACCGTGAACAGAACCTTGATCCTGGTGGCAAACAAGCAGACTTCATAAGAACTCCGGGTCTCTTTTCAGTTCGATGCACGAGGAGAGTTTCTTTTAAAGGGTTCGCGACCATGCAACAGACTGCGCCCCCTCTCGTCTGAAAAATGTGTGGAAGCTGCCTTTTTGCAAGATAATCTAGCTCTCTCCTGCCAGTGCACGACTCCCCATGGTACCAAAATATATCTAAGGATGAATGTTGTTATCCGATCATGGCTAACCAAATAATTTCCATGGATGTTAATTTACATTCCCATGCGGGCAAAGACAGCGGATCGGGGGGCACCGTGTCCCCATTGGACGGACAAGGGGGCACAATCATTGAGGAGACCCCTTTAAATCGGCGAAGATAGCAATGAAGCGGTGCTTGGTCTGGGGTTTCTGAAAGAAGCTGTGAGCTTGTAAGATGTTTCACCCACCCACAGAGTCTAACAGCAAACCACTGTTGCTTTCCTCAGACATAATATTTATCGCACATAGAATCCTCAATCTCATTGTTTAACCTCTCCCATGACCCAACATGGACCAGACAGGGATCACTGAGAATGACAGGCGTTAAAATTTGGTAGTCGTTGACGAGGCATGTGGTCATAATCATTGAGGAACCCACTTATGAATAGCCCCCTGTAAGGAGCCCCCTTGTAAATAACGGTCCGGCGTAAAAAAAAATCCGAGACGGATTTCAATCTGGTCAGACTGCCGTCCTGTTAACACATAGGCGTAGGAGCGTCCAGAATATTGGGGGGTGGGGCAGCGGGCATTTTGAAGTCATTTCTTTCCAGTCAACGCCATAGGGTTAATGGTTAAGAATCATAAATATTGGGGGCCATGGCCCCCTGGCCCACCCGTTCCTACGCCTATGCCACATAGTCTGAATCTACCGAAAAGTCACCATCAGTACGCACTGAAATACACGAAACAGACCTAGGCGGTATACGAATAGGTTTCTTGAGCCTTATCTTCACTTTCCCTGACGTAACGGAAAAGTCCAAAAGCAGGCGATTGGCAAGAAGAAAGTCGGTCTCAAGAACGCAATCGTGCAGGAGGTTTTCGACAACATAAAAGTAAAAATGTTTTTCCTGCTGACCATCCTCAGTCATTATCTTAACGGGCGGGCTGCACGTACCAAGGGCTTTCAATGCATGATTCGACGCAGAAACAAGTTCAGTTTTAGTGTGCTGAAGACTCACATTGGGGGTGATTATTTGGAGCACTTTACTGTCTATCAGGAATTTTTCACTGCCTGAGTCTAGCAAACAATCGCTTATGACAAATCCATTGACTGAAGCCCTGGTAACTGGCAGGGAAACACGTCCTACCGCATGCGCCCGCCCACGAACTCGTTTGGGCAGTGGCCGGCACCGCCGCACAACCAGCAGCGGACAGCACCTGACCGGCGACCTTCGATGACGAAATCTCTGGCCTCGGGCGTGACGTCACACGGCGATCTGGGGTCACCGGAGCCTCGCGATCCCTGCAACGTGCGAGACCGACCAGCCCCGCCCCGCTGGCCGCCAGGGGCGGTGGCGCTTTCCGCAGAGGGCTGGTTGCGTGCCCCGTCCGATGCTGAGCCGGTCCATCGTATCGATCTCCAGCTGCGGCTGTCGTATCTTCCTCCATTATTTGTATTCCGCGGCGACGCAGAGCGGCCTCTCCTTTTGTTGCAGCATTCTCGCAGAATTCAGACGGATGGTATGCTCCCCAACGTCCAGTCCTGGATCCGCCTGCCCGGCTCTCGGCGCTGCCGTACCACGCGCGGCTGGCGGGCGGGGACCAGCTCAGGTCACGTGATCCAGCCGCCGGCCGATCTCCACCGCCCGGAGCGCGCTGGACACAGCGCCGGTTCTGGCTCCACTGAAGCCCTGTTCCACCTGTGCACTTTTATACCAATCAGCGGGCCGTGTTGCGCCTACGTCACAGGATTGTAGCCTCCCCGGAACTAGTTCTAGGTTTTAGGGCTGATGGCCTGCTGTTTGCGCTGATAAAATAGAGTGCACGAAGGCAGCCTAATATTTTTAATGGTATAAGGTTGAAGTTCCTTTGTTACACAACTAGAGGCGATTATGGCGGATATTTTTTTCTGAGGCTGAGGTCCTCTGACAAAACTGGACCTAGCTTGAGATCGCCTGCTGGCTTTCCATATCAGCCCAGCGGACGTGCTGTGACCTACCTGGCTGACCTGGCAACTTGAGCCGCTTCCAAGTGCTCCTCTCTGTTTAGCTCATCGAGGCTGTCCTGGAATGTCTGCGCCTTTTGACGTGACAAGAGGCATCGCTCAGAGTCACTCAGTCCAACCAAAAAATGACTATATAGCGCAGCGTCGTAAGATGGAACACATATTCTCTTGACATGATCATTCTCATAAAAAACTCGGGACACGCCTGTCGGATCAGCTTCCGTACCTGGAGCCCATAGTCCTGGGCCGACGTGGTACCCTTGGTCAGGGCAGCCAATTCCTGCGCCGCGTGGTCAGCGCACCGTCCAGCACCTCCGAAATGCTCTTCTAGCTGAGTCTTGATGACAGCCTCAGTCAGCTCACCACCGGAACCTTCGATGTCGTTGACTACAGTCAAAGCTTGGCCATGACAACTTGCTGCAACTATTTGTCCTGGAGAAACCACCGAGGAGTGCTAGTCTGTCGAACTGGAGAAGAAAATCTTCGGGAGGCACTGACCCATCATAGGTAGGAAAATCACCGATAGCCACCGAAATACTCGCCATCCTAACCTCCATTCCGCGCTAGCACTGGGTTCTGACCGCTGCCACCATGTCAGTGCTCCGGCTGAGCTCCCACAGATCCACACAGCGCGCTAGTCAGCCAACGAATGTATTGCCACCGCCGGGGGCCCGTCAGTGACCCGCCGGTCGCCCAACACAGGTGAAGCAGGGGCGCGCTCAGGCACACATGGGTGACACTTCTAAACTGAACAGCAACGCTTTCCTAACTGAACAGCAACGCTGTCTTTCAAACTGAACAGCAACGCTGTCCGACTGAACAGCAACCCTGTCCTAACTGAACAGCAACGCTGTCCTGACTGAACAGCAACGCTGTCCGGACTGAACAGCAACGCTGTCCTGACTGAACAGCAACGCTGCCCGGACTGAACGCAACTGTCTAACTGAACGAAACGCTGTCTTCTAAACTGAGCAGTAACGCTGTCCTAACTGAACCCCAACGCTGCCCTGACTGAACAGCAACGCTGTCTTCCAAACTTAACAGCAACGCTGTCCTAACTGAACAGGAACGCTGTCTTCCAAACTGAACAGCAACGCTGTCCTGACTGAACAGCAACGCTGTCCTAACTGAACAGCAACGCTGTCCTGACTGAACAGCAACGCTCTCCTGACTGAACAGCAACGCTGTCCTAATTGAACAGCAACGCTGTCCTGACTGAACAGCAACGCTGTCCTGACTGAATATAATAACGCTGTCCTGACTGAACAGCAACGCTGTCCTGACTGAACAGCAACGCTGTCCTAACTGAACAGCAAGGCTTCAAACTGGCACCAACGCTGGTCCATTTCACGCAATATGTCTACGCCGGAGACTTGATTATTCCTGGAATACGGTTTTAATAGGCAATTAACGTGTCTATGGATCTAAATCAGTCACTTGTTCTTCGTTTTCGAGCTTGAAAGGAAAGGAAGCGCAATTAATTTTCCATGCCATCATGCCATTTCATTGGAATAACTGATTTTTAATATTACGCGGATATTGATGTAATTTATGGTAGGGAACCCTGAAAAGAACAGCACTTTGAGTGACCATAGATTAAACGTTTGTACATTTGATAGCCAATCTCAAAATATGCAAAGAGTAACCAACACAACAATCAGCTGTACCACCGCCGTGGCGCAGATGGTTAAGGCGCCTCGATCCAGTGTGAGAGGTTCTTGGATCAAAGCTGACTTCTGGTAGCCCTTTCCTCGACCGCCTCCTACCTAGGAGATGACAGTACACTGGGTAGTGCCCGCTTTGACCAGGGACTTCCGATGACCAACCAGCGCCCTTATATTGGGAGCACGGGCTTGATCTGCCTTTAAACAGATCCACCGGTCCGGTGGCGCCGCCCGAGGGCACGGCCTCGCCGCGTGTTACCGGAGCAGTCCTCTGTTCCGCCGGGCCCGAGGAATCGGGATAGCTCCACTGCCTGGTACAGTGGGGCGCGTAACATGGAGCTTGCTGACATGACTGTCGCGCAAGGGTGCCGAAAAGCGCAAGCCCCGCTGCCGTGTACATACATACATAGTGTGCGTTTGCGTGTGTGTGGTGCAAATGTGTAAAATGTTCCCGGGATGGGAACGCAAAGATATTTATAAAAGAAAACATTCAGCTGTAGAAATGATAGTGGAAGGAAATTGGTGTAAATGCACATTTCAACGTGTTGTTTTGTGACTCATTTTGGCTCTAAGATGAATGAGCCTTTCTTCAATGTATGGCATGAACATGATTATCATGGTGATCGACCCACTTTAAATGCACATTGACTGGGGCTTGAGACACCTCCGGCTTAACGGGGCTGGTGTTGGGGCGGATACCCGCCCCTCAAATATGTCGAAAACCATGCTACTTGCGACAAGCGCTACAAAATCGGTATGCAGCGTCAAGTAGCCTGAACTAAGCTCTAAAGAAAGTTTTTTACAATTATTTCGGGTAAAGTCCACGGTCACCAAACACCAAAGCATGTCACCATAAGAATATAACGGATTGATGCATTACACCATAGGGTGTAAAGGAAATGAAGGCTTTTCATTCATTGCATCTGAAATAGAAGAACTTGTATTAGAGTATCTGATCTTTTGGAATTCTCATAGCAGGTCGTGTCGAATTATATATAGTAAGGTTTTTCTGGATCAAATCTAAGATTTAACCTGGCCGTAGGTTCTAGTCAGACCCGCAGTTCCAGTTAGACCTGGCCGTAGGTTCTAGTTAGACCTCCAGTTCCAGTTAGACCTGGCCGTAGGTTCTAGTTAGACCTCCAGTTCCAGTTAGACCTGGCCGTAGGTTCTATTTAGACCTCCAGTTCCAGTTAGACCTGACCGTAGGTTCTAGTTAGACCTCCAGCTCCAGTTAGACCTGACCGTAGGTCAGATCAAAGTCACACTGGGTAAAAGCACATATCATTACAACCACAGGGATAAGACAAACCCAATGGTGTCAAAATACAAGTCCCATCGTCATTCTCAACGAAGCTATTGAGCTTAAATCATTCTACTCATGAATTTTCAATGAAGAGGTCATGGCTCGTACCTGGCTAAGGCCATCGATATCGAAAATCCGGATAAATATTTTGTATACCTGGTAGGCCAATTATGTGATCTAAATTTCAAATCGATAGATAAACCCTGTTCTTAGTTATGCTATTCTATTTTTTTGGGAGGTGAGGTCATTGGACCTGACCCAAAATGACTTGGACCCAAAATTATCTGCAGCCAAAATATTACCACCAGTTGCAAAAAGGATCAGAGAAGAGGTATGCCACGTACATACAGCGGCGATGCGCGCCGCCATTTCAGGCCGTATGCGAAAACCCGAGGGGGAGGGGCGAGTACCCACCTCTCTCCATCACACGAGTTACACGTGTTAAGCTTGATCCGTTCCGCTAAAGTAAGCTCAGGATAAAACACGTCTGAAAGGTTCTCTGCAGCTCTGAAAACAGCTGTTCCGATAACATGTGGCAGTACGTCCCACGCATGTCGCAAGCTACTGTCACTGCAGCAGCACTCGAATCTCCTCCTACCTCCAAGATCCAAGCTTCATCTGGAGACATCAACTTCACTAGTTGAGATACGGGTGCTTTTTGTTTGCGGTTACACAGGGATACCTGAATACTCTCCAGCGTTTCTCTAAGTTCAACCTGCCCAGTAGCTTTCCGTGGAACCCAGACGACTTACTTGCAGCGACAGTCCAACCTATCTTCCACTTACCGAGAAGACAAATCACATGAGTGATGTACTGGTTCTTCTCCCGGTTTAGTGCATCCCGTGCACCCTGGGTTACCACCATCTGCAGACTGGTTCGTGAAGCCATTGTATTCTTGAGGTGCATGGTGCACCAACTGACAGAACGGCGGAGCACATGCTGCAGCAGGCGGGGACTAGCAAACACCGCCATAGGTGGCCTGGTGGCATGCGTGGGTGTCCATCGACCCGATCCGAGTGGGATATCATTTACTCAAGGTTTTGAAAAGGTGACCCGCAGGGTTACAGAGGTGCCCTGATCTGGGATAGCCTATCTAACTGCAGAGCTGCTGCAGTAGTTCCCGCGTTTGTTTCCCTGTTGTTGGCTGGTTTTTGGTGTTCGACGTTTGAACTTACTTTCCAAACCATTTGTTCGAGAAATTTCTGATGACGTATCTGAGAGTAGGTGTTACAAACGACTGGTACTTTTTGCGAATCGCTCACTTGGAATCTGCAATAAAACAAAAACGGCTTGTAAATATCTCTGCTATTTTATCTTCACCTCTATGATTCACCTTTTGTGACAAAACTTAAGTGAGCAAACCATATGTGATTCAGTAGATAAAATTGAAAGAAGCCCATAAAAAGGATCAATATATATATATATATATATATATATATGTGTGTGTGTGTGTATTGTCCGGTGAATCAGAAAGCTTGCCGAGTACATTGTATCAGTAAAAGGGAAAAAGGGAAGCTTCAACAACTAATTGGCAAATGGGGGGTTCTCGTGAACATTTTAATGTTTGCATACCTGAGAATGTTCTCTCCGTGGCGGTCACCATTTGATAAACGTATCAAAATTGATACAATTTTTAATTCATAATTTATAATTATTGAACAAAAACTTTGGAACTTTGCTTTGTGTAGCGGCAGGTAATGTTGATGCCAATTTATTATGCGAGCCATGTCCTGCAGGTGGACCAGAGGATTCCCTCCGTTTACTTGCGGCTGGGACTCGTTAAGTGAGAAGAGTTAGTTAAAAAATTCGTTAGCAAGTATTTCGTGACAGGATATGAACCGAGGCCATGCGCTTCCGACACTGCATGAAAAATGTTTCACAAATTGATAGATCCGCCCGCGCTGCGGCCAGCGGTATCATTGTAAGCGTTTAAAATGTGAATTGGTCTACCTCCTTGAATCTGAGTTAGCAAATTGAAAAATCCTTTGACAAGTGTTTTATACTTCATTGGCAGCAACCGATCCAATCGTTTATGGGAGCGTCAGGCAGAACAGTTTCATAGGCTGCAGAAAACAGACTGGGCAATGGGACACTGAGGCAGAGCAGTAGGGCAATTAAAACCTGGTGTCATTGACTGGAGAGCATGAGCGTCGTCACGGATCTTTAGTGGGGAGGGGGGGCTGGAACTCGTGATCGAAGACTATGTTCACGTTTCGCCTTGTTTTGTCGTCTAGACATGGTAGCGTAATGCTTCTGCTGTATAAACACGCGGCGGTACGGGAGTAAGTGTTTCCCCTAAGAGCGCCACCGTACTTGGGTACCTGGTACCTGATCTTCTTTGTAATTTCTGCCAAATTGTTAGGTCTAAGTAATATCAGTTCAGGTGAAAAGTCCAGGTCCAGTGACCTAACCTCAAAACATGTCTGAGGTATGTATGCACATACTAATATGCAATAGTAAGGGTAGACTTTGTTTTTACATCGTTTACGTGTTGCCATCAGGTCAGGGTCATGACCTTTCCATTGGAAATGCACCGGAGAGACGGAGAGATAGCTCAGTTGGTGGAGCGTTGGGGTCCGGTCCGCCCCCAACACTGTGCAGTGCCAGTGCACCGGTGAAAAGCTTGTGACCAGTCCCCTGAGACGCGCTGGTAGTCAATGTTTGCCCGACGCAGGTCATCTGGCACCTGACTGATGGGAAAGTAGCCAGAGCGAGGCGGCCGTCCCTGTGCTTTGTGAGACGTTAAACTTTGGCTTCCAAACTAGCCCGTCATTGTGGGAATTCCTCGGTCCGATGGATGGGTCGGAGTTTCGGCGAAAAGTCCCTTGATAACTTTATTGAAGCTCTAATCCCAAAAACTGAACGTGCAATAAGTGGAATACCGTTTGAAAAATCAAATTTGATGGCTTCCCAGAAAATGGTAATAGATCTTTGATTCTGATGTCATCATGATAGCAAGACCACTGCGGTTCGAATGATATGCATTATGACCTATGGTAGCCTGACCTGAGTTAAAGTCATGTCAGGCTTTCTCAATTTTACTCTATTCCGTCAGCTGTTAAGACACAATATGTAAGCTTCCATTGTATGCCTATCGTAGCACGCTTTGGGCTAGTGATAGTGACCACAAGAGTGACCTGACCAGAAATATGTATATTTCAGCCCCAGCCCTTGCGGTGGCGACGCCCTGCTGGAAAGGTAGGGAAAAAGGTTGGCGGTGACCATTATCCCCTCCTAAAATTTTGAATTCCCACCGCTCTAACATCAGCAGCTGAGTCTGAACTGCTACCGCTCCTACCAATCACAGAGTGGTACTGTCAGATAAAGCGCGCCAAAGCATCAATCAGCTGTCATCGGCAGTTGGCGGCGCGAGAAGGGCAGTGGCGCGCCGCCGCAGCAGACCGGCTGCCCACCCCTGGTCTCGGTCGGCGGCGGTAATTTATAGAGACAGGTTAATCACTGGCCTCCCGGGTGTTGGCGTCACCCCACCAGCATCGCCGTCTGCCGCGCTTCTCTGTTTTCGGCTCGAAGGGAAATCGATTTCCACGCGCGTCATCGATAACTACTCTCGGCATGGTTAGGGTTGCCAGGTGACTACTCAAGAGACCTTCATTGTGTATTGAAAATGGGGAACAGAACATTAAGATTCAGACAGAAATGAGGGAGCAATGTCTGTGCAAGAACAAGCCATGTCTTCGTTTGAATTATTGCAGTATGCCTGCGCCTCTTCTAAGAGGGCTCCTGGGCATTGGGGAAAGCATGGACACATGAGAGCGCATGGAGCACAGTGGGATAGTATTTCTCAGAGTGGTTCTTTCTTGGTCTGTCGTCGTTTTCTGTACCGTCCGGAAATTGATACCAGAGCTCTGCAATGTTGTGAGGTGCCTCACCCCCGTTCCCCCACACGCCTGACCTGAAGTCCCCCAATGAAAATTCAAAGTCGCCCTTGAAAAAATTGAGGATCAAGATTTTCGACTTTTTATTCTTACAATGTTTCAATGTTACAATGTTTGTTCTTTCCAGCTAAAATCTTTAGATGTTGTGGGTATTATTTCAAAAGGCCACACGGGCCACGTAAGAAAAAGCGTTTGAGCTGATACACCGATTTTTAGAGGATCAGAGTGTGGTTTCCTTGAAGCACACACAAAACTACCGGGAAATCTCAGCCAATTTATATGCTCGAAATATCAGAAGGCAAGTATCAGTAAGCTTAGAAATAGCAGCTTGGAGATGGCTCGATCAATTGAACTGTGATCAGGCATACTTTTGGGACTAAGATGTGACATTTTGTTCCTGTTTTGCAATTAACCCGAAGGAACGCATTTTTGTCGATCTCTTTTCTTGTTGAATTTCGGCTCTAGCATCTCTCCTCAGAGTCCTGAGTAATCGCTGGCATTATATAAACCTGAATATGAAAGTGTGCGCTGTTCATGGGAATGGAATATCAACTCAGGCTCTTCTATTTTGCCTTGCAGTTATTTATGATGCAGTCATCGCGAATGGGCCTTGCCTCTAGCAACGCTGTACCAACTCAGTGTATTAAAATTTCAGGCCCTGAAGATGGAATAGCCGACTCCAGTTCTGGTTTCCCGGTAGAATCGGACCTTATTCATGAAGTTGCTTCTGCCAGGCTTAAGCAGCTCAATTCAAGAACTCTGTCGTCGCTGATGAATCGTCCATGTAAAAGTGATTTATTTTGACTGTCAATTATTACATTGGAATCGCTGCAGCTTTCCTCCAGCTGGGCATCTATGTATTAGAGCATTAAGGATTGAAAACTGGAGTATCTTTTTCTGTTGGCGCACTAGTCACCTTTGGTTTGTGACACTCCAAAGCTTGCGAAAGATTTATTGTCAGAATCCCATCGTTTACATGTCAAGATAAGCAGTAGCATGTCGGATCAGGCTGGAGTCGTGGCCAAACTGGGAACCTGGCCTGGGGTATCTTAAGCCTATAGCGACAGCTTTTCCGCACTGGTCATTAGGGTTGTACAGATTTGGACGAAGTTTAAATTTATAGATGAACAACTTTTATCCCATGATTTGGTTCATTTCTAATTTGTTTGCAAGTTTTTACCGAAATTATTAAATATTCAGGGGTCCGCCAAATTGACGAAAAACCACTGTCTGAAAAAAAACTGAAAATGAACTTCGCACCAAATTGACACAAATTATGCATATCGTACCTCCCACGGTTCAGCCATGCCTTCAGAGACAGGAAATATAACCCTCGTAAGATACACAAGCCTTAGACACACGGTGTGACAATCCGTTATTACCGACATGAGGACAGACTGAGGAATGGTAAACCAGTAAATTACATTGGAATTGTTAGGTTACTTTAACAATCCAATCATTAATTAGCCCAAAGTTTGGATTTTATAGCTTCATCAGGGGCTCAAGTATGCAAAGTGTAACTAAGAAACGCTTCAAATACACTTCAAAGCGCCACAACAGCCTTAGGAAAATAACACATCTAATCACATCACACTTCGAATACAAACTAGATTTGGGTTAACATTTTTGAAATTCATAATAGCAACTTCATAGGAAAACAAGAAAGGCCCATTTCCGCCACATTCTCGGCGTACAGAAAACCCACGAGAAGGACGATCTAACGCATGTTCCCCCATTGGCAGCTCAAAAGTCAGGTTCGGCACGGTGATGCGTTTCTTCCTGAGGGCCTTACGAAAATGTCCCCCGAGCTCCTGCAGGAGGAACTGAATTATATCATTGGAAAGTTTTTGATACTAAACTTTCCTCGTGCCCTTGTGTTGAAATTGAGAGAGGCCCCACAAAATTTGAACGCGGCTGAACAGCATGGAGGGACAAAACCGTCCAGGATAGGGTCAGCCATTATTCCCAATGCTCAGAATACAGAAATCGTGACTGAAACCGTGCGCCACACTCTTTCCGTCCTCACAGTATCTGAAACAAGAATAGGTCAAGCATAGAAGCGCAGCAACAAAAAAGACAATTCCTTGTGGTAAATGTTATAAATCATATTATGGAGAAATAGGTAGACGTATGGGGAAGGAAATACGTGAGCACAGTTAGAATCTCAGGGAGCATAGTTTGTTGAATGCGTTGGTTGTACATGCGGAGAGGAAGGGCCATTTACCTGATTGGGGAAAGCAGTTCTACTTCATGATGGTATGGCACAGACAGTTATATATATATATATATATATATATATATATATATATATATATATATATATATATATATATATATAATAAAGACACACATGTCAACATCCAGACCGGTTTCGATATATTACAATATCATCATCAGTGTAATAAATGAACAACCTACATAAGGACATCCCGGTGAAAGAAACTATTGAAATAACTATCAGCGAACTTTTCAGAAATAATTGCGTAGAAATAGCAGGGATTACTGCGAAGTACTTTCGCTCATTTCTTGAAGTGGCCGTTTTGAACTCCTACTTCATTTTTAACAATCTTCTCTATAAGCAGGTCGATGGGGTAGGCATGGGTCTTCCTTTAGGCCCCACCTTTGCTAATATTTTTCTATGTTTTCATGAGAGGAAATGGTTAAAAAACTGTCCAGCCGACTTCCGCCCAGTAACGTATAAGAGGTTCATTGATGATACTTTTTTAATATTTCGTCATAGATCATGTAAGCGCCCGTTTGCAGCCCTGTTGGCAAAGTATCAGTCGTATTGTTGAGAGCGCCAAGGACGGGATCAATGTGTACTGTCGGTTTGTACTCCTGCCGCTAGACGGCTGGCGGCCCGTGGTAAACTTGGGTCAGGCCACTGACGTCACGTGACGTGAGCCTAGTGCTGAGGTTTAATAATTGCTTAGCATTTGGAATAGGCGTGATTTGCTCTGTTTCGTAGAATATTCTAGATAGGCGGTTCTTGAGTCGTGAAAGGTCTGAGGCTTCAGTAGGAGGTGCGATGATTTCGATAGTGCGTATTGTGTGTAGGGACTTTGACTGACGTCATGCGAATTGCTGCGGGCGCTATGTGGCGACCTGGGTCGGCTGTCGAGGGGCGTTGGTCTTTTCGCTGACGGACGCTGTGGTGACAAGATGTGCGTAGAGCCCGGCTGCCCTCTGTAAGTAGTTTATGGCACGCTTATCAAGGTAATTTGCTATGCGTGATATGCTTTGATATTGAGTTAAATCAGAAGTTTTCCGTACGACATTTTCTGGGTTTCGAGTTATCTTTATATATTTGTAACGACACGTTTAACTCGTAGGTCTCTGGCGGCCATGTGACTATTTGTGAGCCGTGATCCCGAGCCGGTGGGGTCCCGTGATGGAGCCAGATGTCGGTGTACGGCGAGATGTAGAAGCTGCGCGTTGCTATCATCTATGGAAGCGCAACGAGTCGGTACGTTTAGATTGCAAAAGTGTTGTGTTTCGGATTAGCGCCTAGTAGGTAACGTCGCTCAATAATTGTGAAGTTATGCTTCAAGGTATTAGTATTATGGATATTTAGAGTTGGTCGCGGAACGGATTTATCGATAGTTGTGTTATCTTTGGTTCGAGCTGGCGTTCCTGTGAGCATGGAGATTGTTCCGAATTGTGATTCCCGCTTTCGTCTGCAGAAACGGAATAAAACCGTCTCGTAAGAAATGGTTTTCCAGTCTTCGAGCTGCCCTTTCGAGATCGGCGCGCGGCACTTTACAGTTTCGACTCGGCTTCTGCTCGGGCCAGTTTCGAGTGCTCTTCGGAGGCATGTTCGACTTCGTCGTCTGAGGCCATGCCGTCGATGTCAGCGAGGACTTCAGGTGGCTTCTGGTCCTGAAGGTGGAGCGGCGGTTGGAGCAAACACTCAGTGAGAAGGTATGACGCAGTGTGCAGTGATTTTCGGCAGTGTTCGGTGCGAGCAGCGGTGAAGTATGCAGAGTTGGTTTTGCTCAGGTGATAATGGTGGTGATTCGGGTCAGCTGTGTGCTTCAGTGGTTAAGGCATCAGTGGTTACTGGTTACAATTAATGGTTACGGTTCGTGGTTCAAGGAGTTCGGTTTACGGTTTGAGTCTGTTGGTTGGTGTGTTCTTTGGCCGTTAGCGGCATAGTTTGAGTCCTTCGGTGGTTATGCACTTCGGCCGTTA
Source organism: Lepas anatifera (assembly GCA_034440635.1). Classification (NCBI taxonomy): domain Eukaryota; kingdom Metazoa; phylum Arthropoda; class Thecostraca; family Lepadidae; genus Lepas; species Lepas anatifera. Next base: position 825,147 of record JAOTON010002243.1, read on the forward strand.
ACGGCACAGTTCTGAGTCAGTTGGTGGGTATGCTGATCGGCCGTTAACGGCACAGTAGTCCTTCGGTGGTTAGGTTATTCGGCCGTCAACGGCACAGTAGTCCTTCGGTGGTTAGGTTATTCGGCCATTAACGGCACAGTTTGAGTCCTTCGGTGGTTATGCACTTCGGCCGTTAACGGCACAGTTCTACGTCAGTTGGTGGGTATGGCCTGCGGCCGTTTTCGGCAGTTTTGGGTCCTTCGGGGTAAGTGTCTTCGGCCATTATCGGCGTAGTTTTGGGTCCGCTGGTGGCTAGGCTCTTCGGCCGTTAACGGCACAGTTTGAATCCTTCGGTGGTTGGGTTCATCGGCCGTTAACGGCACAGTAGTCCTTCGGTGGTTAGGTTATTCGGCCGTTAACGGCACAGCTGCGTCCTTCGGTGGTTAGGTTCTTCGGCCGTTAACGGCACAGGTTTGAGTATGTTGGTGGTTAGGGATTTCGGTCGGTCGCGTTGCAGTTTTGAGTCCCTTGGTGGATAGGCTCCTCGGTCGTTAGCGGTGCAGTTTTGAGTCAGTTGGGGGTACATTCCTTGGCCGTTAATGGCATTTTCTGTGTAAGCTAGTCGATACGTTTTCGGAGTAATTTGTCAGTTCTTTAATAAATCCCTGGTTGAAGATACTGGATAAGTTATCTGTCGTAAGCGACTTAGGTTAAAGCATATAGCTGTTTGGTTCTTACTAAGAGATTTTCATATCGTTTAGCCCATTGATTAGCTTCCCTCGTATGTGAAGCGTTTGAGCTAGCGGTGCAGATTTGGTTATAGTTTTGCCTCGACCCTTATCGTAGCCGGTAAGTTCGCATTTACTCGGCTAGCAGTATGCGATTCCCGTTTTGATTTGCCTCATCGGTAATAGGTCCCGGTATTTTATCCAGTTATCTGCGTATTGGGGCTTTAAATTACGGAGTTATTTTTCCGCTTGTGCAGGCCATAATTGTAGGATGTTTGATTTGAATGCTTACGTCTTGCAGCTACATTCCCATTGACTCAATTTTTCGTTTGGGTTTAGTATTCAGCAGTAGTGTTCATGTTTGCTGTCCCTGTGTAGGTTCCATAGCCTCAGGGGTTGGTATAGGTATGGCGTCTGTTTGCGGTTCCGTGGCTCCAGGGGCCACGGCTGGGCGGGAAGCTAAAATTCAGCTTTTGCTTGCCCAGTATAGAGCTGTAAAGGAAAGGTTCATAGTAAGAGAACAGGAAATCCGTTTAGAGGCAGAGCGGTCTAGGGCTGCCCTCCGACGCGAATATCTAGATTTGGAGTTGAGATTAACGGGCCTAGTGCAGTCGCCACCTTGCGGCGCTACAGATTGGCAGAAGGTTCACGTCAGGCAGAACCCCGACACCGGGATACGTTCTTATCCAGCCGTTCGTGCTTATGAGGACGAGAGTCCAAGCTGTGTGACAGGTAGCACCAGCGATAGTGAGTTAGTCAGCCATTCTGGAGGCACTTTGGGAGTTGAGCTTTCCACTCCGTCAGATGGTGATTTTCAGAAGTTGTCGGATGGGAAAGGATTTTCAGTGGATGATCAAGGGTTACGAGCTGACTTCCAGCAAAGCATTAGTTTCAATGACAAGGAGCAACTAGCATATGTGTCCATTACTGAGCTAGAGAGTGTAGAGTCTGTAGAGAATCCACCAAAGGTGCTAACTAGGGTGGTTGTAGGTGCAGTTCACGACGGCTGCGGTTTGAAAGCACCGATGGGCGAGCTCAGGGAGCAGGTGTGGCATCTCCCGCACGATGTGGTCTCACAACCTGGTGGGAGAACACTAAGAGGGATCGTCGATGGACGCTCATTTTCTCGCCACCACTGGAGTCACTCGCATTCTGTGGGTGGATGTTGGCACCGTTGGAGGTGGAAGTGGGTTATCCTTGCCGAGTGGTGGCAAAAAGGGGCATGAAACCCTACAGCAGGTGGTTTGTCGCGTCTGGTGACTTGCTGGCGTCGCCACTTTGTGTGACGTCATGAGTGCGTATCTGGTCAGCATGTGTTCTGCGTCCGCTCATAATTGTCACTGCGCTGAGGCTGATAGCACACATATTATTTTTCAAGCTCGTATTTGTTAGTCAAGAGGGAAGGCAAACTTGGAAACTTCCTTGTCTGATTTGTTCATGTTTGCAAACGGGCTTTTTCGTGTATTGACCGCCCTGCGGACGGTCAATGGGGGAGTGTAAGCGCCCGTTTGCAGCCCTGTTGGCAAAGTATCAGTCGTATTGTTGAGAGCGCCAAGGACGGGATCAATGTGTACTGTCGGTTTGTACTCCTGCCGCTAGACGGCTGGCGGCCCGTGGTAAACTTGGGTCAGGCCACTGACGTCACGTGACGTGAGCCTAGTGCTGAGGTTTAATAATTGCTTAGCATTTGGAATAGGCGTGATTTGCTCTGTTTCGTAGAATATTCTAGATAGGCGGTTCTTGAGTCGTGAAAGGTCTGAGGCTTCAGTAGGAGGTGCGATGATTTCGATAGTGCGTATTGTGTGTAGGGACTTTGACTGACGTCATGCGAATTGCTGCGGGCGCTATGTGGCGACCTGGGTCGGCTGTCGAGGGGCGTTGGTCTTTTCGCTGACGGACGCTGTGGTGACAAGATGTGCGTAGAGCCCGGCTGCCCTCTGTAAGTAGTTTATGGCACGCTTATCAAGGTAATTTGCTATGCGTGATATGCTTTGATATTGAGTTAAATCAGAAGTTTTCCGTACGACATTTTCTGGGTTTCGAGTTATCTTTATATATTTGTAACGACACGTTTAACTCGTAGGTCTCTGGCGGCCATGTGACTATTTGTGAGCCGTGATCCCGAGCCGGTGGGGTCCCGTGATGGAGCCAGATGTCGGTGTACGGCGAGATGTAGAAGCTGCGCGTTGCTATCATCTATGGAAGCGCAACGAGTCGGTACGTTTAGATTGCAAAAGTGTTGTGTTTCGGATTAGCGCCTAGTAGGTAACGTCGCTCAATAATTGTGAAGTTATGCTTCAAGGTATTAGTATTATGGATATTTAGAGTTGGTCGCGGAACGGATTTATCGATAGTTGTGTTATCTTTGGTTCGAGCTGGCGTTCCTGTGAGCATGGAGATTGTTCCGAATTGTGATTCCCGCTTTCGTCTGCAGAAACGGAATAAAACCGTCTCGTAAGAAATGGTTTTCCAGTCTTCGAGCTGCCCTTTCGAGATCGGCGCGCGGCACTTTACAGATCACATTCTGATAAATTTCTTAGTTTTCTTAATGCTCAACATCCAAATATTAAGTTTACAAAAGAAGTCGAACAGAGTGGTAAACTGCCATTCCTTGACGTATGCGTTAGGAGGGTCGGCTCTAAGCTTGAAACATCAGTCTATCGAAAGCCAACATTCACTGGCCTAGGAACTAGCTTTTTTAGCTTTATACCCCTTGCTGTAAAACGTGCCATCACCTTAACGGCTCTCTATAGGGCATTTAGTGTCAGCTCATCATTCCAACTTTTCCACAGGGAACTTAACATTTTTATGCTTAGTTAATGCATTGTTTTGAAACGAACATTAGTCGCCCTCTCATAATGATATGAACACGCATCTAAGCCAGTACAAGGGTAGTAACGCTGTCCCGTATGATCAAAGCCGGCAGTAGGACAGCCTTGCTAATACATTGGCAAGATGGTCGTATCCTTACAAATGCTGTACACATTTTGACCTTGTATTACTTGTGTCGCGGAAGCACCGGAAGTGTAAGATGCACGTGCGCTACTGCATTTTTAATTCGTGTCGTGATCAAACGCCTCCTTCAGTCTTAAGGACGCAGGCCACGGGGAGCGTACGCGGGACGGGGTTAGTACAGTTAGCGGATTGCGATGGAAAGGTTTCTTTGGTTAGCGTATAGCCTATTTAGGCATATTCTAGACCAATCTTTTTCAGTGTCAGTGCCCTATGGCATTGGGAGCAGGCAGTCGCTAAAGTGGTGTGGACCTGGAAACGGATTGGAATTGCAAGGTAAGCAGCTGCATTGGAATACGAAGTGTCCGATTAGGTACATACATACCTACGTGTTTCGAAACTTCTTCCATTGCATACAAATGGTTTTATGGGTGTAGCCAGGGATTCTTAGGCATATGGAACCAGTGGCGGATCTGGCCGGTAGGTTAAGGGGGGAAACCAAAGTCGAAAAGCAAAAATAACCCGGTAAAATATTTGGCCACAAGATGTTTGTTTTTGCTTCTCAAGGATCATTCACTCAAAAACGGTTTTTGATATCAAGAGGACCTAGGTCCAATCCTTGCACTGAAGTTGACTGGTTCTGTTTGGTTGAATTGTTCAGTTAAAGCATCAAAACCTTGCTTATAGACTTAAGGAGCAGGAGCCGGGGAAAAATGAGTAAAAGTCGACAGCTTTTGGGGGAATATGGTTCTTCACTGAACTTTTTTTGTTTGGGGGATCAACTGCCTTTTTCGCCCCCCTGATTCGGCCACTGTATGGAACCTTCTTTGAGTTTTGGTGACCTCAATATTAAATCAACCAAAAAAGTTCGCACAATGGTTATTCGCCTCGTCAAGAGCTTTCGAGCGCAAGCAAAGAATACATCTGCACACCGGTTTTCCGATAATCGTGTCCTAACCGCCTCGCGTCTCATTTTCAGCCCGAGCTCCCAATGCCGTGGTGTGGGTGTTCGGCGAATATATGATAACATCCAGGCTGTGGGTGCGACACTGCGAGCGCACACAGTATGTGGAATGACGTGGAGGTGGTGGTGGTGGATGGGCCAATTGAAGCCCTCCTTATGTGGATCATATCCCAGTTCGTCTTCAGTCTGGAAAATAAAGGGACCAAAACAACAGTTCGCTTCTTGGCCTTCGATGTCCTCGCTGCAAACGAGGTGAACGTCCTCTGGAAACATCAAAGAATTTCTGGATGTGATGGTGATGGGAGATGGCTGAGCTGGAGAGGCTCAGGTGATTGAGCTGGAGTGGCTCAGATGGCCAAGATGATTACGGTATGATGTTCGTGTGCTATTTTCATTCGTGCAAAGATTTTGCAACTACTACGATCTGTGATAGTCATGTGTTTGATTTCTCTTAATAAATTGATCTCTCTTAATACAAGAAAAACAACAAAGGAAACATGTTTAAGGGATGGGATCAGTGTTTTTCAGCAGGAACGAAGAGGAGTTTCATTGGGGTTTAAATAGGGATCAATGATATACTTCGAACTTTTTGTAGACCTATTCGCCGGTTTATAATTCACCCATACTGAAGCTAAAAAATCGTACTTTCCTAATTCAGGCACTAGAATAAGGCCGACTGAAGACTTTGTCTGGACCTGGTCTCTGCATTCTAAGCATGGTAATCACCTAGTTACGATAGGATGGTGACTGATTAACACCAACTAAACCATGTTCTAAGCCTCGTTCTTGCGATAAGTTACTAGAGTAAGAAATGCTAGCACATTTGTAGGCCATGGTAAAGACTTCGTACAGACTTGGTTATTGCATTTTAAACATTGTAGACACTTCGTTGCAATACGATGGTCGATGATTAATACCAACTCAACCCTAGTGGTCTCGTGCTAACTTTTGGGCCCGCAGTGTTAGTTTTTGGAGTAAAAAACTGGTAAATGCTTGCTAATGATGCAGACATTTAGAACACAAACTTTAGGGTTCTGCAGCCCTCGTTACGAGGTTGTAACTTAGTGAAAATTTCTCTCAGTGTGGCCTTGGGTCATATGAGATAATATGCTCCGTTTGGCTTAGGCCGTCCCGCGGCTGTATAAGTAATCGCAAACGTGATAAACCTACCCTTGAGATATTGAGCATAGCATACGTGCTATACAATCAAGCATTCTTAGACAAAACAACTTCACACGCATAATGACATCATATGGCCTGCTGAGCATGGATCCTCCATTTTAATGTGTATTTCAACCTTTTGAATTTGCTGTTCAGTATTTTTCAATTGCACTTCAGTTCTTTTAAATTGGGCTTGAGCTTTTTAACTTGAACTTATGTTCTTTTTAATTTGGTGTTCACCTTTTTAAACTGAAACAAAAAACGTGTAGTGAAAATTTGTATAGCTCTCAGCAAACTCCAACGAGAGTCAATAATATATTTTCTCCTCAGAAGACAATTTAACCCGCAGAAAATTAAAGGGCGCAAGGGTCATCAGTGAAACTTTAATTTCTTACTGACAGAAACCTTTCTTATCTAGATGCTTTAGACCTACACGCTTCCACTCATGCACCAACAAGATTAATTCTCAACTTGCGTCAGAACTCCGAGGCAGCCAACACGGGTTCAAAGTCCAGAAGACTATGTGAACAAGAAACAATCGTCTCCTGAGAAACCCTTCTGACAGGGAAATAATGGGCGGCATTATATGCCCTAGCAGTTGGTGCGTGAATAAGCCCAAAAGCTATTATACCATAAAACGGCTGAGAAACCAAATTTTGGGACGAAAAGTGAGGAGCCGGCCCAGCTGGCTGGTGGTGACTAGCAAGCTCCTCAGACACCTGAAATAAGGTGAGTCTATTCTGACACATAAGTCAGGAACAATGGCGGATCAGGTATTCAGTTTGAGGGTGTCAGGTACTGCTAGGCTTGGAATTTCTGTCGGTAGGCATACTGGAATTGCCTAATGTACTGAAAACATTTAATTGTTATTTGTAAGGGGGAGGGACTACATAGACTTCTAAAGCCTCTCCTACCTGTTTCTGGCGAAGAAAATGCGATCACTTGCCAAATAATATTTCAAATACAAGTATTAAGCAGATTACGGGTGTGTGCGAAACTGATCCTCACTTCGCTGGTTGTGTCGGATGACGTCATGGTGACGTCACACCTGCCGGTCCCCACTCCGCCGTATTTTGCGGACTTTGATCTTACAGAAATAGGCTTTCCTAACCTCTGTCATCGCAAAGCCAGCGTTCTGTATGCAGCTTGTGCGATATATGGCGCTCGTTGCTTTAAAGCGAATGTGGCACCTTCACAACATCATTTTAACTGAGATAGCCAAGTTGGAAAGCAGGTCGGAAAACCCGGTACTCCATATTTCATTTGTCTTGGAACTCGATATTTCCGTAGAAAAAAGCTAAAACCTACCTGACACCAGCCCCCTCAGCCCCCGTCGCCGGCGGCCATTGTTGTGAGCTACTGGTGTGACGACATATGCTGACGTCACGATGAGCATCAGCCAATCGAAGCCCTTGAAGCGTTTCAAGTATGGTAGTGGTTGCCAGATCGTGACATCATCCACAGGCTGATATTTATTTCTTTTTCTAGAGGAGTATTTTTAAAAACAAAATATTGAGCTTATTGTACATTTTTCAGAGACATCGTGAGTGGTTTCATTATTTTTTTACTAAAAGTACGCCTAATAACACTAAATTCCAGGATTCGACCAAGGTGCCACATTCCCTTTAATCTAAAGGGTGGCTGCCCCAGTCCCCACTTTGCCGCGTTTGCCAGTGGTCCTTATAACGCTGCTTAAACACGTGTGTGTGTGTGTGTGTGTGTGTGTGTGTGTGTGTGTGTGTGTGTGTGTGTGTGTGTGTGTGTGTGTGTGTGTGTGTGTGTGTGTGTGTGTGTGTGTGTGTGTGTGTGTGTGTGTGTGTGTGTGTGTGTGTGTGTGTGTGTGTGTGTGTGTGTGTGTGTGTGTGTGTGTGTGTGTGTGTGTGTGTGTGTGTGTGTGTGTGTGTGTGTGTGTGTGTGTGTGTGTGTGTGTGTGTGTGTGTGTGTGTGTGTGTGTGTGTGTGTGTGTGTGTGTGTGTGTGTGTGTGTGTGTGTGTGTGTGTGTGTGTGTGTGTGTGTGTGTGTGCGTGCGTGCGTGCGTGCGTGCGTGCGTGCGTGCGTGCGTGCGTGCGTGCGTGCGTGCGTGCGTGATAGGAGATGGGCACTGCTCACCCAGTCAGAAAGTTGAGAGGTCAGCTGCCCCCAATGTCCCCTCCTGTAAGAAAGTTGCGAGGGCAGCTGCCCTCGCTACCCCCCCCGTGTTGTATTAACGTTGAGCCTGTCCTGATTGTGGAACCACACGGTGATGAGTGCCTATAAGAAACTGATGCGTTGCCAGACCGTTTTTTTCGTGGGTAGCAGCCAGTGCTAATCAATATAAGCGCGATTTCTACTCTATGCACCGGTCTTTATAGTTTCCCTGCGTCTGGACATTTTTGCGTCGTGGCATAGGCGTAGGAACGGGGGGGCAGGGGGGCCACTGGCCCCCTCCTTTTCTGTGATGGGCCCCCGCAACGGCGATAAGAATATCAACAACTGTAATATCAAGCAAGAAACTCAAACTGGTCCGATAGCTTGCCCTAGGAACCCATTAAACTTACATGTGCCCCTAAACTAAGCTGAGGTCCTATGAGTCGATTTTATGGCCCCCTGAGCTGTTTGGGCCCCTGAACTGTTCTCTGATGCTATACGAGCTAATCTGGGCGCCTTGAGCTGAACTGAGAGCCACTGAGATGGTTTGGGCAGCATGAACTGTTCTAGGAGCCCTAAGCTGAGCTAGGAGCCATGACCTTGAACGGGGCCCCTTGAGTTGGCCAGACCTTATATCCACCGACCTGGGGAGCCCCTGAACTGAGCTGGGACCGAAAAGTTGATATTGTCCCCTGAGCTAATCTGGGTCCCCTGTGCTGCACGGGAGGCCCTAAACTTATCTAGGGCCCCTGCACAGTAATAGGGCACCTGGCCTGAATTTGGGGTTGTGGGCTTTAATTGGAACCCTGAACTGTTCTGAAACCCTATATATGCCAGGGGCCCCTGAGCTGATCCGGGCCCTTAAGCTAATCTGGTCATCAGAGTTAATATGGGTCCTTGTGTTGAACTGAGGGCCCCTGAGATGGTCTGGGACCCCCTATAAGGCTTTACAGCTCCTGACCTGGCGGCCGTGAGCTTCATTGGGCCCCTTGAGATGTTCTGAGACTTTATATCAGTCACTCTGGGGCCCCCTAAGCTGAGCTGGACCCTAAGCTAATCTGGGTACGCCTGTGCTTAACTGGGGGCTCTGATCTGGTATGGGGGCCCCTAAACTCTTCTAGGCTCCCTGGGCTAAGTTGGAGGCCGTGAGCTTGAATGGAGCCCCTGAGCTAGTATGAGAAGAGACCCTATATCAGCCGATCTGGGGGCCCCTGAGCTGAGTGGGGCCTCCAAAGCTAATCCGGGGCCTCCTGTGCTGAAAAAGGGCCCTGAGCTGGTCTGGGGCGCTTGAACTGTTCTAGCGTCACTGAGCTAAGCTGGGATCCGTGAGCTTGAACAAGCCCCTTGAGCTGTTTTCAGACCCTAAATACGCCGACCTGGGGACCTCTGAGCTGAACTGGGCCCCTAAGTTAATCTGGCACCCTGTGCGAATCTGGGGCTCCCCTGTGCTGAACTTCTAGGGGCTCTGTACTTATGTGGGGTCCCTTGATAAGCTGGTCCCGAGGCCAATACTGATCTGGGTTCCTGAGCCATTGTCTGGACCTTGGGGCCCTCGAAGATAATTTGGCGGCCCCTGGGCGGCATAGGCATAGGAACCGGGGGTCAGCGGGGTACTAATCCCCTTTTGTGGTGGCCCCCGCAACGAATATACAAATATCAGCAACTGTAATATAGAACAAGAAACCCAAACGGGCCCGATAGCTTGTTTGGGAAAGTTCCAGTTCCGTAGTACGCCAAGTGCAAGCCCCTGGAGGAGGAGCGCTTCATGAAAAAGACCAAAGCATCTGCTACCCGAATGTTTCCAAATGAGCCCCGAGAACTGAACCCAATCAAACTCCATCTCATATCAATCCCAACACAAAGCATGCATCGGACACGCACCCCGCACCAAATGCCGAGCAACAGTCGTCCCTGAGTCATCGAAACGCGTGACGAGGCCGGCCGTCCTCTTCTACGAATTGAAAAAAACAGAAAAAATACATAACTATCCAATGAAAGGAAACAGCGGAAAATAACGTAAGAAGTCATGTATGCAAATACCTGGTGCATTCCAGTGTGTATTAGGTTGTGTCAATATATGGAAAATTGAAAAATGATATTTTGCCCCATGATTTCCAGTTCTATTATGGTCTAATGAAAAGTAATCAAAGCCAAAAAATAGTCTAGGTCTTTAACCTATCCCGTTTTCGACTGCAAAATGCATTTCTAGGTTTTCCGGGGGCGTTCAAACCATTTGCAACAAGAGCATTGCTTTTTATGTTTGCACATGTTTCGGCTTTTTTATCGCATTTACAAAAAAAGTATTTAGAAAAGCACAGGCAATGCTCTGATATCAAACGACCACACTTCTCTATGCCTAGATAGCTTTGAATCACCTATTTCATGACACAAACGAGACGAGCTGTTTAGGTCATTACGGACTCCTTCTTTACAGCAGCAGGAATTGATTCAGGGAAAGGATGGTCCCGGTAAGTCTAGCTGTCTTTCAAGGCCTAAAACAGAGTTTGAGATTGATTGCAAGTTCCATCTATTTGATCGTCAACTTTGCGATGCCGAGGAGGTCCTGCTTGTTGTTGATCCTGAGCATCAGTTTGGTGTGCTGGGCCCATCGCCTGATAAAACCATTCCTCTTCTCGTACGACAGACATAATTGGCAGCTGCCATTTGATTTACAGACGTGGCAGCTAGAGCCATGGCCTGCGTGTGGCAGACGAAGTGCTCTACCTCCACGGGCTTCGCCATGAACTCTGGGAACTTGGATTTGATCAAGCTGCAGGTGATGATAGGCTTGGTGATCCCATCCCAGTCAATTATATTTTTGAGAGTAGTCATGTGTGGACGTAGGGCAGGGTCCGCAGCCTGAGAGAGGTATTCCCCACTTCCTGCTCCCCTCTGATATAGATGATCTTGTGGAAGGTGGTCCTCCTCTCCTGCGCCTCACTGCAGAACATGCCATGTTTATCAGGATCTCCTCGCAGTGAGTGAACCATTCAGAGGAGCACACGGTTGGCATGACAGTCAATTTCACCATCTAGGGCTGGATCCCGAGGCATGAGAGCTAGGATAGGACGTCTCTGGGACCGTCTATCAAGTTGTTGATAACCTTCATCTGGGGTCGGTAGGGAAATTGGAACTTGGTAGGAGATCTTCGCTATCATTATCGAGCCTTACTTTCCCTTTTGGCTACAGGTGTAGACCAGCAACGACTGGCTGGACAGCCCTCGGAAATTCATGCTCGAGCTCTCCTGCCTTCGTACCCAGCCCAAGGTGGTGCAGTTGAATGCCATGCCCACCGTGTGCTCCTCTGCAATGTTCGTTCACACCGAGGCGATCCTGATGACATTGCTTTCTAGCGAGGAGGAGGAATTTCGTCTTTGTCAAGAATCTCCATCAGAGGAGAGCAGAAGAAGGAGGCCACCTCCCTCAGGCTGTGGACCATGTCCTGCCTCAACACACAGGCGTCTGCCCTCAACACTGTAATCGACCGGGAGACCACCACCAAGTTTATCATGGCCTGCAGTTTGACCAAGTTCAAGTTGCTAGAGTTCATGGGGAATCACATGAAGGTAGAGTACTTCCTCTGCCGCCCACACATAGGCCATAGAGAGAGCTGTTAAGGAAGTGACAACTGGAGCCAGTTCAGTCTATAATGCAGAGAGGAGGGATGGATTCATCTGCCAAAGGGTATAGCACATCGAACTGGTGCTCAGGATCAGGATCAAAGCTGGACCTCCTCGACATAATAACAATAATCTTTGGGGCTTATCGACGCATCAACTACCAGGGTTATATGGCGTCGCCAACTCTTTCCCTGTTGGAGGGGTTTCTTGGGAGTCAAATTTCTCCTTGCACAAGGAATCTGCCGGGCCTTAAACCCGGGTCGGCCGCGTGGAGAGCCAGGCTGCTAATCACTATAATACCATGCCCACCTCCTCGGCATCACAAAGCTGGCCATCAAGTACATTGCACTTGCAGTCATACTGGAACTCTGCATCTTAGGCATCAAAATATGGCTAAGCAGATTTAGGGTTGCGGACCAAAGTCGTAGGATTAATAATAATTTTTTTGGGTTTTTGGGGGGGGGGGGGGGGGGGGGACGTACGGAAGAAGTTCGCATGCCTAGAGTACGTACGCAAAAGTACGTATGGCTAAAGTACGTAGAGATAAAGTACGTAGGTGTATAATAATCGTAATGTAAAAAGTTCGTATGGAAAAAATTCATACGGGTTAAAGTACGTAGGGGTAAAATGTTCGTAATGTAAAAAGTTCGTATGGAAAAAGTTCGCACGGGTTTAATTACGAAGGGGCTAAAATGTTCGTAATGTAAGAACTTCGTGAAGAAAAAGTTTCGTACGTGTTAAATTACGTGGGGGGGCATTCCACGACATTTCAGCACAGGCCTATACCCTTGTCTCCGATTTTCTTAAAAGAATATGAGTAAAGGGTTATCGGCAAAGGACACAGAAGAACTGACGCATAGATGAACTGAGGTGTGCATGGGACGCTTTTTCAGCCTCCATCCCCTTCTCTCCAGTTTTTTCTGTTCCAATCCATTCCATTCCTAAAATGTCAATAAAGTCCGTCCCATTGCGTCTCATTTCATCATTTGTCCTTGAAATCTGGCCAAAATTTTGTTCCATTCCACCATGTTTCTAATGAGCCCTGGGAAATTTCGTCCCATTCCGTTCCATTTCTGCAAAATCCTATCCTACTGCGTTCCATTCCTATTCCATGCAGACCTCTGGTGACCAATCCAGCTCGCAAGTGCCGATCTCTACTGCATTGTACGTTGACATTGGTGGCGCACTAGAACAACGGCCTACGCGAGTCTGGCCTTTCCCCAGTCTGGTCAAATTATATCGGCAGAGAAAATTTACGAGATTTAATACCAACGAGATCTATATATCACTGGCTTCTTTGTTTCCAAAGAGGATGCATAAAAACAGAATCTGAACTAAAAATATGTTTCAAAGGGTTCATATCGTCGACGGAATACGACACTTTCACGGGATAACCCACCAAAACGATGGAAATTTAAGAGCTCGTTAAATTTCTAACGGGGAGGACAGAACTGTCGTGATAATACGGGAAGAAGTTTTAAGGTATCATGGCAGGAACGTGTAGTTTTGCTTACGTACTTTTGGCATACGAGTTTTATACCCCTACGTTCACTTGCTTATGTATTTTGCATACGTACTTTTGCATACGTACTTTTGGCATACGAGTTTTATACCCTACGTAAATTTGCTTACGAACTTCTACGAACGTACTTTTGCGTACGTACTTTTGGCATACAAGTTTTATTACAAGTTTTAAGACAACTCTACGTACATTCGCTTACGAAGTTTTGCGTACGTACTTGTATCATACGAGTTATATACCCTACGTACATATATTTGCTTACGAACTTATGCGTACGAAGTTTATCTTTACGTACTTTAGCCCTACGAACTTTGGTCCGTAAATGTGGATTTATTGTTATCAGCTTTTACCTAAATCAGTCTCTCATGATGTAAAGAAGGGATCCGTAATAACCTAGAGAAATGTTCCCATTTTTTGTCATTAAATAAGTAAATACAAATTGATTAGGCATAGCGAAGTAAGGCTATTTGGTATCAAAGCATTGTTTGTAGTTTTCTAAACAGTTTTTAATTTTGTAAATATGATAAAAAGGCCTAAGCATCTGTAAATGTAAAGAAACGTGTTCGTGATAAGACATGATTGAAATCCTCCAAAAGAGCTTAAAATGTATTTCCTATTTGAAAAAAAATATATGGGTAAAAAGCAAAATATAGTTTTTGGTTTTTACCATGATTTATTAGATCATAATAGTTAACCTCGAAATCATAGGGCAAAATTTAATTTCTCAATGTTTCATATATTGACAACCTAGTGTGCATGCGTGCCTTATTAAAACCAAACGAGCTTTCAAAAATTGTTCATAATTATGGACCCCCTTGGGCTGGGGCTCCCTTGAGGTGGGCCCCCTCTAAGGTTGCCCCCCCCACTTTTCAAACCGTTCCTACGCCCCTGCGTCGTGGAACAAACAGTTTCAGTTCTGCCTCAAATGCTTGCTTTTGCTGGAATACAAAATATATTTTGTGTGGCCTTGCAACCCAATTAACACTAATGAAACGTTTGGCTTCCACCTCAATCACTAAATTTCCGCTAGTGCCCTCTGCGGTTGTGAGCGCTCTTTGTCTTTTCCTGCGATGGTGCTCACACTTGGCGTCTTTAAACTCGGTTTTAAAGCGCTTGCTAGTGGCTGCTTTGCGGCTGCAATAATGTAACCAAAAATAAAGTAGAGTCACCAGTTTGCAGCTTTATGCGGCTGTTAATGCACGTGCCTTGGGCCAGGGTATAACGGTATCGGCTAGCGGAGAGCCCCGTAGTTAAATTTCACGGCGGCCTCACGACCCGACCACTTTCGGACGCCGATCCCTCGGGCGCCATAACCGGCGACCCGAACCAAATTAAAAGCCATCGGCGCGCGGGCCTTTTGGTGCGTCGAATAAGATGGAATGGCGCGTTTGAGTCGCCAGAACAAATACTAGCCGGTGGCGGCGTCTCGACTTCGCTTTCAGTTGTCCGTAAGAGCAGCTTTCCAGTTTTAATAGAAAAGTTTTACTGGGTTGCATGATCTACTTTGTCTTAACAAAAAACAGCGTTTAAAATAATTTGGGAGAAGGGTTGTTATTTCCTTCTTGCGCTTAACAATTTACAATGGCTAGTAGAACCTGAAGTTCATGTTTGGTTATTTCCTATGGGACTGCAATTCAAAACTAAGCCACGCTCTCCTGCCTCTTCCTTCACATGCTAGCTTTCATTAGGAAATATAGACCAATCTTGTTTATCCTCGAGCTCGTTTGCTTTCGAGCTAACGGGCAAAACTAAGCGGTTTTACAGCGACTTCAGAGATTCAAATAAGGCCGTATTTGTGGAGCGGATGGGATTGACTGGGGAGCGTGCCGGGGGACGGGTGATGAGCTCCGCTGAAGTTTTGACGACGTCAGACACCGGCGGGCCCAGCCGTGAAATGAGCCAGGCTGCCAACCATTCTCCAGGGGAGCGGGACCCTGCAGACGCCGAGACGAATTAACACGCGCAGTGGAGAGGGGTCAGGCGTCAACGCGCAATGGAGGGGTCCTAAAGTGCCCCCCAATTAAATCTAGGAAAACGAGAGAGCTAGGGAAACTCGTGTTTGGAGATATTTGAGGACTATGGTTGTCTACATTTACTGTAGATTACCATTCACTGCCATTATCTACATTCACTGTAGATTACCATAGTCACTGCCATTATCTCCATTCACTGTAGCCTACCGATAGGGCTCCCCAGTCAATCCCATCCGCTCACCCGACGCGCTCCCCAGTCAATCCCATCCACTCACCCGGCACCCTCCCCAGTCAATCCCATCCTCTCACGCGGCGCGCTCCCCAGTCAATCCCATCCTCTCACGCGGCGCGCTCCCCAGTCAATCCCATCCGCTCACCCGGCACCCTCCCCAGTCAATCCCATCCGCTCGACAAAGTCAGCCTTATTCGAATCTCTTACGCCGCTGTAAAACCGCTTAGTTTTGTCTGTTGGCTTGAAAGCGAACGAGTTCGAGGATAAAAAAGACAAACATAGACTACATTCACTTTCACTGACCTGGATTTACATCTTCAAGGTCAAGCGAGGTCATTAACACGCGCATTGACGGGGACCTGAGCCACCTTCGCTTTGACGGGGGGCGGGTACTTTCCCTCCCCTAAGATCTCGAGAACCACGCAAGGTAGCGAAAAACGGTAAACGACGTTGGGTATCCCATTTACTTCTCCATCGAAAATATTTAAAGCATTTTTGTCAGATCACATGTAAGGTCACTAGAGGTCAAAGCATGCCGTAATAGGGATAACATGTAAATTAAGTTTTTCGGTCATTTCATCTGAACAAATAAAGATATAGGAAAAATGTTTTAAATATATGAATCCTCACATCAAGCCGAACCGAATGATATATAATATGACCTTGCTAGGTTAAATCAAGGATTTGACCTGACCTGAATTCAGGTCATGGTCAAATTATACAAAATGCATATCATTAGAACTGCAATGACAAGGAAAATCTAATGCAGTTAAAATAAACGTTCTATCGCCATCCGTTACTAAGTTATTTACTTAAAACAATTTTCCTCTGTATTTCCAACGGAGGGATCATGGCTCATACCTGACCTTAGGTCATCGATATAAAAAATACCAGAACATATTTGAGAGAACGTGTTAAGCCCATTATTTGATCTGAGTTTCAATGGGATACGTTTACCATGTACCGACTTATTCTATCTTACACTTTTTTTAGGTCAGATCACTTGACCTGTGCTGGTGACCTGACCTGAGATGACCTAACCTTAAAATTTTCACAGAAGTTGTAAAAATGATGAGAGAAGAGGTATGTCTTAAGTACGGCGGCGCTACGCGCCGCCGTTTTTATGCTATTTCCGAAAAACCCGAGGGGGCGGGTACCCGCCCCCGTCAATGCACGTGTTAAGTTAAAAGGGGGGCTGTGCTGGAGGCATATTGGGAAATCACATGATAAAGCGGGGAAAGTCATAAATACAGTGAAAGTGGGCTTAGGTTATGGACAGCTGGTTCCATATGTTTTCGGAAATTTTAGAGTTAAAATCATGCAAGGTCACTGAGCTTTAACGTCACAGTATGATCTATTATTCGTTAATGTACACTATAATCAGCACTTCAATCACCGTCAGGAAATAGGGGGTGACCTTGAATCACGACCTTTATACCAGGCATTTGACATCAACCTTGAAGCATACTAAACTTAACTATGACGGCAGACAACTATATACGTCATACAGCATGTCATCTGACCAGAAACAATGGGGTTAATGACCTTGAAAATGGTGGTATGGCCCTTACTTGTGACCTTGTACCTTGACCTTGACGTTTATGCGAGGTGAACCTAACCTATAAGCCTGATTATATGACGCCTTAATGCCACCACTCGGTTTACAACGCGGATGAACTGGTGGACCGCGCGATTGTGGTGATACCGGAAGATAGTTCTGCCATTGCAAGCTTCCAAATGAAATAAAAACACCAATTTTCACAATTGTTTCACAGATGGACGCGCTTATAAATTTTCCCAAACTTAGAGCAGTTGCCATCCAACGGAAGAAAAGCTTACCTATGTCACATTCGGCGTATTTTACAGCAGAGCGTTTTTTCCGTTTTTATCTTAACATTAGCGGAGCCCTGAGACTGATTTGAAAAGACGATGTCGCTAAACAATTTGAGGGAACTTTGTCAAATCATTTTATTGGTAGATGCACTTTGTCTTTCTGCATTGGATGATACCAAAATCGAAAACTTGAAAAATGTGGCTTAAGCGTTTCTTCCATGGGGCGGCAGAGTCGTATTTATTCTAGAACGGTTCTTCTGCTATCTTGAAAAAACAGACAGGGGTATGACTTAAGGACACCCTCCACTGCACATCTTAGCTTGTGTCGCGTTGGTGCTTCTGGCCTCTTCGGCAGCCACTCCAAGCTTATACAAAGGAGCCGGTTCAGGATGTAGTTGTAGTTGTCACACCTGTACATCCGCCGCTGCACTGGTGGGTTATGTCAACCATCGGTGATAACGCCGTGAAGTAGATAGAGGCACGCCGCGCGCTGGTGCTCGAGCGTACGCTGTCGCTCTTCAGATCAACTTTCGTGTCTAGTTCTCGCTGGGAGGTTACAGAAAATCTACTGTACGCTGGTCTGGTACGTATTTGAATTTGTTTGGAAAGGACGAGTGATCATAAATTCCGGGCCAATAAGTCCATTATATAAATATTGATATATTGATTGACGAAGGCGATGTCGAAACTCAAATAATTATATAAAATCGTTAAGGTAAGTTTTGAAGACAGAAGACCCCTCTCTGGCCTTAACTCTTCTGTTTGTATCGTATGTTTCACCAGGTTTGCCAGCTCCGTCGGCTATGGTGGAGACTGGCTGGAGGCTGCCGCCGTTAGCGGGAGGGGGGTGCGTCTGTCGCCGACGGCGGACCGGCAGTGACCTGAATGGACCCACTGTCGCCGCTCTTGAGACGAGAGCCGCCCGTCGACTGCGCCCCGGCCACAATGGCACCGTGGCCGCTCTTGTGCCCCAGCTGCCGAGATAGCGCCGAGTCGCTCCTTAAGAATGGTTGCCATGACAACTGGCCCAGTTTGTGTTGATGTGGCAGAGCTGGCATCTTTAGGAGATACTTTGTGTATTAGGCCATTCATTTTACAGCACCATTTAGCTGGCTGACTGTAGGAGTCGTTGGTATTGACCGTGATTTATGAAAGCTTTCATTTGAGGAAAAGAAGATGTGTTTCTTGATAGAGATCCCGAGAAGACAATAAAGCTGAATGCGAAGGTTCAACCGCCGACTTAGATAGAGCACTGGCAGTAGCTCGCGGGTAGGCTTTAAATGGCAGCAGAATTATGCGTCCGAATGGAATGGCAGCGTTCTTTGGAAGGGAGCACGGGCTGTGCTATGCCAATGCTGGAGGTGGGGTGTGGACGTGGATCCAAGGTTTTAAGGGCTCAGTAAACGAAGTATTCATACCGCAAATTGAAGCTCTGAAGTGCATGTAAAAAGGGACTAAAAAAACAAGATAAAACTACATTCGGGTTTAACTCAACTTTGATCAGCGCCAATGAATATGATTGTGCCAGAGCGCCTGTGTGTGCACGGGCAACAGTTGCTAAGCGTCCAACTGTCACCGGCCTTCTACACAATGTGTCTGCACGCAGCCTAGCACAAAGAGGCACGTACCAAGCTTAACTAACGAGTGACAAGTTGAAAGACGATGGAGGCTGCCTGAGGGGCTGGAGTGATGCAAAGGTGGAATGACCTGCGGCACAGCAGGACCCAAGGCATGCTCACGAGAACCATGCGCCCAAGGTATTTACATACATAAATGTTTTCAAGATGATTTATTGAGTGATTGAACTGAAGTGAATTCAACATTGAATGCACTGATTCGCCATATTGAATGATCTCCGATAGTAACTGTCAAATTCCTATAATATGGTTCCAGAGTTATACAATTAACTAGGGTGCTTAGTGAAATCCCCTACTGTGCCTTGCAGTGCATTTTTCTTAAGTAAAAAGAAAACGTTACATGAATCCAAACTCGTCAACTTAATGGTCATTTTCCAAAACAAAAAGGATCCCAACTGTGTACTGTTCACACGCTAACCCACCGGGTTAAGTCCACTGGGAAGGTGAAGTTTTATTAAAGTTTCAATAACCAAACACTTCAACGCCCATTCAACCACATCCAAAAGACTAACAATATGCTAATGACTAAAATGAGCGTTACACAAACACATTTAAACAAGAATTTGGTTCCATTCAACCTCAAGTTTTCACTAATTGGTTGCATCACGTTCTCAGGTCTTTTATGTACTAACATACAGCCTGCGTGTTAGTAACACGCAGGCTGTAAGTATGCTTAAAATACCATTAAAAAATCGGAGTTGGCTGTGGCCAAACACATGTTAGCAGATTGGGGTATTTGGCACAGAAGCCCCGAGGGTGACTGTTTCCACACGGCCGCCTGGCTCGGAGAAAAGTCGCAGCCTGCGTGTCGATCGGGTGGGAACATGAAGGCCAAAACAGTTCAGCACATTTAGATGGGAAGTTTTCAGGAACAAAATTAGCTTGCAGAAAACAGATCATGTTGAACTCTTCTTGCAGTGAGCGTCTGGATGTCAAAATGTAGAAAAATTGATTGCAGATTATTGCTCAAAATGTGTCTCACGCACTTTAGGTGCTATAATACATTTTTCACATTGGTAAAGTTGTCAATGAGAAGATAGGTGAAGAGACTATCTGGCACCCTGATGACGTCACAACCTGACGGCTGGTGACTAGGAGCTGAGCAGGACCGGGGCGACAGCAAAAGGACAGCGCGACTGGAAAGGGATGACAACAGCTGCCTTTCAGCTGCGAAGCTATTGGGACGGGTGACTTGGCGGCATGTGCTAATGTGGGTTCAATACCTACGGCGGCAAACGGCCTTCCGTGCTGCATATTTTTCGGTGGAGAGGACCCTTTAACAACCACGCCAACGTTCCCTGCACTTTTCAAGTGCACCTGGTCCTAATGGTATGGCCAAGATGGAATAAAATATATCAATCTAGGCATCCAGGTCTACACTTTTGACCGGGGCCACGGGATAATCTTTGGGGTGCTGTATAGAGCATCGGATATTTGCGTGCATAAGAAGCCCTTTTGGTTGTATTTTCCCATTGCTCCCGTTGTTGGCGGTCGAACCCTCACCCAGAAGAGGTATTTAGTACATACAAGCAGATGACACCCCCTAGGGGCTGCTTTCATACAGGCTGTAAATTTAATTTAGAACTGAATAATAATCCGTTCGCAATAATATTGCACGATTTTCTCTCCAGGCGTATATCAGTCATTGACGTTGCTTAGTTGCCATGTTTTATGTTCGCCGTGTCCGTCAGTTTGCTATCATCAGCAGTACCCGCTGCTTCGTCTGAGACTCTTTAGGAGCCTAGGTCGAGACGTAAGTGTGAGTTATCTTCATGCATAAGTCATGCCTGAGGCATTGATTCGCGGGGCGGAGCCTGCAGGGCCATCCGTTGGCGTTGATTGTAGCTGGTGATAGCGGCATGTGTGCAACGGATGACTATAACGGTGGAGGGTCAACCTCCGCCAAGTTAACGAGAGGCAAGGTGCTCTTTGGCGGTGGAAATAGCGGGAACCCCGTACGAGTTACTTCTTGGACGGGGCCGAAAGAGTTGAGTGCGTTTGTAGTCATGCGTCTCTTGATCTACTTTTATGAAATTTTAAACATATTTATTTAGTCTTGAAACTTTTTTAGCTAATTTTCAGTGATGCTTATAAATCCCGAAGTTCACGAAAAAGGAGCAACGAATTTTTTGTTGCAAACGTCAATAGGTATCAGAGTTCTGAGGCGGGGAGCATGATTATAAGCTGACAAAGCGTTTGCTGGCCCATTTAATATAATCTAATATATTCTATTTTTATAGGCATAGTATGCAGCATATGAGGTGGGCATGAAATGAGGTCGGCCATTATGCACATGATCTGAGATTATTAATGATCGATGAAAGCTGCACAGCGTGCGTTTGACCATTTCACCGATCAGAAATGTGTATTCGTGTGCGTGCGTGTCGTTGGTGATGAATACAAACGAGCGAGTGATGAATAGCGACAAACGGGCACCCACGGCCGAGCGCAGGCGGAGGGGCATCTCGCTCCGGCGCGGAGGCGGTGGGGAAGGGGACAGTGGCAGGCACACGAGTTCAGTTCGAGTGAGGCAGAAATTTGGCGCATTCTCAGCAATCGCATGGTTCCATGGGTAGAATAAGGTATCGTCAAGAAGAGAAAAAAATAGAATGCCGGGCAATAATTATAAAATTGAAAAGAAACAAATTCAAATGTTTCGACCGGCATTCAGGAAAGGATTGAGGAAATTGAACTTGGTACCCGAAAAAACATGGTTAATATGCAATGCATATCAGCCGCCAGCAAGCCTGACAACCTCAGTAAAATGCACCCCGGCAGTGCCACCACACGCCACAAACCGACGCCACCCAGCGCCGCCAATAACCGGAAAACATGAACCACGGAGGCGCCGCGAACACGGTGCCGAGTGGACACAGCAAGCCCGACCATCAGCGAGCGATTATGTCCATCGCCGGGAGGTTCGCAACACGTCGGCCGGAGAGGCCCCGCAGCAGCGCCCCACGGTCAGGATCAGGTCGGCCTACTACCCAGGGCCGGAACGCCACTGCCCAAAGGGTAGATCACGAATCGCACCGGCAATACGCATTACACATCCCAACAGAACCGACAGGGCCGACGGACATGACGCACAGACCCTGCACGCATTTTCACCGGCAGGGGTGCCCCCCCCCGTGCAGGCAGCATGGTCACCCCACAGGGGCCACCCGCCGGCCACATCAGTCTCATGCCAGCCACACCAGCAGAGCTGCAAACCATAGCATCGTAAGCCGCCTGCGGTCACGAAGCCACGACTCACGAGAGAGAGAGAGAGAGAGAGAGAGAGAGAGAGAGAGAGAGAGAGAGAGAGGACAGGGGTTGGGTGATCACACGGCAGTTGGGGGCTGATTTTAGGACAGGTAGAGTGATGCCGGAGGCCGGCCTGTGTCGACGCCTATCTCCTACCGTAATATATAACTTCCGCGCTAAGTCAATACAAAAATTGGAATCATGTTTACGAAGGCAAAGTAATTTCAGGCTGGTGATTACACTACACACTCAAAAATTCACGCACGGATTCTGGTAAGTGTTACGCGACTAATAATTATCGGTACATAATTTCCGTTAAACGTCCCTGAAAAATGACTTTGACATAGTCATATCAACCAAATTTCTAATTTGTGGTGAAATAATCTGACTCCAGGTCCGAGGGGCACAAATAAAGAAGACAAACTTTCTGTACACGGTTGAAGCATATGGGACCACGAAGGGATAGTTCGTCCGGACGTTTCTTAAGTTATCATCCTGATCTCTAAGGTTAAACTTGCTACTTAAGGGGGACGGTAGACTATCCTTTAGGTAGTTGTGGAGAACTTTTAGCGTTGCGAATTCAACTAGATCGTGAAACTTCAGAATGTTGTACTTTTTGAAGAGGGGGCTGGATTGAGCGAGACGCTCTGCTTGATCAATTAACATGCAATTGTTCGTGCACTTATTGCACGAAGGAGGCTTGCATGTTGAATGACATGCAGCCTATGAGAGTTTGTTTGCTATGTGCCTTTGCGAATCTGTTGTAACTGACCTGAAATAAATTTGATGAAAAATTGGATATACCATAGCCCAAGTATAATCCTATAGGCCTAAGTATAGGCCTAAGTAATCTAAGATTAATATAAGTATATTATATCTATTTCACATTCAGGATTAGAGCCAAATAAACAACTTGTTAAATTTCTTGTTGTTTTGACTTGATGGGACGTATATTCCGTTGACATTTTCCTGTACCATTGGGGATGCTATTAATGTGATTCATCAAGCTGACGGTGCCTTCTGTACTCTGCATGATGACATTCTTACCCGCTCCATATTCTTACTACATAGTTGTATCTTCTTCTTACTAGTTTGCAATGCACCGACATCGCCGAAGCTTGGAAGATGGCGGCATTATTTCTTAGATATTGTTCGACATGCACAGTCAATACAAAAGTATAATTACCTATCACATCAAACAGTTTTTTTAAATGGTGATGTAAAGGCACAAATACGTTTAGCCGCAAACTTGCAAAAACAAGTTGAAAACGTATTTGAAATTGGCAATATCAATGCGGGCTTAGGCACGAGTAGGAAGCATTACCTTGTGAAGTTATTACTTCCATTGTTACTCATCCAGCATTAGATCCAGTAGGAAAGGGAGGATGTTAAAGGGTTCAATCCCCAAATTCCGTTAAGGGGTCATCACTCTCCCAAAACAGTTCAAACATACATCAAATACAAACTGAATACCTTTGAAGTATATGAAGGAATAAACGGTATTTTCTGCTGAGGCCCTGCTAAATGGAGACCTTCAGAACTGTAGAGTTTGTTGTATATGTGCTGGAGACGCGCCTGCCTCTGCCCGCTGGAGACGGGCCTGCGTGCGGTGTGCGTGGTGGCGGACCTTGGCGGAGCGTGTCAGTCTGCATTGGGCTTCTGGTGCAAATACATCAGAGATAAGATCACCTTTGCTACAAAATGCTAAAGGCTGCACGTTTCACTCCACACACACACCATCCATCGGCCAGCGTTTGACTGTATTAACCGGGCAAAAATACAATTTCCCGCTCCACCCGTCCCCAACTCGCCATAACTGTGGTCTCCCTCCTCTCCGGCACGAGTCGCGGATCTACGAATGTGCTCGTCACGAATCACCGGTACAACTGTCGCCTCAAACGGCAACTCACGCATCCTTTGAAAGCGAGTTCGAACCCATTTTGGAGATATAAACTTATAATACCTTAACTTTATACTTCATTCTTTATAGATTTTAGTTTTCACCAGTGATTGAGAATCCTTCCGGGGATATAACTATGTGTTGTTGCATATCAAATAAAAGGTCACAGTTCTGAGAATGCAAATGTTTCATCTGAGCCCACGTGTCTTATAAGAGTTCACTCACAATATTTTTTAATGATTTATTTCACAAAACACGGCTGTAAACTTTGCAAAACAATTCAACAACTCTCCTTCACACCTTGCCGCTCGTGTCACGGTAGTAGCCCCACGTCGCTTCAACGTAACATCGTCTCAACACCAAACCCCCTCACCCCCCCCTCCCGATCCCTACCCTCCCACAATGTACAATCACGTTGATTCCATACACTTCACAGATCACTTCACATCACGACAACCTCCTTCACCGCATGCAGCTCGCCGAAGTGGGTCCAGATTATGCGAACAATGTAAAGCTCAAAATGTTCATTTATGAATGGTAGCCATCTCTCGTTAAACCTGTTAATTCTTCTGTCCTTCTTTGCAATGCACCGTTCCATTAGAAATATTTCTTCCAGAAATTTTGAAAAGACTGCAATCTTTATTTCTTCATCCTTAAACCTCTGATTCACAATGAACTGTTTTGTAGCCAAGACTACAAGATTGACAACATTCAATGTTTCCAATGATCCAAAGAGAATGTTTGTAACAGTGCCAGATAACTGTTTTGTTGTGGCAAGCTTTGGGTTAATTTTTCTAACTAGATCATCCCAAAATCCTCTAACCTCTCCACACTCTACAAAGAAATGCTCGATTGTCTCTATGTTACCGCACCTGTCACAGAATGGATCATCTATCACATTTCGTATGCACAAGAATCTTCGAGTTGGAAAAAACCTATGAACTATCCTATATTGCAAATTTTGAAGCTTTGTTGATTTCGTGATGTTAAATGGAAGTAAGTATACTTTACACCAGTTTTCTCCGTATTCAACTCCTTCGTCTATCCATGTCATTTGTGCTCTGGGGGTTATCTCCTTTAGAAATTTATTTGAAAAATATTTTACTTTAATCCGCTGAGCCTGGATAACTTTTCCTTTCACTTCTATGCCACGGCCAAGTACTTTCTCCTGAACGGTTAGTGCTTCACTGCCAACGGCAAGCCGTCTCCATATCGCAGGAATGGCCCGGCACCAGCCCATATACACAAGAGGATCCAGTCGTGTCAAGTTATTGCTTTCCTTAAACGAATTATAATCAAAGATTTGTCCCTCATGATTAAATAATTCATCAAGGAACAATATACTGTTTTCGTACAATGCAGCATCGAAAATAATTTTCCCTTCCACCCGAATAGCTTCATTATTCCACATTATTTGTTTACGGACTTCCTTTCCACAAGTAGGTTCTTTGATGGGGACCGCTTCTCTAAACCAACCTAAAATCTCTTTGTAAAACGCAGCTACTCTTCTGTCTTTAACCCACGCAAAATTATAATTCATATGCAATACGTGCTCTAACTTAACACGAAACCTTTCTGAAAAATTTTAGCGAACCCTATATCCATATTACTCAATAGTCTGCCCATCCAAGAGCAACGCAGCCCTTTATAAAGATTTATCACATTTAGACAGTTTAAGCCCCCATTCTTGACTTCTTGACACAGCACATCTCTAGCAACTTTTGACGGACGCCTCCTCCAAATGAAACGCATAATTTTACTTTGGATTGTGTCCAGATGTCTCCTTTGAAAAATTACTGCGGAGGTCATTTGGATTAGCTGAGAAATAACGAGAGCTTTTCGCTATTGTCATTTTTCCTTTAAGCGAGAGATTTCGCTGGCACCACTGGTTTAACACATTTTGAATCTGAATCATAGCTGGCTGAATATTAATGTCACTACACTCATGCAAGGCCAGTGCTACAGTACAGACACCCAGTGCTGGAGCAGAACTCCAGCAGGTGTCTCCTCCAGCACCCCAGTACTGGAGCAGACCTCCATGCAGGTGTCTCCTCCAGCACCCCAGAGCTGGAGCAGAACTCCATGCAGGTTTCTATTGGACGTATGCAGGTGTCTCCTCCAGCATTCCATTGCTGGAGCAGAACTCCAGCAGGTGTCTCCTCCAGCATCCCAGTGCTGGAGCAGAACTCCATGCAGGTTTCTATTGATTGAGGTCTCCTCCAGCATTCCATTGCTGAGCAGAACTCCAGCTGGTGTTTCCTCCAGCATCCCAGTGCTGGAGCAGAACTCCATGCAGGTTTCTATTGGACGTATGCAGGTGTCTCCTCCAGCATTCCATTGCTGGAACAGAACTCCAGCAGGTGTCTCCTCCAGCATCCCAGTGCTGGAGCAGAACTCCATGCAGGTTTCTATAGGACGTATGCAGGTGTCTCCTCCAGCATTCATTGTGGGCAGAACCCAGCAGGTGTCTCCTCCAGCATCCCAGTGCTGGAGCAGAACTCCATGCAGGGTTCTATTGGACGTGTGACGGGGAGCGCCGCTGGGCGGCCGTGGCGGCTGCGGTCGGGTGCGCGCGACGGTCGGCTGGCCGTCCGGCATCGGTCGGCGACGATTCGCGCCGATGGCGCGCGCCGTTCGGGCGATACGCAGTGCCGCGTCCCGCTGGTGGTGGTGTGCACACGTCTCCGCCGGTCGCCCATGTTGCGGGCGCAACACACAAAAATATTTATAGTGTGAGAGGCAACAAGAAGGTATTGCACCGCTTTCGTAAGCTCAGACACACAAGCTACAGCAGTGCAAACACTCACTCGACAAGTCCAAGGGCTGGATTCGGTTTACAACGACCCAACCCCCCCCCCGGCTGCTTGAGTCACCTTATAGGCTTTGGGGTTGACCTTGCCCTCCGGGTTAAACTGTCTCAAATCAGTGGGTTATAAGCTGCGCTTATTTGTTCTTCGAACCTACTTCAACTCGCAGGCTTTCCCGCATAGGAGCGGTACCACGATCGTCTTAACTCTCACAGACCCCGTTGTCACTTCTTATTCGAAACTACTCCTGTATCAGTTACGAGGTAATGATGAAAAATATACCGTCGTTTACACCCTTAGGTTTTGCTCAATCGTCCCATTCCAGATGTTATCTGGCTGAGCATTTATATCACCCCTTTTGCAACATGAACGCTTAGATTCGGCTCTTTCACTAGCCCTGTCGAGCCTTAAAACTATTTCATTCACATGTCCGTCCATGCTCTCAACTGCTTCATTCGCGCATCATGCACTCCTCCCCATCGTTGAAACTGTGAAAGCCCTAATTTGTTCCCCCTCGACACCATCTAAGCGTTCAATGTCGTTGTACCTTAGGTTCTTGGTATAATCGGGATGTCGATGTTCCGTTCACCCTGCAGGTTGACGATGCCTACCGGTCGGACTTACAACATCAACCAAACTCGGGTACTGACACTGTTCCCTAAAAGTCCGGCAAAACATAGAGAACATACTTTCCCCACGCTCTTGTTATCAGTCTAAACTGGTCTGGCAAAAATGTAGGTTTTCTTACCTATTCTGTTCTTTCACTTTTGCCGTATTTGTGCACGCGTTACCCGGGTCAATGTCTCCAACTCTCCCATGCTTAAATTCCACTCGACCTTAAAACCTTGTATCCTCATCCTCAGGGCCCCCAAATTCATAAACCTCGTATCCTCATCCCCTGGGCCCCCATTTCCTTTATCTTTATACCCCAGTATCCTCTGGCCCTTAAATCCTCCAACCTCACTCCTATAAACTTATTTTTCTTACTCCTGGCCTACCCTTCTTCTCATCCTCGTGCCCTCGTATCCTCCGGCCCTTAAAATCCCCTTATCCTCTTTGCTCTGTTGACCCCGGGGCCCAACATCCTTGTTACCCTCACGATATTGAATCCTCGGGCTCCTTTTTTAGCATCCCTCGACCTGGTTCCCTCATAGGACCCTGGACCCGTCCGCTGCCCAGAGACCTGCATTTGTCGAGTGTACAGTACATCATACTTCCCGTTTCACGGAAAATGGCTCCAAAGGGCTTATTGGGCTAACGAAACCACGGTCAGCCTCACCCTTTTCCACCCAGGAGAAGGAAACGCCTTCTTTCAGTCGGTTAGAC
This sequence comes from Lepas anatifera, assembly GCA_034440635.1. Lineage (NCBI taxonomy): Eukaryota > Metazoa > Arthropoda > Thecostraca > Lepadidae > Lepas > Lepas anatifera. Next base: position 853,154 of record JAOTON010002243.1, read on the forward strand.
TACTGTCCAGCGCCTTGGAGTTGACAGGTGTCAATCATAATCGTAATTTCGTAGACAGTGGTTTTGAAGGGCTTCTTGGGCTATTGAGACCACGGTCAGTCTCACCCTTTTCCACCCAGGAGAAGGAAACGCCTTCTTTCAGTCGGTTAGACTACTGTCCAGCGCCTTGGAGTTGACAGGTGTCGATCATAATCGTAATTTCGTAGACAATGGTTTTGAAGAGCTTCTTGGGCTATACTTTAGATGCATTCCTCCTCGTCTGGCTGTGGAATTAGTTTCATCAACGACAACTACCTCTTTTTAAGAGCCACCTCACGGCTGGCCACCGCCTGCAAATCCCTGGAGGGAGCTCAGCTACATTTGACGGGAATCCCTCCACTACGATGCTTTATTGCCTGTCTGTAGTTAAAGATTTCTGTGGCCGAGACTACTAATGGACAATTTTTGCTTATTTTCTCTCCTCTGCACATCAACTAAATCACACGATCGTGATCAAGTCAATCTTTTGTATCCAAAACTCTGACACTGCCTATGGGCCTAGACAGCAACGTTATGTTTCTAGTTCTAAACCTGGCCCGCCCAACTATTGTTTGACTATATAGTTTACTGCTACTTTCCATTACGGGGTAATTTTCACCCTCCCCCTTTGTATTTACCTTCCGTGTTAGGGTCTAACCCGATACAGATGTACCACCGGTTGCCACGGATCATTAGGATTGGTTCAAATTTAACCACTGGATCGGCCGAAGCACCATATCAACGATCAGATCATTGTATTAATGATAATATCTCAATGGTGAATCTATTTTCCTGTACCAGTGGGGGATGGAAAAAGGCATTGCCTAAGACACAGCCCGCTAGCAGTACCCAATGTATGAATGGGCAGCCGGCAGAAATCACTGTGAATCGGGCGTCAATGCAAGTATAAATGTACCTCTCCCCCTTTTTATTTTCACGGGGAAAATCCAAATTGTACCCATGGCTAAAAGAAAACAATGCTACGACCGGTCCTTCCACTATTCTTGGGAGCTGCGCTATTGGCACAGTAACCTGGAATCAGGGCCAGGGTCGGCAATAAAACATTCATTCACCCCTGCCTACATACTGCCGTGGACTCACAAATCTTCCATCGCCGCCGGATAGAAGTGCATTGGCAATCACGCCTAACAAGTTGGATATTTTTCAAACTTACTTCAGCACCTTTTCTGCATAACGAATTCAAATAATGTTTACTGTGATGAACTTGCAGTTCTCCGGCCGGCCATCGCCTCGGAATTTTTATGGCGGTCCGGGACGCGGCGGTGGGCGTCGTCGTAGTGGTGTCAACAACATAAGAAGAGAACATGAAAACGTTCCGTTGAATGGTCGAATATTTTTACCGCGTTTCTCACACCTCTATGCCCGCCAAATCAACCGGTCACGTTTTGAATTTATTTTCATCTACAAAGCTGTGGCGATACATACACGCTTAAAATGCGGCCTCCGGATTTTTCTGCGGGAAAACAGCACGCCTAGCATTTACCCTCATGATTGCCTCCTCACGATGTCAAAGCCAATAGCTTGCACTTTCGGTTTTATTGATACGTCCCCCCCCACTTTTTCAATGAAAGATGAAGGCTATCATTTAATTTTTATGCCATCCGTGAATTTCAAGAATTATCAACAAAGAATATTAATACATCACCCAAAGAATTTACATGTCCTGAATATACCTGCAAACTAACATCCCCAGTGCCACACGTGTCTAATAAATTGACAGTGTCCCGCCGTCCATTACGAGTTTCATTCTAGGCCTATTTTGGAGGTAACGCATTTTTGTTTGGTGAAAGCAGCCGGGGGAGATTGGAGCCGAAACCCTTTCCAGATAACCGGGACCGACCTGAGTGAGAGAATGGATGCTGTAGCTGAGGCCCGTGCTTGGTTGATAATGGCGACACATTGCAGTCGGCAGGAAGGCTGATAGTAGAGATGCACCACTGGTAAAGAGTTGCGGCAAAGGGAGAACGCCTGAGCCCGCGTCACAGAGAGTGCGAGAGCTGAGAGCTGAGAGCTGAGAGAGCTTCCAAACAGTGATCTTCCCGTATATATTTTTCTGTGGCGACCGCCTGAGGCTTGGTCTGACGCCTTCTCATGTGTGACGTCACCTCTGGGCAAAACCCAGGTGACGTCACCTCTCCGAGCAAGACTTCTGATTTTACCGGAGGCCCAGGTCGCTGTAGTCAGTCCCCCTTCTCGAAGCTTCGCGCCTCCTCCCTTCCGCTTCAGGGCAGGGTGGTGTGTCGAAGGGGGGAGTTGGACACGCCGAAGTGGCGCATTCGTCGTGGACGTGGCGCCTCAGGCCAGGATTGGCCGTGAGCTTGCCATGCTGAACTGCCCTGGGGGTAAGGTTGGCCCTGTCCGTAGCCTTGAAAATTGCTGGCGCAGCATGCCTGGTCATTTTTATTTGTCCCCTCCGTTGTCTGGACTGGGTGCACGCCAGCTTGTTCACCGGAAAGAGGCCCTGGTAACCAATTTTTCTCACATTTCTTCTTACCCCTCCCCCTCTTCTTACCGCCGCGGGGATGGGTGAGGCGTTGCGGCTTCCACGCGGCTCTAACGCCAGGGTGAATCTTGGGTGGTACCAGGCTGCTCGGGCCTGGCCTGCGGCGACTGCCGCTTTATCTTGGGGGCCGGGATTTGTGTCCGCGCCGCGCGGCGTGGGATGCTGACGAAACGGAGGGGACCGTCTCGTAATGCCTTTTCCGGTCTCCACTTGTTGTACCATTTCCAACGTGTGATAATTTGAATTTTTCTTGGCCTAGCTCTTCTTGGTTAGAGTGTGAAATAGTTTCAGGATATCGTTCAGGTCATTACTAATTATTCCAGGAAGTTGCCGAATTTATTTGGTCTGTTGCTATCGTGAAATTGGAACGATGTATGGAAGGATTCTCTGGGAGTAGAAACTGGCGGCCCCACCAATAAAAATGTGTTTTATATCCCTACCGGCGCAAATGTAACCCTTACAGACGTATGCAGGTGTCTCCTCCAGCACCCCAGTGCTGCAGCAGAACTCCAGCAGGTGTCTCCTCCAGCACCCCAGTACTGGAGCAGAACTCCAGCAGGTGTCTCCTCCAGCACCCCAGGCTGGAGCAGAACTCCAGCGGTTTCTATTGACGTATGAGGTGTCTCCTCCAGCACCCCAGTGCTGCAGCAGAACTCCAGCAGGTGTCTCCTCCAGCACCCCAGTACTGGAGCAGAACTCCAGCAGGTGTCTCTCCAGCACCCCAGTACTGGAGCAGACCTCCGCAGGTGTCTCCTCCAGCACCCCAGTACTGCAGCAGAACTCCAGCAGGTGTCTCCTCCAGCACCCCAGTACTGCAGCAGAACTCCAGCAGGTGTCTCCTCCAGCACCCCGGTGCTGCAGCAGAACTCCAGCAGGTGTCTCCTCCAGCACCCCAGTACTGCAGCAGAACTCCAGCAGGTGTCTCCTCCAGCACCCCAGTACTGCAGCAGAACTCCAGCAGGTGTCTCCTCCAGCACCCCAGTACTGGAGCAGAACTCCAGCAGGTGTCTCCTCCAGCACCCCAGTACTGGAGCAGAACTCCAGCAGGTGTCTCCTCCAGCACCCCAGTACTGGAGCAGAACTCCAGCAGGTGTCTCCTCCAGCACCCCAGTACTGCAGCAGAACTCCAGCAGGTGTCTCCTCCAGCACCCCAGTACTGCAGCAGAACTCCAGCAGGTGTCTCCTCCAGCACCCCGGTGCTGCAGGGGACACCTGGTCTTGGGCGGGATTGTGAGCGTCTGGTTCAGTCACATGAACGCGGCGCTGCATCAAGCCACAGAACTGTGCTTTTGTCAACCATTAAAACAGGAATAGAAGTATTCTCAACTGAAAATAAGTTGTCAACTTTTAAACGCAGCTATTGATATCAATCCACTTCTCTCTCAACTGATGCAAAAAGGAGAAAATCAGCTGGCACCCAACAAATCCGCCGAGCACCGTAAAAAAGCACGTCATCAACAAAATTCTTCCGGTCAACCGTGTCATAGCTCCCAAAGTTCGCAGAATATTGGTTTGAAATGCGGCCCAAGAGTACAGTGTCTTGGGAAATACGTGTCACGGATTTTTCATTTGATCATCTTGGTAGTACGGCTCGCCTGAAAAATACAAAGTTTGCCTCTTTCATGGAGTAGTTATATGATTTTTAAAAGTTCATGGTTAAATTAGCAAAAATATATGTTCCAGTGACAAGTGGTTCGATTTCAGAAATAAAAGACATCGATTTTTCGATTCTCAACAGTGCAGTGCGCCAGAAAGAAAGCTGCTCACTATGGGACGTCCAACGCCCTCCACGAAAAAGTTTGAGATAAGGCTGCTATATTTCTTTGTTAAAAGAAGCCAAGTAATTTTTTCACTGGACTAGAAAGATAAACAGTTATTTTCATCTTATTCTGATTTCACTCCCACCCCACTGGCTTCCGTGACATGACGTACCCCGCTACGAAGGGGTGTTCCTTCACCCCCTACTTATCTCATTTCCTGGATCAAAAGCACTGGCGGCGCTTAGAAGTTTTTTTGGAAGATTGAGCGAAATTATACGAGCTTTTCTTAGGCCAGGTCAATGTTGAGGCCAGCAGAGGTGACAGAAATTGCCATAGGTTAAACAACATGGTATTGTCGATTTTCCCTTATAGATTTTATTGAGTAGAGCTAGAGAAAATATTTAGGTATCCTTTGAGCCCTCTCATCGTGCCAAATCAAATGATGTATAATAGGACCGTGTAAGATCAAATGGTGAAAATGGCACATGGTGACCCGGTATTGCACATAAATCGGCTCCCCGTGTCAAAATAAACACAATAAAACAAAATATTTTTCTCAATTTAATGCCAAGTTATTGGTAAAATAATAACAGTCTGCTCAGGTGACCTCACGTGACCTTTGAGAGGTCACATACTCAGACACTCAACTTGATGGTCAGGGATCTACTAATAATATATTTTATGAGCACTGGACTACTTGAGCCTGCCAACGCTGCACTAGATTTCTAGAATGGAGATAAATTGCTGCCAGTTCACTGGTACTCATGTTTTTGCCCACAGAAATCGTGTGTTGCTTTCAATTTTCAACGGAACTTTGCTTTCAGTTCCGGTGTGTAATACGTCACTGCTGTTAAAACAGTCCAGTGTCCATGGATAGCCCTTGAGGATCAGCATAAGACTTCAATTCCACACAGCGCATCAGCAGCACCATACCTCTTTCCGCCAGTTGAGACGATTGCAGCAGTGGCAGTTAAATCCCGCATTCAAAAGTTCCGAGCTGCCGGACGGCCTGCGGCAAATGCCTGCCTTTCTGAGTGGTCTCTCCAAATGCGCAGTTGAGGCGATTTCAAAGTTCTTACAGTTCAGAAGTGCTTTTATGATAAATCTGTGTTGCATTTTGTATCAGTCCGACCACTCAACTTGAAGTTTCACCAAATTTAGATTAAAGAGAAACATTTGGTAATTTTACTTACTTTCTTACTTTACTTACTTACTTACTTACATTACTAACTTTACTTACTTTCACCCTTGAAGTTTTTGTACGATTTTGCTGTTTTTAGATTCTTCCAACTCACTTTCAGAGCCTCTGTCTTCATTGGATTATGGTCGCGCTGCTGCCAGGCGGCAGTCTTACATGTATTCGTGCTCCTGTGGTATTACTGAGGCCGCACAAGCAAGCTCTAGAATGCTGGAGTCTTATTTATCCTCTTAAGTATATTTATGAGAGCATTCTTAGCATGCAAAGCAAGAAGAAGTGCGTTTGCGGAAAGTACACTGGTCTTGTAATGGTAGCTCGAGTAATTAATCAATTGGCATAATTTTATCAAACCATCGAGAATAGAAAGAAGCAGTAACTACACACCTGATTATTGGATATGCTGAATCTGTCTGAAGAAGCTTCTTGAATGGCATAGGTTTGGAGGATTCGACGAGGACGTTGTTGGTGACCTCTTTCTCATGCGACACGGCAACACGATTTGGCCGTGCCTCCATGACTTACTCAACTACTTCGCCTTCTTCCATTCCATTATCATAACTTGCAGCCGAGCCCGAGATATCTGTTCCAGATTCATCATCAATTGGTATGTTCCTGAGCTGTATTTGTTGTCTTTCCTCGTCTGCTGAAGCTTTCTCTTGTGAGCCGGAGCTTTGTCACTGCCGCTCATCGAGGCCGTACGGACATCGCACTGGTCCATAGAACTCGAGCCTACGGACATGGCTGGTCCATGGAGAAGACTCGAGCCTGTAAGGACATGCGCTGCTCCATAGAGAAGACTCGAGCCTGTAAGGACATGCGCTGGTCCATGAAAACTCGAGCCTGTGGACATCTCTGGTCCATGAGGAACTCGAGCCTGTAAGGACATCACCTGTCCATGGGAAGCTGAGCTGTAAGGACATCGCGCTGGTCCATGGAGGAGACTCGAGCCCATACGAATATTGCACTGGTCCATGGAGGAGACTCGAGCCCATACGGACATCGCGCTGGTCCATGGAGAAGACTCGAGCCTGTAAGGACATCGCGCTGCTCCATGGAGGAGACTCGAGTCTGTAAGGACATCGCGCTGGTCCATGGAGAAGACTCGAGCCCATACGGACATCGCGCTGGTCCATGGAGAAGACTCGAGCCTGTAAGGACATCGCGCTGGTCCATGGAGAAGACTCGAGCCTGTAAGGACATCGTGCTGGTCCATGGAGGAAACTCGAGCCCATACGGACATCGCGCTGGTCCATGGAGGAGACTCGAGCCTGTAAGAACATCGTGCTGGTCCATGGAGAAGACTCGAGCCTGTAAGGACATCGCGCTGGTCCATGGAGAAGACTCGAGCCCATACGAATATTGCACTGGTCCATGGAGGAGACTCGAGCCTGTAAGGACATTGCGCTGGTTCATGGAGAAGACTCGAGCCTGTAAGGACATTGCGCTGGTCCATGGAGGAGACTCGAGCCCATACGGACATCGCGCTGGTCCATGGAGGAGACTCGAGCCCATACGGACATTGCGCTGGTCCATGGAGGAGACTCGAGCCCATACGGACATTGCGCGGACATCGTCCATGGAGAAGGCTTTTCAGAACAATTCGAAAATCTCCACTGTGCATCCAAATGCATATTGCCAATCGCGGAATATATGTATCATATGGAGGACAAGTTCCTAAGCTTGACACGTTGGAGGCAGTTCCGAACACTCAACTGTCGCTCTACCGGGGCCATCAATGCCCCCCAAGTTTTTTTTCGGGATAGCAGAAAAATGACGGGGTGCAGCAGCGCGGTTGAAGGCCCTATCTCTCATCCCATCATTTTCTCATCAATCCTGAAATTGTTTACCCTGGGTCACACAAGGTCAGGTCACCAGGCGAGGTCAACCAAGGTCACCTCACTTCAACTTGTGAGCTCTACTTTTGCTACATTTCTAAGCCAATAGATTTGAAACTTTCCTACGCTTCATAACCCCTTTAGGGTCTATAAAATGTATATCCGGGATTTTTTCGATTTCGTGACATGAGTTCAGGTCGCGAGGAGACATCTCCCATTAAAAAAGTATGGGGAAAGCTGTCTTATGATAAAAGTCACAAAAAATGATTGCAAATGCTCAGATTGCTGATAAGAGTATTCTTGGACACTCTTTCACGGATCCCAGGGACGATAATTGCCCTTTTACCTATCTGGGGTCATCACAGGTCACCACCTGGGTCAAAAACAGCATTTTGACGATAAACCTTTACATAATCAAGCTGGGGCACTGAAAAAGGCATTGTGTATGTCTCGTCACTGGCTTCTATTTGATATATGGCAAGGTCACTTTTTGACGTTTCTTGTCCTCAGGTCATATTAGGTCGCAAGGTGACCTCTAGAGGCTAAACCACTCGCAAAAGGTCATTATGTTTCACATAGCAGAAAAAGGTCTGACATTTTCCTATCAAATGTACTTTACTAGATTGCGATACGCTCTAACGGCATGAGAGCTATGCCCAGTTTGTTTAAACATTTCATATTTTAGTGGAAATAGCCTATCGTGACTTAACTTGACCTCTGGAGTTCAAACCATTGACCTGAGCGCTTAAACATGCGAATTAATTTCTTACTAAATTCACACGAGCTTTCTGATTCACTTTGAAGATTAGCGCTTACCGGCATATTTTCGGAGTTAGAGGGGGCATCGATGGCCCCCGGTGGGGTGAAGGTGGCGCCGGAACCCCCGTGGGGCGCGGGTTAATAGAAAAACTGGCTGCTCCTCCACGTAACGCTGAGTAGCCGACACTAAAGCTGGTGGTGTTGCGTTTTCTTTCACTTTCGGTTTGGATTCTGATTCCTTACTTATAATTGTCCTGTTCCGGTTAACACGCGCCCCGCCTGGGTCTCTGGCATGACGCGCCCCGCTGGAGAGCGCGTTTTTCGCCCCCCTCCGTATCTCATTTTCCAGGAAAGCTAAAAAAATTACGGAGAGTATTCGAAAGCTCTTGACGATACTAAGATAAATTATGCGAAGTATTGTTATGTCAGGTCAATATTGAGGTCAGCATAGGTCAAAGGAGGTTCCATAGGCTTACAACAGAGCAGTGCACGTTTCCCCCTCTAGATTTTTACTCAGCGGAACTAGAGCAAAGATCTATGCATCACTGGATTCCTCTCACCATGGCAAATCGAATGATGTATATTATGACCTTGCTAGGTCAAACTGTGAAAATGACCTGACCTCGAGCTAGGTCAAGGTTACAGGGTGACATGGTATGGTCATGCTGCATATCAACCGACTCTCCGTGACAATATAAGCCCAATGCAAGCAAAATAGAAGCTTTATCTCAATTCAGTGAGAAGTTATTGGCAAAACAATTACTAAATGTTCCTGTGACCTGACATGACCTTTGAGAGGTCAGATGCTCAAAAACTTAACTTTGTGGTCAAGATCGTGGTAAGAATACATGGTTTGAAGATTTGCACTTTTAGCTATCCATGATTTACTGAAAATGAGCCCTTTCTATTTTTCACCATGGACTTATAATGGGATGACCAAAAATTTGGCACCACCTTAGGTTAACAATATCAAAACTCCTAGATTGCACATTTGTAGACCCTAATGACGTAAGTATATTGTTAAAGTTTCAAACTGATCGGTTGGCTGATGCTCCTTAGGCGCCGCTTCAAACCCGTGATTTTAGGTTTTGAGGTCGGGTCGCTTGACCTTAGATAGCTTCTTGACCTTACATGACCTGACCTAAAACATTTTGGCAAATGCGTAAAATTGATCAGGGATAAGGCACTGTAAGTTTTGTTGCTCTGCATCTCTTTTTTGCGTTATCTGTGGAAAACCAGGAGGGGGACGAATTTCGCCCCCCTCCCTCCAGTAGGTTAAACAAGAAACGAGAAGTGCACGTACACTGGCAACTGGTAGGAAAGGAATTCGTCAGGAAGAGGAGAATTGGGTGGCGTAGGTCTGAATTGAGCAATATTAGCTTCTTTACCAGGTGATAAACATACAGGGCAGTCGGATATCGCTATTTATGCTACGATGTTTTTACATGAATGTTTTCTTAGATGTTGCTGGTTCAAATGTTTAGATGAAAATATTCTTAAGTCTTTAAGAGCCTTGTCTCAGAGACCCCGGCCCCACCACCTGGACAAGCGATTCCCGAAATGACGGATTAATTTGAAAGTTTGCGTATGACGGAAATGCGATACCTTTATAATGGGATTTGAACTGGGATAGCCAGGATGTAGTACATATCATAAACCTCATTGTTAGAATGTAATTTAGCGTAGAACTCACTACTTGTGGATAAATCGGATTTAATTCTCGCCTCGGTAGGATGTGTTTGAATACCTCTCTTTGGGCTTTTCTGGCGGCACAAATAAAACGGTGGAGCAAAGCGCCGTTGTACCTAGCACGTATTATCCCCAATCAATCCTGAAACTTTTCGAAAAATTTAACGTTTGAGTCATTTTAGGTCAGGTCAACAGTGCAAGTCAAATGACCTCACCTCCAATTTTTTTAAGATAGCATAAGTATGGATAGATAGTAGTAGTATAGAGTAGTATATATATATATATATATATATATATATATATATATATATATATTTTATTTTATATATTATATAAAGACTACAGTAGTAGTATAGATAGTAGTAAGAACAGGATGAATTTATCCAAGTGAAAGTCATATCACATAATCGGCCCGTTGGGTACAGCAGAAAGCACAGGGATTTTTCATATCGATAATCTACGGCCAGGTACGGAGCATGACCTCTCCATTGAAAATGAGTGGAAAAATGGGAATTGACTGAAAACTAGCTATATTTCTGTAGGTACCCATTAAATACTTTTTCATTTTCAAAACATAGTATCATGGGTCCTTATTAGGCTCATTTTGCAGTTTTGGGCCTGTGACCTCTGAGAGGTCATCTTGGACTGCTTGAACAGGTTTTCAGACATGGGTCAATATCTTCGCAGGAAATGATAATACATTTTTCATTTTGATTCTATTACGTTTGGATCATTATTTCAAGTTAATCAATATGCATATTGACTATGTTAAGTCAGATGGTGGTCTTGACCCAACATTAGTTCAGGTCATGTTTCTGTTTTGACCCAGTATGGACAAATAATCATTGTAACGAGAGGAAGCAAATGGTGTCTAAACCTTGATTCTAACTCAACTCAGACGATAGAGCCCAGAAACTCTTCTCTAACCTGTCACCTTCTTTGACCTGTCATAGCCTCATTTTTGACCTGAGGCAAAATGTGACCGATGTAGTTTCTTCATTAATTTTTATGAGCTATTCGCCAGCTTCGCGTTTTTTGCTATCCCGCATAGGAGGCGAGATCGAGGTGGGGGAGGTGTTTGACCCCCTCCCCCACAGGGTGAAGGTGGCTCGGAGGCCCGCCAGAGCGGGTGTTTGATGAGCCTATCCTGATCCCCCCTCTTAACCTCGCGCCGGCTGCAGCCACCACCGACAGTGTGCCCTGCGATTTAAAACACGCACTGGAGAGGGGCCTGGCACTAACGCACACTGGAGGGGGCCTGACACTAACGCACACTGGAGGGGCCTGGTAGGCCCCTACGATCTCGAGGTCATGAAGGTCAAATATTGGCCATGCTGGCGACCAATTGGGAAATGCTATGGTTTTGCGGGGAAAATATTTAAAGTTAATTGTGGACCAGGGGCATAGAGTGAAAGTCGCAAAAAATATTTTCTACAATTTTGTGGTCAAAGTCATTCAAGGTCATTGACCTATAAGGTCACAACATGGTATACTACCTAAAATGTACATGCGCTACAACTAGCAATATAGCAACTGTTTGGCGTAAAATAAGTATCGGCCTTTACACCTTTGACCTTGGCCTGTACATTGAGTTACCTTAACTATGCCGTCATAGCATAATATATGTCAAACCGGGCAACGCCATTTGACCAGAAGCTGTGGGGTCAATGACCTTGAAAGTTCTGATATGACCTTGATCTGTGACTCTTGACTTTGACCTTTCCTTCATGTGAGGTGCCCTTGACATGCCCTTGACCTTCTCTCCAGTGCGCACGTTAACGAGTCATATGGGAAAAGGATGGGGAGCCGTGGTATCAGTTGCCTCAAAAAGAAATGGACTGTTTCTCCTTAGTTGTTGAGTTCTGAGAGAAACACAATATGCAGCCGGATGTCTTTTGGCAGCTCTATTGCCACCACCGATGAAACTGGTAGAAAAAGTCGTTCAAAATCAATTAGTCAACTACCTCGAAAATAACCAACTATTTTCGGATACTCAGCATGGTTATAGACAAAACTTTTCTACTGAGTCCGCCCTAAACGTCATCACCGACCATGTTTTCCGGGCGATGGATTCTGGCGAAATTACAATTCTAATTATTTTGGATTTATACAAGATGTTCGATGTCACTCCGCACCAAATATTACTCCAAAAACTAAACCTCTATGGCATTGATACACTTTGGTTCGAAAACTACCTAAGAGGTCATACCCAACAAGTTCAGCTCAAATCTTCCGTCACTGGTGCAGTAATAAGATCTGGCTCAAAAAACAATAGCATGGAAATTTTTCAAGGTGGGAGCCTCTCTTGCGTGCTATGCCTCCTCTTCACCAACGACCTCTCTCTCCACGTCGAAGACGACGTGGTCATCACGCAATTCGCAGATGACACATCAATTCTAATAACTGGTAAGAAGCAAGACTTGCAAAATCTTATTCGACGAGCGGAAATTGCACTAGATTCTTTTTTTCAATGGTTCTGTGCCAACGAAATGAAAGTGAACACCGCCAAAACTCAGATGATGATCCTAGAAACAAAAATCGATGCTACGAAAATTTTCCCCCAGTTACTCTTAAATTCGGAAACTTTACTATCAACGAGTCAAAAGTAGTGAAAAGTCTCGGAGTATTACTTGATCGTCACCTAAATTTTGAACAACACGTAAATTCGGTCCAAAACAAATGTAACGGCCTTCTAATCACATTGACTCACGTTCGGCATGTTATGCCGGCTCAGTTGATGCCCCAAATCGTCCAATCTCTAGTTCTGTCTGTTGTTCGTTACTGTCTGTGCGTTTACGGCTTATGTAACCCTACTCAGATTCGCAAAATTCAAAAAATCATCAACTTCTGCGCCCGGGTTATCAGCGGACGTCGGAAACACGACCACATTTCCGATGTTGTTCAGCGGCTGAAGTGGCTGGACGCCAACAGCCGCATTCACTATCACACACTTTCTTCACTTCACAAAACCATTCGCACTGGCACTCCACCATACAAAGCTAACACCATAGGCCCACCACGCAATACCATTCACAACCACGCGACACGCCGGTCAGCGGAGCTGTCCCTCCCGCGGATCCGGACTGAAGCCGGGCGGCGTAGGCTGGCATACCGGGGGGCAGCTCTGCTGAACGAGCTGGATATAGGAGAAGACGTGCCTTTTAAGGCAACTGTAAGATGTATGCTACTGGATAGACAGATGAGAGAGTTGCAGTGATCGTATTTTTTATGTATGATCTTATGTGTGATTTTACTCTGTATGCATTATTTTATCTGTCTTTTATCCCATGTTTTATCTTATCTTGTTGCCTTCTTTTAATGACTGACGTGGAAACACGAAAAGTCACCCCATTGTTCTTACCTCGTGTGGATTGTTTCTTAATATACTGAACTGAACTGAACTGAACTCTATGCGACTAAAATCTGAGTTTAAAACCCACGAGAGGGTATAATATTCTCTTTACCGCTGTTCCTGTCAAAGGAGGGGGGGGTGATTTTGCCCACCCTTCATGTTGTTCCAGGATATCTCCAAGACGGTCTGGATGGAGCTTTGAAGCTGTCAGAATTTTCTAAAAGCAAAATTGGGCTGATACATTACACAATTTTAGTCAATATCTTGCCCACGAGTGAGGTTATGGTTCGGTATTTAGGGAGGGTATTTTCGCAATCCGAGTTTTATCATGTACGGTGTATTCATCGTATCAGAGAGCTGTCCTGAACAATATTAAGGGCAAATAGAATGTTTGACTGTTGTAGATGTTGGATAAGATGGTAGGTGACGTGAAATACACACGTATCATAGAACAATTTATACCGAATCACGTCGCGGCCCCGCCAGTCGGAAAAATTAACACCGTTCTTCTCCACGTAGTGTCTTGGTCTATGTCGGCGAGCACGCCCCCTACGCATCCCATTTTATCCCTGACTTTATAATGTGCAGTTTATTGTTATGATGATGATGAACAAATATATTTGAATGGTTTCATGTGATGGTTGATTTACCTTTTTATCTATTTTTAGAAAAGCGGTTCCAAAACTCAAAATGGCAGATTTGTAAGGGTGATTGGACTATATTGTTTCGGAGTCAATAAACTGCTTACAGGACAGCCGGTAATAGCAACAATAACCGTAACATACTCCCAACCTTATATTATATGGTGATAAGGTGCCGTAGGCCTGCTCAGGTATTGGGTATTGCAATTAAAGGGGTTTCGCGCATGGGAGTGCGTACTGTAGCATACCAAGTGCAATACATGGGACAAGCATCCAGACCAAATACAGACAAAATCATAGATCGGCGGATCAGGGTGAGGGGACCTTTCAGAATCCTCCTCGGGCCTGGCATGTACGGATACAGGCTGGGCAATACTAAAAGCACCAATAACCAAGAAACATGCGTACAAGCCTGCTAAACATTGTTAATCTGGGTCCTGACCCAATATTCTGCCTTTTTGCATCCACTCTGTTTTTTTATTGTACCGTTTGTCTTTAAGTGAAATATATCACGCAGTATCTGACACTTGCTAACCTATGCAACAAAAAACTGACAAATATATATGCCTCGCCATATAGTTCTGGTTCTCAATCAGGCAATGAATCTTGAATTTTCACGTAACTGAAAGATATGACAATTGTGCATGAATGCTCTCTCAATACGTACCGGTTTTGTAAAAATAAAACAACAGGGTCAATAGTTTTGTTGAAACTAAAAAAAACTATTTGAAATATGTATGTTGCATGCCCCTGCCCACAATAGAAATTTATTATTTTTTCCTCTAAATTGAGTTTAGCGTGAGACAAATCGATGCCACTTTGAATTTTTTTAAGTCGGATGTGTAGGTTTTGAGATCATAGGGAGCCGACTGCAGCCCATATATTCTCCCCTGACAGGAGCAGGGATAGCTGGGAGCCTGACAGGAATTGGATTGACGTTCCACAAAGCATAGGGATGGCCGCTCCACTAAGGTTAACATAACACCAGACAGCTGCCAGCTGACCTACGTTGGGTAAATATTAAACGTTGGAGCGCCTCAGGGGAATTGATCCCAGGCTTTCACTAATGCGCTGTCACTACACGGTTTTCCGAGCAGCAGGCTGGAGTCCAATGCAGGGGTGGAAAAAAACCGCCAACCGGGACTCGCCATCCAGGAATTGTGACAGACCTTGGCTACTGGAAATATTCAGTGCGACAGAAAACGTCTACCAAACTGCAGCTTCGGCAGCCGCGGAGAAAAGAACAAAGCTCCCGGGAAGCGGGGCCTTTAGGCAGCTAAAAACCTCGATACAGTGGCGGATCCAGGAGGCAACGGAGCACTTAACTCCCCACCCGCATCGACCCTTGCCTTCCTCTGAAATGGTCACCGGCCTCCTGAAAGGTTGATGGCGCCACCTGAAATGTCGCCTCCCACGCCCCTCCCCCTTTAGGATGCAAGTACCAGCGCCTCCACAATAGGTTTTTCCCTAAAAGAGGCAATTTCCTAAAAAAACCCCATGGTCCAGATCATGGGTGGAAATCCCGGGGGTTCGGGGGGTTAGGACCCATCCTGGATTTTGGGTCTCCCATAGGCTTTATATAGGGCTTGTATGGCCGTACCAGCGTCAACCCACCCAGGACCACCCTGGATCGAGAAGAGATTTCCAGCCATGGTCCAAATAGCGCTCCAGCAGCGGTGGATCCAGGACTTTATTTGGGGCGGGGACTCGAGCCTGCTCCACCATTGCTTGGGATCAGCCTCCGACTATATCAAGTATAGGCACTCGGATATTTCGGGGGGTTTGAGTCCCCTAGCCCCCTCCTTGCACCCACTACTGCGCCCCAGCTTATGCGTCCCCTTCCCACGCGATCAGAAATCCAAGATCTACTTATGTCGCGATAGACGATTCAAAAGACAAGACTTTGTGGCAAATAAAGTAAGTGACCCACAACTATCTAATTAGTAGTCACGTGTCTTTGCTACTTTTCTACGACCAGCAATGACATTTTACAGGTGACAGGCAGAGTTTCCGGGTATCCAGGGCCTGACGGCAATTCCTGATCATTGTAGGACAGTCTGTCTTCAATGCCGAACGCCTTTAGACAATTACTAGCACACATAAAATTGTTTATCTAATTCCTGGGTTATTCGATTGATAGTCAGATTTGACCCATGGTTAAAGGGTATTTGGGATGTATTTGTTCGCTAGCAGTTAAGCTGGCAAACATTAACTCGCCTTTCTGCAGACATTCGTTAATCTGCTAACTGTCGGAAATCGAACGGTTTCGCTGGAAGCTCAGTTGGTAGAGTGGGAGACTATAGGGTTATATATTTCGGGTTTGATTCCCGGGCGTCACGTTTTCTGTTTTACGTCAGCGTCGTTTTGCAGTGTTTCTTCCAGTCTTTACACCGGTGGCAGAGTTACGCAAATTTGTGATGTTCAGTAAGCCCCATTGCGGATTCAGGAATATTGTTTCCTGGCTGTTTTGTATCAATGGAGGTACCGTTGGTCACATTCTGTGTGCTTTATTAATTGCCTACATTAAGAAGTTAACAGCGACTGTTTTCAGCGCTAGACATTAGGTTAGAGACAGGTCTGAGGTTTTTCCTCCGCTAGTCCAATGTTCTACCAACTGAGGTTGATAACGATTGGATTCTAGGAATCTTTCAATGGATATTTGCTTGTGCATACAAAATTACGGTATACTGCAGTGCAAGTATCATGCGACCCTACGTGACCTGATCTGATCTAGTGTAAGTAAAAATTGTGTGTTAAGCTATCTGTGGACACCAGCACTCACATATGTCTCAGACTATATTAACATAGCATTTTGCGTTTCATTACAGTAAAAAAGTTATACAAATTTTCAATCCACAGTACGAAAGGCATGTTTAGCACGTGGGTTTTAAAGATGCCCAGGCAATAAAAATTTGTCCACGCAGCACTTGCACGGGACTTGAGCATGACGTCACTTTTCTAAGATCGCCCTATAGAACGTAAACATGACTGAGGGGACGGGTGCAGTAGAGATTGAATTGTAAAATGTTTCTCCGCGAATGGTAAGTTATGATGGAATGGTACGTAAGTGCCATAACGAACTGGCGCTTCTCTCTGCATCTTATCTAGGAAATACGTAGAAGAGGCAAAGTTCCCGGCAGGTGGGCAGAGGCCAACATTGTCCTGGTATTTAAAAAATCCCCTCAAAATTACCGAAGCGTCTCTCTGCTTCCACTATTCGGCAAAGTTTGGAGAGATGCGTATATCAGACCCTCCTCACTCATGTACAACCAGTCCTGTCTGAATATTTATACGGATTGGTCCCGCGTCGCTCATGTGACTCTAATTTGGCAACTCTTAAAAACGGCGTGGGACTCTAGCACTTCTGGCCATTAAACAGACATAATTTACACTGACTTCTTTGCGGCCTTTCAGAGCGTGAATCATAAACATCTTACTCTACAAGCTTAACAAATTCTATAACGTGTCTGGAAAAGCGTTGTCCTGGTTCAAATCATTCCTTTATTCAAGAAAACAACGGGTTTTTGTGAACGGGAAAGTGCTCTCATTAGACAGAAGTACGCTCTGGAACATCGGAAGGCAGTAAAATCTCTCCTTTGCTCTTCGCGTCGTTCATTAAAGATCTACCAAACAAAATTAAAAAAATTCTGTGCTATTTGCTGATGATGTGAAGCTTTGCCATAAGGTTCGTACTCCTGAAGACTCAGAACTGCTCCAGGCTTATCTAGATAGATTGACTAAGTGGTCCGAATCCTGGAAGCTAAATCTGAATCCCTCAAAATATCATTCGTTTAGATCACGCTAAAAAGGAGCCCCATCCCAGCAATCTACAAAATTCGAAGCACGCCTCTGGATCACATGGGCAAAGTTCGCGACCTCGGTGTTTGGTCAGCTTCCAAATTGAACTTTTCTGAACATATAAATATAATCGTTAGCAAGGCAAACAAGATGTTGAGTCTGTTAATACGCTCTCTTCAGACTGGTCGAGGTGTGGGTACACTGAAAACCACTTTTGAGATTGTTTTGATATTGATCTGAACATATACGCTCCCACGGCATCTTAGGCCACCAGAAAACAACATTGTTATCTCTAAAACACTGCTTAAATCAGTGATTCATCTAGTACACCGATGTGAGACTCGCCTTTGTCGTCGAGATAACATTTTCAAAGCTAAGATGATCTCGTAGATCACCAAGCGTACATTGAGTACCTTCTCTGATCTACGAAAAGTCAGTGGCGGGATTTGAACTCAGACGCTCAGATCTGATAGCCCTGCCATCTATCGCCCGAGTTAGTTAGTTAAGGGCTTTTTATAAGGCGTTCTGTGCAAAGCACCTTTGCCCGCCTCTAAAGTTCTATCGCCAGAATCGAAACTTCCATTATATACGATAAGCGCCTTTCGTAGAGGTATGATCAGGCGACGCCGCGCGTGCGTGCTTTGACGTGCGCGCGTTGATGAATATTGTTTTCGCGCCAGCATGAGCCAGTGAGTAAAGCTTCTTTGTGGAAAGTGGGTGGATTGCCTAAATCTGTGCTAATATTTGTTGCAATTGTGGTGGGAGCGTTTGTGCTATTTAAGGTGGTTTGTAGGGTGTTGCAGGGCCTGCTTCTTTGATCAATATCAGGGAAATCGGAGACTAAGCCTTCATCGTCTGTCTTGGGGCTGGGGGAGAACGATCATCCGCACCGTATTGAAAATCAGTGACTGGTATCCCGCGTTGTTAGCTTTCCCAATTGGCTCCAAGCTAGAGTGAGAATTCCACATTTGTGGGCAGGAAATTGAGCTTAAAAAAGATCGCCTTTCCGACAAAAAATCCACCTAATGCTTGGTCTTGGCTGACCAATACCTACTCTCATCGCTCAACAGATAATTAAGCTCGACATCAAACTGGAGTCGGATCGCCCGAGGACAGTAAGTACCTATCTACCTACCTATGCATCCTGGAGGCGGGGTGGCGTCGGCGTGGGAACGTGCAGAATATTAGGGGTGTCGAGGGATATTTTGAAGTAGTCCCTTTCCAGGCAATGCTATAGGGTTAATGGTTAATCATTTGAATATTGAGACGTGCCCCTGTTGCTACGTCCGTGGGGTGGATGAGTGGTGGGGTGGATGGGTGGAAAGCAACATTTCAGGGGCGCTATCAATTTTTCAGGGGGCACCAAGGGTCGAACTGGGGAACACGTGTCCACATTTACCCCCGGATCTGCCTATGGTTCAATACTGTGTGCTAGAGCGAGAGGCGGCCCCGAGCCCCGCGCGGGGCCCACTGTCGCCGAACGGCTGCCGCCTCCCATTACAGCCAGATCATGTAAGCTATAAATTAGTACATACGTTCATTAAAGGGGTATACGCGAAAAATTGTATTGTGGTTTCTTCCTACTTGAAAAATATTCACAACGAAACTCTCAATTATTTTTGTATCTTCGGCAAACTTTTTGGAGGCCACTCAACTATTATTGAAATATGTTAACGGTACCGGTAAAAGGGTGGAGCTCATTCTTTATATCTTAGTTTTCAAAAGCTATTCAAAGCTTAAAAGTAATTATTTTTGTAGTAAAAATGTCTGTTCTCGTGTATTTGTATTTGAATTAATTTTACACAGCCTCTAAAAACTACAAAATGAATCAGTTTGCCCTAGAAAAGGAATAGACAATAATACCATGAACCTTCAGTCGTTTCGTACCTCGCGTCTTGTCATTTTTTACAAAATTCCCAGGATTACGAAACTTTTGCGTCAGATAGGTCACGTGACCCCGGTATAAGAATTTCTAGGCCTCTGAGTGGTCAATTGTGATTTCTTTAAAGTCCTATATTTATGTTTCAAAATATTTTTGGAATGCTGTTTTTCTTAAGTAACTTTTTTCTGTGGTAGTTCGAGGTTCTGCACCACTGTTTAGGATAAAAAGGACCTAGTTCTTAAAGAAATTGATGGTCATATCCGAGGCTACGTCATTTAACCGAAAGTGAGAATTCTTGATAAGTTGTCTAGGAATGTTGACTTTGAGAGTGATTTTAAGGCATTTGGAGGCCGAATTCGCAAAAATGCGAATAGGACCTCTGAAACAACTTTTGTGACATTTGATCTGGCGAATATTTTTTCGCTTATCTCCCTTTAAGTGCTTTCACTGGCGGACGCAGGAGTGCCGTTTGGGGGAGGGGTGGGCCAACCGGGGAAGGGGTGGGCAACCCGGCCTCCATCTTTTTCGCAAAAATCCTTATCTCAGCCAAAATGGGAGGAAATCGACCATTTTTATTACTAGCTGGTGCAAAAGGCAACGATGGGCCCAAACCCGAAGGGTTTTTGGCCTTAGTAGATTATTTTGTCAGCACAATGTCCCGAATCCCAGGGTGCAGGTTGGAGGTCGACAGCCCAGGGAGTTTGGTTTCCCAATTACTTATTTGCTATTTTGACACAAATTTTTTCACTCATTTCTCATGTGCTGTTTTATCACAATTCGCTAATATTGGTTTGCAGGTATGACCAAGCAAAAGTATGGCAGTGAGGGAATTGTGATGAAAACTTCTACAAAACTTCTCCGCCAGTTTACTGTTTTTCGCTATCTAGTGTGGTTCTCGAGATTTTTGGGGGGTGGGGGGGGTACCTCCGTCATTACGAAGGTGGCGCAGACCACTGTCCATGCGCGTGTTAACATACTCGTATGTGATTGCAGCTTCACGAGTGGACGAAAAACGTTACTTTCCCATAGTTCCGAATCAAATTGTAAGAAATCAATTGTGATTGGCCATTGACGCATGAACACCCGCGCCATTGTGCCTCTGAGACATGTTTTCTCCAATGAGTAGTGTTAAAACACCCATTTGATACCGGCTCTTGAACGATAAACATGAAACTCGAAAGTTTCCAATATGAAATAATGATCGAAACTGCTAACATGAGCTTCATCTTTGCAGGGTTCATGTGGCAAGTTTTAACCTATGACCTCTGAGAGGTCCTTAACTACTTAAACGATTTTCAGACTTGGAACAACTTCGGAACTAAGAAATGGTGATCGACCTCTCGTTTTAATACCGTACGCTTAGATTGTCATTACGAGACGATTGATAGGCATATTGACTAGGTTTGGTCATATGGTAACCTTGACCCGACCCTTGGTTAGGTCATTTCCATATTTTAACCTGGTATTCTCATGTCGAGTAACGCATAAAACCCCACTGTTGTTTTAGTGAGCTTAGGATGTTTGCCGTGCCAACAGTCCTACCAGGTCATCACTTATGCAAAATTTTGTTCATAGTTCTACCCGTGGCCAGGGTTTGGCCAAACTTGCAATACATTGGAATTTATCCTATAGGTTACCAAATCACCAAATCATATCCTATAGGTTTATTCACCGGAAACATCCAAGAACACTGAGTGCAATATTACCCCAGACCCTGTTAGAGCGTGGAGAGATGAGTCAAAAATTGTTTTTTTTTAAATCGAAGGCCATAGAGGCGCTCTCAGACCAGCTGGGGATCGAGATCTCCGCAATCACAGCTTCTGAAGCCATCTGCCCCCGGGTGGTGGAACGTGAGGACTGCTTCAGCGTGGAGGTGGAGGATGTCCAGATCGGGAAGGCAGAAAGCCTGCAAGAAGGGCTGCTGCTCTGGGCGGCTGCCTATACGGTCTTCGCGCAGCCTCTTGCGGGGTATTGGCGCAGGGACCTCGCTGTGTTCATGCAACGTTTTGTCCTAAAAGTAGACGATGGGTCGCGTGTGCTCGCCTCATCCTGGAGGAAGTGACGGCGGAACTGACGAATTTAAGGGGGGGTGCCGTGGGCCTTCCAACCCATTTCTTTCCAGTCAACGCCATAGGATTAGTATTAAAAGTTCTGATTTAAGGGGGCACCGGGGCACGGTGCCCCACTAGTTCCGCCGCCAGTGCCTGGAGGCTCGCTCAGAGGGTGGGTGTTGCCTGGGGAGCTCCAGGATGAGGTGGGTGTTGGGTGTTGTCTGAGGATGGGTGTTGCCTTGCCACTGTTGGCGATAGACGCGGGGAGTTCATTTTGTTCACTTTGATCGTTCATATAGGGTCTCTTCTTAAAAGTCAACGATCGATCGGGGGGAGGGTAGCTTGTGCAGGGGATGGGTGTTGCCTAACTGTACTCGTGTACGGCTTTATCCAAGATCTGGTTAGGACCCGGCGCTTATCTCTAGGGAACTGAGCTTTAAATATATATTTAATGTTCACCTGAATAAATGATTTTTTCTACAATCAGAACGGGCACCGATTGATGTAAAATATGCAAATATTAGGACCATGATCAGTTTGAGGCCATGAATTGCTTCCAGTATCAGATAACTTCCGCTATTACTCCATTAAAATATCGCTATCGCCTAGGACGAGACTTGTTTTGAACTCGGTCTCCAAGATCAACAATGTAAATAACATGTCTCGGAGATTTATGATTTGGAAGATCATGATCTCATTTTCTGCTACTAGCTCTGGTGATCTGTAAGATCCTCAGTTGATCCAAGATTGTAATCTTAGAGATCACAGCATGATCTATCTTTTTGCAAACTATTTCTTGTAGATATTCTCATGATCTCGAAGACCAGAGACATAAATAGAGCTGAAGAGTTTCCGAGATTAAGATAGCATGATCATTATCTCGGATATTTATGATCTGGAAGATCACGATCTCATTTACTGCTAGAAGTTCTGGTGATCTTCGAGCTCTATTGTTGATCTCAAACGTTTTTTCAGTGTAGGCTTAAAGAAGGGCCTATTTAGGCTACATATTTTGGCAACGTTTTATCAATTCTGGAACGTGGATGTGTCTTCCGGGGCGGAGCTGCTAGATGCCATTTGGACAGATTTGAAAGGGTTCGACATAAATTTTTGATTTGGCTGGCATCAAACATTCACACATCTCGGCCATCTCAGTCATCATCATACCATGATCTTTTAAAGCGCTTCAAAATCAACAGTCTGTCCCAGAGGAGAATCCAGTACGATATTTGCTTTGTACTCAAAATCATAACCGGAAAAGTGGACTCTGCCTGCTTGGGAGCTTCCCACTCCATGTACATACCTCAGCGGCGAACCAGGGGGGTGCAAAGCCGCTTTTTACGTGTTCCCCTGCCTCGTGTGGAAACCATCAAAAGGGGTTTATTTCGCAGGGCAGCGATTGCTTTTAATGATCATCTTGCAGACGCAGTCGCGAAGCAGACCCGTTCGTTTAACTTTAAGCAGTTTTAGAGCCAATGTGAGGAAGTATGTAAGAGATGATCCATTTTAGGCTTCTTATCTTATTTTATGTCGCTTGTTTAGATGTCTTAGTGTATTGCAGTGCAGTGTATTATATTGTATATGCTTTTATATGTTTTATCTTCCTATCTTCATGTATATTTTATATCGAGTGTTGTATATCATTGTTGCAAGGCTAGATTGCATTGCATTGCTACACTGTTGCATTATAAATATTTATTGATGTGCGGTTTTACTGGTGGACTTCAGCTGTCATTGGGTCTACACAGACCTGTTGCTGATAAACCTGAATAAATGAAATGAAATGGTACAAATGAAATATTGAACAGGTGGTTTCTTGGCATGCTCTGTCGCATGACTATCTCAGTCAAAAGCCCATTATGAGGATTCCACATTCCCTTTAAGTCAGCCCAGGGTAATTAGATGACGAGACGATATGTTTCTGTTCAGCGATTGAAGGTGTAAACAAGTAGTTTCCTGATTTTAGGACCTATTTTTTCATCCTTTTCAAAATTCTAGATGAGGAATTTCGACAAAGTGGTCAAAAGACAATTCATGTATCAAGTAGTGGAGGCTTTCAGCAAGAAAGCGACGCTCCATTGCGTGTGGGACGCTCGCGGACCACGGCAAATGGAGAAGCCAGCCAGCTCTGCGCGATAGTATGTGATGCTGAGAGTAGGCTGTACCGCAAAACGTACAGAGGATAACCGAAGGGATTGTATGGTAAAATCGCTTGTTTGATTTTTATTGAAATAGAACGCCGGGCGGGTGGGACTTAACGGCGGAAAAGACCTGCAGAAAAGCCCATGCTCCGCAACCATAGCAGCTAGAGACTTACGGTTTTCACAAAAAATGTCAAAAAATCTAGCTAAGGGGTTTCTTGAGTTTCATATCAATCCTTCCATTAACAACAACGTTATAACGTAAAAGGTTAATTTTTGGCCTGCGGAAAAGCCCATGCTCCGCAACCATAGCAGCTAGAGACTTACGGTTTTCACTAAAAAATGTCAAAAAATCTACCTAAAAGGTTTCTTGAGTTTCATATCAATCCTTCCATTAACAACAACGTTATAACGTTAAACGCTACTTTTTGGCTTGCGGAAAAACCCATGCTCCGCAACCCTAGTATCTAGCGACTCGCCGTTTTCACTAATAGAATCAACGTGGTCCAAAACGTGGTATTCTTGAGTTTCATATTGATCCAACGGTAAAAAACAACGTTATAACGCAAAACGTTAATTTTTGGCCTGCGGAAAAGCCCATGCTCCGCAACCAGAGTCGCTAGAGACTTACGGTTTTCACTAAAAAAATGTCAAAAAATCTAACTAAGGGGTTTCTTGAGTTTCATATCAATCCTATCATTAACAACAACGTTATAACGTAAATTGTTACTTTTTGCCCTGCGGAAAGCCCATGCTCCGCAACCCTAGTAGCTATCGACTCGCCGTTTTCACTAATAGAATTAACGTGGTCCAAAACGTGGTATTCTTGAGTTTCATATTGGTCCCACGGTAAATAACAACGTTATAACGTAAAACGTTAATTTTTGGCCTGCGGAAAAGCCCATGCTCCGCAACCATAGCAGCTAGAGACTTACGGTTTTCAACTTACGGTTTGAGTTTCAACTTGATCCATTACTCCTCCTTTTAGTTATGCAGTCCTAAGCATTTTTTGATGTGAGGTCACTTCACCTGGCCTGGTGACCTGACCTGATATGATCTTGAGCTGAAATTTTCAGGAAAGATGTAAAAATGATACAGGAACAGGAAGACTAAGTTTGGCGGCGCTCCGCCCCGCCGTACTTTGGTCACTTCTGAAAAACCCAAGGGGTCTAAAAAGACCCCTACCCGGGCGAAGGTGAAGGGCCCCGGATCACCGGTATCGAGAGCTCCAGAGTACCGAACATTTATCTCGCGGGGGGGGCTCCCTGAGCTTGGTCTAAGGAGGCTCCGAGCTTATTCTCAGGACTTCATCCAGGCTCGCCTGATGCACGTTGCGGAGCAGAAAGAGATGATACCTCCAGAGCAGGTAGGATTCCGCGCCAAGCGTTCTGTAGCAGACAGCATCGGCCGCCTGGTACAAAGCATTCAAGACGGATGGCAACGCCCCAAGGCCCGCAGTACCAACCCACCAGACGGAGCAACCGCCCAGAAGTTCTTGCTCCTGGCGTTTGATTTCGCCAGGGCGTACGACACGGTGGATCATCGACTCCTCCGAGTCCGCCTGCTTGATCTCGGCCTACCCCGGTGTATGGTAAACTGGGTTTGGCAATTCCTGAGGGACAGACGCGCCAGAGTCGAGTTTAACGGCTCACTTAGCTGTGAGAGGGTGTACAGGGCGGGTCTCCCACAGGGGGGAGTCCTGTCCCCCGCCTTGTTTCTGTTGTGGGCGGCCCCTCTCGCAGAGTCCCTCAGACCCCTGCCAGGCGTGACGCCGTTCTTGTACGCCGACGACACCGCTGCACTTTGCTCCCGGAACACAGTGAAGGTGGCCCAGGAGATGGCCCAGGTGGCGGCGGATACCCTCGTCAAGTGGGCCCGTGCCTCGAAGATGCGGGTTGCAGGCGACAAAACCCAAATGATGGTCCTCTCGTAGTGGTCGCGGGACGCGACAGACGTAGCCATCAACGTGGCGGAGACGCCTGTCGCGGCAGCACCGCAGCTTAAGCTTCTCGGCGTGACCCTCGACCGCCTTCTTCACTTCGGGCCCCACTGCAGGTCGCTGAAGGCAAAGGCCCGGCCCAGGATAGCCCAACTCCGTAAGCTAACTGGCCGCACCTGGGGTCTGGAGGAGAGAACCCTCCGCTCCGTAGCCAATGGATACGTGCGTGGAGCCAATGATCACGCCGCGGAGGCGTGGCTGCCGGCCACCTCGCCCTCCAACGCTCTCCTGCTAGAGCGGGAGCTGCGGGCGGCAGCACGTGCGGTGAACGGGTGTCCCAGGTCGACCCCGGCCCATGCCGTTCTCGCAGAAGCCGGCATTGACCCAGTCTCAGCAAGAACCAAGACCCTTGCAGCGCGATTTCTTGCGAGAGCTCTGGCCCTGCCACCTGGCGACCCCCTGCGGGTGGTGGCAGAGGCCACAGTCCGGGGACGCCTCACCTCGGTGACGGGGTGGAGGGAGGTTGGACGGGCGGTCTGGAGCGATGTCGTCATCTCCCTAACGATTGAGCCTCTACTCCCCCGGCGCGTGCCACCGTGGGAGGAGACTGCCTCGACAGTCACCTTTGCGCTGAGCGTGGGTGCGCCTCTGCACGCCGGAGCCTCCAGCGAAGAGAAGAAGACCCAGGCGCTCTTCCATCTCACCGCCTTACCTCAATGTGCGACTTGGGCTTGGACTGATGGATCGGCCGCCGGAGGAACCTCGAACGGAGGTGCCGGGGCGTTCATAGAGGAGCCCGGCGGTCAAACGCACGAGCTTAGATCGCCCGCTGGACGTCTCTGCTCCAGATTTCGTGCAGAGCTGGTCGCCTTACAATCGGCACTCCAACACATCATCGACCACCCGGCGCACACCGAGGATCCCATCATCATTTGCACGGACTCACAATCGGCCCTGGCAGCCCTCCGTGCTGGCCCCGCCGAACAGACGTCCCCCATGGGGATCCATATCTGGAGGGACCTCTCGACGCTGGCCAGGGGGAATCGACGGATCCATCTACAGTGGATCCCCTCCCATTGCGGCATCCTGGGCAATGAGAGGGCGGACGAGCTCGCCAGGGAGCCGCCGCTCTCCCACAAGAGAGGTCCCTCTCGACGTCACCACCGTGTCCCGGGCGGCTGCGAGAGCGACGCGGGCCGAGTATATCCATGCTTGGCCCGCCGGCTGGTACCGCCTCCTAATGGAGGGGCGCCTCCCGTCGCCGATTCCGGCTGGCAACCGGGAGGTGGCGGTGGAGGTACACCAGCTGCGTGCCGGACACTGGTCCGGATCCAACCAGTATCTTCACCGGATTGGAAGAAGCCCCTCCCGTGACTGCGCGGCCTGCAGTTCAGCGGCATGCCCCGCAGGAAGGTGCCCGATCTGCCGGGAGGAGGCTGACACCCCGGAGCACGTGCTCCGGCGGTGCCCCGCCTTGATGGGGACCCGACACCGACTGACGGGGACCATATCCCCGTCTTATGAGGAAGTCCGGAGAAGCGACGTCGTGGCGGCCCTGGCGGCCGCCAGCAGGTCCCTCCAGAGCCGCATGGCTACACCGCGTTAGCGGCTGGAGGGACAAAACAACAACAACAACAGCTTATTCTCACAGGCCTTTCGATCTTGGTCTCAGGGCCCCCTCCCGAGCTTGGTATCAGGGGCCCCCGATCACCGGTATCGATAGCTCCAGAGTACCGAACATTTATCTCGGGGGGCTCCCTGAGCTCGGTCTCAGGGGTACAGCGCTTAATCTCGCGGTCCTTTCGATCTTGGTCTCAGGGGGCCCGAGCTTTGTCCAGGGGGCCCTGAGCTTGGTCTCAAGGGATCTCTGAACCTGGTCTCAGGGGCCCCGAGCTTGGTCTCAGGGGGCCCCCGAGCTTGGCCTCACGGCCTCCCTGAGCTTGGTCTCAGGGGTCCCCCGAGCTCGGTCTCAGGGGTCCCGCGAGCTCGGTCTCAGTGGGCCCCCGAGCTTGCTCTCAGAGGGCCCCTGAGCTTGGTCTCAGGGGCCCCCGAGCTGGGTCTCAGGCCCCCTGAGCTTGGTCTCAGGGGCCCCGAACTTGGTCTCAGGGGGGCCCCTGATCTTGGTCTCACGGACCTTCCGAGCTTGGTCTCAGGGGGCCCCGATCATCGGTATCGAGACTCCAGGACACAGAACATTGATCTCAGGGGTCCCCTGAGCTCGGTCCCAGGGCCCCCGAGCTAGGTCTCAGCTTTAATCTCAGGGCTTTAATCTTCGAGCTGCAATCTCAGGGCCCCGAGCTTTAGTCTCACGGGCATTTTTATCTTGGTCTCAGGGGCCCCCTTGCTTGGTCTCAGGGACCCCCGAGCATAGTCTCAGGGGCCTTTCTATCTTGGTCTCAGGAGGCCATCCGTGATTGGTCTCAGGGGGCCTCGGAGCTCAGTTTCAGGGGCCACCGGCTTGGTCTAAAGGGACTCCCGAACTTGGTCTCAGGGGCCCCCGAGCTTGGTCTCACGGACCTTCCGAGCTTGGTCTCACGGACCTTCGGAGCTTGGTCTCAGGAGGACCCGATCATCGGTATTGAAGGCTCCAGAGTACCGAACATTGATCTCAGGGGCCCCTTGAGCTCGGTCTCAAGGGCCCTGGGCTTTAGTCTCACGGACCTTTAGTCTCACGGGCCCCGATTTATTTTCGGTGGACCTTTCAGTTCTAGTATAAGAAGGGCGGGAGAGCTAATCTAGAGATCCGACAATTAGTCTCACGAGGTCTCCAGGAGTTAGACTCAGGGGTCCCCTGAAGTCGGGGACCGTGAGACCAAGCTCTGGGGCCCCTGAGACCAAGATCGAAAGGCCCGTGAGACCAAGCTCGGGGCCTCCTGAAACCAAACTAAGGGAGCTCCCCCGAGATAAATTTTCGGTACTCTGGAGCTCCGATACCGGTGATCGGGGGCCCCTGAGACCAAGTTCGAGAGGCCCCTGAAACCAGGTTCGGAGGTCCCTTGAGACCAAGCTCGGGGGCCCCTGAGACCAAGCTCGGGAAACCCCTGAGACCGAGTTCGGGGGACCCCTGAGACAAAGCTCAGGGGAGCCGTGAGACCAAGCTCGGGGGCCTCCTGATACTAAGCTCGGAGGCCCCTGAGACCAAGTTCGTAGGTCCCTTGAGACCAAGCTCAGGGCCCCTGAGACAAAGCTCGGGGGTCCCCTGAGACGTAGCTCAATGGGCCCACCAAATTCAATGTTCGGTACTCTTGAGCACTCGATATCGATGATTGGGGGCCCCCTGAGACCAAGCTCGGGGGGCCCCTGAGACCAAGTTCGGAGGTCCCATGAGACGAAGCTCGGGGGCCCCTGATACCAATTCCGGAGGTCCCTTGAGAAACTTTATAACGTTGTTGTTAATGGGAGGATTGATATGAAACTCTTGAAACCCCTTAGTTAGATTTTTTGACATTTTAGTGAAAACCGTAAGTCTCTAGCTGCTTTGGTTGCGGAGCATGGGCTTTTCCGCAGGCCAAAAATTAACGTTTTACGTTATAACGTTTTTATTTACCGTGGGATAAATATGAAACTCAAGAATACCACGTTTTGGACCACGTTGATTCTATTAGTGAAAACGGCGAGTCGCTAGATACTAGGGTTGCGGAGCATGGGCTTTTCTGCAGGGCAAAAAATAACGTTTAACGTTATAACGTTGTTGTTAAAGGAAGGATTGACATGAAACTCAAGAAACCCCTTAGTTAGATTTTTTGACATTTTTTAGAGAAAACTGTAAGTCTCTAGCTGCTATGGTTGCGGAGCATGGGCTTTTCCACAGGCCAAAAATTAACGTTTTGCGTTATAACGCTGTTTTTTTTTACCGTTGGATCAATGTGAAACTCAAGAACACCACGTTTTGGACCACGTTGATTCTATTAGTGAAAACGGTGAGTCTCTAGATACTAGGGTTGCGGAGCATGAGCTTTTCCGCAGGGCAAAAAGTAACGTGTAATGTTATAATGTTGTTGTTAATGGAAGGATTGATATGCAACTCAAGAAACCCCTTAGTTAGATTTGTTGACATTTTTTTAGTGAAAACCGTAAGTCTCTTGCTGCTATGGTTGCGGAGCATGGGCTTTTCCGCAGGTCAAAAATTAACGTTTTACGTTATAACGTTGTTATTTACTGTGGGATCAATATGGAACTCAAGAATACCACGTTTTGGACCACGTTGATTCTATTAGTGAAAACGGCGAGTCGCTAGCTGCTAGGGTTGCGGAGCATGGGCTTTTCCGCTGGCCAAAAAGTAGCGTTTTACGTTATAACGTTGTTAATGAAAGGATTGATATGAAAATCAAGAAACCCCTTAGTTAGATTTTTTGACATTTTTAAGTGAAAACCGTAAGTCTCTAGCTGCTATGGTTGCGGAGCATGGGCTTTTCCGTAGGTCTTTTCCGCCGTTAAGTCCCACCCGGGCTGTTCTCCTAAAGCTTACTGGAAGAGTAGACTGTGCCGCATGATCCGTGGTTAGAAAGGAAACGGAGACGACGCGTTGTGCGGGGCAGCCTACCACCACAGACGAGGGCAGCGTCATCTCGTGAAGCGACGCGTTACTAACAGAACTAGCATCTGCAGAAGGGTGCTAACAAAAGAATCGCCCGTAAATGTTCCACCCTTAAAATCTTGGAGCTAAGGATCTAAATACGATGAAGGGCGGGATTTTACTGATGGAATGGGATAGGACAAGAGAAAATGCGGCGAACCCTCCCAGCCTTAATTCGGGATGGGACTGGGTGCATGGGTGTAATTTTCTCAAAATATTTGGGGGTGCTCAGCCGGTGGGGGGCGGCACCCTATAAGGGGCGGCGGCATGGCGGGGGCAGCACCCCTTCATTGCACCAAATCCGTTTTTCATCGCTTTTTTAGCCTTTTATAGCACAGGGAACATTCTATTTTAATGTTGGGCAGGTATTCTACAGCTTTTGCGAAACATGTTTGCTTTTTAGGCAACATCGCAAAGCTACATACATGTCTTCAAATAATCCAATCTGAGTTGTAAATCGATCCATGATTGAAGTATATCAGCTTTGCGGGATTAAATTTTACCTTCGGAATGGCAGAATGGATGGATATTGAAATGAAAGCAAAGGACTTAATTACTACGTGAAAAGAAAGCAAAAAACACCGATAGCGCTCCAAACAACGCGTATATTGTTCTGTAAATATTAATAAATATGGAAGCTCTACTGTACCCGTGCATGCCCCTTATTTTTGCCCTGATGCTCTTTATGTTTACCCTAACACTCAGCGGCGGTAATAATCAGTGCTGCAGTGATGAGCCCTGGGCGGCAGTTACAGACTAAGAACGGCACAAATTAGGATGGAAGTGATAAGCTGGGGGTGACAGGGATTGGCCGGGGTGGCAAGAAGCAGGGCAAAGTCATAAGTCGAGGGCAGCAGTGATGAGCCAGGGCCAATAACTATGAACTCTGAGCGATGCGACTCAGAGTGGAAGTGATAAGGCGATGGCAGCAGAGATGACTCGGGGGCGGCACTTATGAACTAGGGGCGGCATGAATCAGGGCGGAAGTGATAGGTTGGGGAGGGGGTGGCATTGATTAGCCGGGGGCGACACAGATCAAGGCAAAGGGAAAGGCTGAGGACGGGAATGGTGAGCCGTAGGTAACATCTATAAAATACGGGTAGCACGAATCAGTGCGGAAGAGATAAGCTGGGACAGGGACGGGTGATTCCGGGGGCAGGGTGTGCAGTTGCACACCCTGAAAAGGATGAGGGTGTGCAAAAGTGTCTTTTTGCACACTCGGTTTTGGATTTTTCCGGGGAAGCGCTCCTGGATTTGGGCGGCGCCCCCGGCCGGCCAAGAAAAAATCAGGCAAAAACACCGCCTACCTGAATGAAGAGATAGGACCCTCTATGCAAAATAAAAAGTTTCACATATGAATGGTACACCCTGTCATCACACCCGTCCGATGGAGAGCAAATAGACAATTTATTTACTCAACGCAGCGAAATTATGTCGGTGCCCCCCCCACTGTGTGGGCGCCCCTAGGAAGCCAAGGGCGCCCCCTGGGAATGGAGGTGCCCCTGGAAAGGAAGGTGCCTCCTCCCTTAAATCTTGCACACCCGCCCGAAAATGGCATTCGCCGTCCCTGAGCTGGAGGCGGCAGCCATGAGCCCAGGGCGGCACGAATTAGGGCGGAAGTGATACGTCATTGATTAGCAGGGCCAGAATCAATTAGCCGAGTCGGCAGTGATGAGTTGAGGGCGGCATGAAACAGGGTGGCAGTAATAAGCCGGGAGATAGCAATAGTTGTCAGCAGGGATGAGCCGGGTGCTGCTTGAATCAGGGCGGCAGTGATAAGTCAGGGCTGGCGCAAATCGGGGTGGCAGTGATAGGCAGGAGGCGGCAGTGATGAACCATGGCGGCATAAATCAGGGTAGTAGGGCAATTCCAGCACCAATCGACCAAGGCCTACACGGCACCTCTCCGATTTTCTTTAAAATTGGCATAT
This sequence comes from Lepas anatifera, assembly GCA_034440635.1. Lineage (NCBI taxonomy): Eukaryota > Metazoa > Arthropoda > Thecostraca > Lepadidae > Lepas > Lepas anatifera. The sequence goes on from JAOTON010002243.1 coordinate 885,247, forward strand.
AGGGTTCTCATGGACCCCAAAGCCCAATCTAAGAGTTTCAGCTCAATCGGAATAAAACTTTAGAAGTTATTGCCTCAGACATTTTTTTGAAAATCTGCTTACAGTGCATTTTTTAGGTGACCATACAACCTACAGAGACTGATGAACTATGTATTAAATATACATTTTCCTGTCTGAAATGAACCAAAAAATTCGAATCTGAAGTCCGTTTGACCCTAGGTCACTTGCAAAACAAATTATGATTTGACCTTGACCTAAGGTCATGTCCCAAATTTGCTGGTACACCTTTTTTCAAAATGGAATATCTCAGATTGAAGATTTAACTTTTTCCGTCCAATAAAATAGGTTAGAACATCCGTTTTTATATCTACTAGTCTTTTTAACACGCACAGTGGAGGGTGGTCTGGTGTCATCACCTAATGAAGGGGTCCCGAAATGCCTCCCCTGAGATCTCGCCAATTAAGAGGGTTAGGATAAGGCATGCTCCGGGATTTGTGAGGCCTGTAAACTGTTTTATTTGAGCTCAATTGTCTGGACTTATTAGATCTATATCTTTAAGGTCAAATCAGGTCATAAATGTCCAATGTATGTACGTCATACCGGACACCTTTAGTGAAGTGCCGTGATCATACGGAAAAAGTCGCATAACGTTTGAAACATATAACAGTGATATATTGAAACAGTGATATTGAAAAAATATAACAGTACGGTGACAGTGGACACCCTCACGTCAACGGAGCCCTGAAGAGGAGGAGGTTAAGGAGTATTTATACTCTTTTCACTCCGTGCAAATGGCTTCTGAAGATATTACGTTCGAAGAATGGTCAAAATCAGAGAGAGAATCGACGCGTTTGGATTGGGTGGATAATATAGAGCGATTTGTTGATTCCCTGAGTGAGAAGGTATGTAACCTAAACCGTCAACACTACATATATATGGCTCAAGGGCATTATATGGCAAACTGGAAGGACAAGGTACCAAAGGGGGAGGCCGTAGTCATCGATTGCTTATCAGAAAATAATATATGTACTGCGCAAAATGCTGCTCAGTCGTATCACTGGTCTGGAAAGCAGGTGACTGTACACTTTTTTGTTCCACACTGGATTGAGGATGGAGTCCAGTGCAGTAGAAGTTGTTTTTTTAAGTGACGACTTAAAGCACTCTCACGTCATGGCTCGTATCTTGCAGCACAAACTCGTACCTTGGCTACACACCCACATGCCAAGTTTGAAGAAAATACATTACGTATCAGACGGGTGCGGTGGCTAATACAAAAACAATTTTCACTTTATCAATGCTTGTTATCATCCAGATAGACTTTCAAATACCATGTGAATAATACTTTTTTGCTACCAGCCACGGAGCCACGGGAAGAACGCCTGTGACGGAGTTGGCGGTAAAGTTAGAAGAACAGCCAATGTAAGCTTAAGGAGAGAAGAAAAGGATCAGATCTTGGATCTTCTATTGATGTTATCTTTTCTGACGCAATACTTTGAAACCACAATCCATTTCGCGTTTGTCAGTAGAGAGGGGGTCTTTGAAATGTCAAAACCACTCATACAGCGGTACAGCTCGGCATTGAAGATCAAGGGCACCCAACGGTTTCATCGTTTCACACCCGTAAACCTGAACACCATGCAGGTGCGAGAGCTCTCTGAAGACATCGACGGAACCAGTGGCAGATCTAGCCGGTCGGTTTGGGAGGAACAAACCAAAGTCAAAAAGGAAAAAAGAGAAAAAACGTCACGCAGTGAAAAATTCTACTACAATAATATGATTTGACTGTAGGATTTGGGATATTAGAGCCAAAAGGCAAAAAAACGTCACGGGGTGAAAAAGTATGGGCTCAAGATACTTTTTCTATCCAAGACCCAATATTTACACTGAACTTAACTGGTTCTGTTTGAAGTTGAGAGTTGAAGCACCGAAATCTTGCTTATAAATTAAAAATGAGACGGGGCATAATGGAGGTCGACCGCTTGGGGGAGGGGGGGAGTAAAAACATAGTTTTACCCCTAGCTTTCCATTTGGGGGGACATGCCGTTTTTGCTTCCCCCTGGATCCGCCACTGGACGGAACAGAGCTGCCCACTGTGACAGCGTAAGGTCAGCTCAGCACAAAGACAGCTCATGGAGGCGCCAGCTCCCGTATTTCGGTGCATTGTTGCAAACCGGTGTTCGGTGTACATACATACATATTTTTCCACGTGTTGACAAATGCTTGCTTCCTTCAACTTCAAGGAGAGTAAAATCGCGTCAAGATATCGTCAAGGAGAGAGTATTTCTCTAGTTCTAACTCGCAAGTGGAAAATGCTTGCTCCGGTCCGATGCAGAAAAAAAACTTACTTGAATTGACGCGATAGGCGAGTTCTATATATGAACACGGGAAACCAGCATTGCCTTATTTTGGCTTTCACCAGACTTCTAGCACTGTTCCTATTGTATCACCATTTTGTCCCACTACATTTCTAATGTGCTGTCGAAGCCCCAGCGACGAGTTATTGTCATCCTTTAAAGCACTGCAATGAGCATTAGCACGCAGTCGGACAGGGCTTAAGCATAATGACCCGAGGTGGCCGGAAAGCCATGATGGCAGAAAAACAACATCGATGAGCGAGTTAATTTTGGAAAGTACTTTGAAAATCTGTCCTCTATATTTACGCACTGACTGACCTATAGGCTTACAAGATCAGATGTATAATCCTAAATAGCCATAATCTGCGTTCACATAAGCATCGCCACCGGAAAAAAGTGGGGGCCAGTCAAACTTCAACCTGATGCTGACAAAAACCTTTCCACGATATGACCAAAAACTGTTCGAATTTGGGCTCCTCGTTGCCTTCCACAGTTACTGTTTATGCAAATTTCAGGTTTTCTCCCATTTTGACTGAGATAGGTAAATTTTGGGCCAAAAAGTGGGGGCCAGGCCCCCAGGCCTTCTTTTCCGACGCCTATGTGTGGTCACACCAGTTCAAATGCATTGCAGACGTAGCTGTGCGATAAAAACGTAGCATCGTCTGAGTTGTATGTTCAGATCACTTCAATAGATCATGGTTACAGATCAAGGTCATATAAACATTATCGCAATTGTTGATCCCACAGCTTTCGGTCACATGACGTTCCCTGGCAATACGTGTATGATATTTTGATGTTACAGCTGAGGTTACAGAATGTTAACCTTCGCCCGGGTGGGGGTCTTTTTAGACCCCCCTCGGGTTTTTCCAAAGTGACCAAAAAACGGCGGCGCGCAGCGCTGCCAAACTTGGTCTAGCTGTTCCTTCATCATTTTTACATCTTTCCTAAAAATTTTGGCTCAAGGTCATATCAGGTCAGGTCACCAGGTCAGGTGAAGTGACCTCACCTAAAAAATACTTAGGACGGCATAACTAAAAGAAGGGCTAATCGATCAAGTTGAAACTCATACCACATCTTGGGCCCACCAGGAGCTACAACATTTGTTCCGGGATTTTTGATATTGGTGACCTAAGGTCATGTGCAGAGCATGACCTCCCCATTGACAATGCATGGGGAAAATCACGAAATGAGCTTTTCTCAGTAAGTATGGATGGAATCAACTTCAAACATCGGTCGCGATTTGCTCTTAGCCCATTTCTGAAGCTGATACAAAAATTTTTGACTTGTGGCCTTTAAAAGGTCACCTTAGGTCAGATAAGCATTTTTTGGTGTTTTTCTCTATAAATTTTGAATAAACTAAGATAGAGCTTTTATTTTGTCACCAAAGTGTTTGTATAGTCACTGGAAGTCAAATGATATACATCATGACTATACCAGGTCAAGTTGGGTCAGACCGTTGACCTGGGTCAGGTCAAATTCTTAAATTTGACCTGGCATAGCAATATTATATATCATTCGATTCGTATTGACGAGAGGATTGCAATGATGCATAAACTATGGCTGTATCTTGTTTGGTTTGGAAGCTATTAGCGAAAAAGTAAACGCCCTTATGCATGGGTGGCTATGGACATTCCCAAGAATATGCCCAATATTTAGTGACCTGTAGCTCCCTAGGCTTTGACCTGACACGAAAATGAATGGTACTGTAATGAAAGCGCATCTCAAGAGCTTTCGAATGGTGTTAGAAAAATGTTTCTAGCTATCATAGTTTCTGAGATATATGAGGTTTTCTTAATACACCTCATATTAGCGATTTTGACCTATTTTGACCTCTGGTGACCTTGATATTGACCTGACAAGAAAAATGACCGAAGTATTTTCGATATCATTTTTGAAGAGCTTTCGATTGCCGTTTTGTGCTTTTTTCTAGCTCTCTTAGTTTTTGAGATCGTGGGGGGTCTTTTTTAGCCCCCACCAGGGCGAAGGTGGCTCGTACCCGCCACCGGGGCAAGGGTTAAGTTCCAGGCCACAGGCCAAATACCGTGGGTCAAGGTCAAGCTCATTGATTGCTTAATGGTTGCTTCTATGCAAGCTTCAACGTATGTGCATCCATTATGGAAATATCTCACGTTTTGGTGTCATTGGTCAATTACCTTGACCGACCTCGACCTAGATATTCCAGAGAACTATTTATATCTTCTCTGTATGAAATTTGACCGCTCAAAGTGTATTCGCGACTTTGTTTCGCACAGTAACGGCATTTCGCTAAGTGTCAGGTACGGCCTACATTTGACCTCTATGACCTCATTTGACCTTGAGGATAATGGTCTAGGTCCATGAAATCTAGCTTAACACATTCTACAGCCCTCACAAAACCCGCAACACGCGTTTTGCTAACACTCTTAATTGGTAAAATCTCAGGGGAGGCATTTCGGGACCCATTCATTACGTGTTGATGCCAGGCCACCCTCCACTAAGCGTGTTCAAACACTAGTAGATATAAAAATGGATGTTCTAACCTATTTTAATGGAAGGAGAGAAGTTCAATCTTTAATTTGGAATATGCCATTTTGAACAAAAGGTGTGCCAGCAAATTTTGAATGTGACCTTAGGTCAAGGTCAAATCACAACTTTTTTCACAAGTGACCTAGGGTCAAACAGACTTCAGATGCGAGTTCTTCGGCTCATTTCAAACAGGAAAATATATACTTCATGCATATTTCATCAGTCTCTGTGGGCTTTATGATCACCTAAAAATGCACTGTAAGCAGATTTTCAAAAAATTCCTGAGGCAATAACTTCTAAAGTTCTACTCCAATCGAGCTAGAACTTTAAGATTCGTCTTTAGGGCCCATAAGAACCCTATAAAATTATTTTGTAGAAAATCGAAGAGGTACCGAGTAGATTTGCCATTTGCCTGGTCGATTGGTGCTGGAATTGCCCAGTAGTGATGAACTGGGTACGACATGAATCACAGTGGTAAGACGGAGGCAGCATGAATCAGGGCAGCAATGCTGAGCCGGGGGGCGACACATGTATTGGTGGTGCTAAAATTATGATTGGGGTGGTTGCACACCCCAAATAGATAAAATCACCCCTGGCTGACGCTAAAACAGTAAAAGCACGGCAGCAGCAGTCTGCCATTTACTCGGTTTGGGAAATTCCTCCAATTGGCAAACCGATAACAATTAGACGATAGTGAGCTGCTGTTTGCTTTCTGGAAGAGTGTTAGAGATTCCTGCTGACAAATTGTGCTGACAACAGGGCCTAAGTTCGACCGGTTTTGTGGGCCATGGCTGGATTAATCTCCTCGGTAGTGATAAACCAGGGGTGGCAGTGATCAGCCGGAGGTGGCAGTGAGGATTCGAGGGAGGAAGTGTCTAACCAGAGGCCGCTCATATATGGGTTAATTTAAAACAGGGAGCTAGGAGTGGCGTGAATCAGGGCAACAATGATATATTAGGGCGGCAGTGATGAACCAGGGGAGACAGTGATAAGCGAGGGGGCAGCAGTGATGAACCAGGGGCGGCAGCGATAATTCGGGGCAGGGCGCATTTGGGTCAAAATATGCCGGCGACAGCATCGAAGAGCCAGAGGCGGAATGAATCAGGCCAGCAGTGATGAGCCAGGGGCGGTAGTGATCAGCCGGGAGACGGTCTATCATCATATTTTGGGTTTTAGGACGCGCCGTCATCTAGGGTCATACGGCGCCCATAAGACTAAATAACATACGCAAATAGGACATTTCCGCACGAGACTCAACAGGTCAGGTGGGAAAACAGATCAGGTTGTGAACATTGTGACAGAAAGTTATATAAAACATATATAAATAAAAAATGAAATACAAATACTATAAAAATGACATAGACAATTTCACACGACAGACTAGGGTCAGCGAGTAGGTAACATGAGACTCAACGTTATGTAGAACCTGAAAGACTTCTAGGATGAATGTATGAAATTAAAACTAACGCCCCTAAGATATGACATGATGCTAGTGATATCCACAGAAGGATGCTATCCTAGAACACTCACTGCCCAGATATCCCCAGGATGCTTACTGCCCCGGGAGACGTCAGCGATGAACCAGGGGCGGCAGTGATCAGCCAGGGGGCGGCAGTGATCCGCCAGGGGGCGACAGTGATCAGTCAGGGGTGGCAATTATCAGCCAGGGACGGCACTGATCAGCCAATGGCGGCAGTGATCGGCTAGGTGCGGCAGTTATCAGCCAGGGGTGGTAGTGATCAGCCAGGGGGCGGCAGTAATAAAATAGGGCTGCAGTGATCAGCCAGGTGCGGCAGTTTTCATCCAAGGGGCGGCAGTTATCAGCCAGAGGCGGCAGTTATCAGTCATGGGGCGGCAGTGATTTGCCAGGGGGATGGCAGTGATCAGCCAGGGGCGGCAGTTATCAGCCAAGGGTTGGAAGTTATCAGTCAGGAGGCGACAGCGATCAGTCAGGGGGCGGGAGTTACCAGTCAGAGGCGGCAGTGATCAGCCATGGGCAGCAGTTATCAGCCAGGGGCGGGAGTTATCAGTCGGGGGGCGGCAGTTATCAGTCAGGGGCGGTAGTGATCTACCAGGGGGCGGCAGTGTTCAGCCAGGGGCGGCCGTTAGCAGCCAAGAGACAGTAGATATCAGTCAGGGGGCGGTGGTGATCAGCCAGGGGTGACATTTATCAGCCAGTGGGTGGCAGTTATCAATCCGCCAGGGCGGCAGTTATCAATCCGCCAGGGGCGGCAGTGATCAGCCAGGGGCAGCAGTTATCAACCAGGGGGTGGCAGTAATCAGCGAGGGGGCGGCAGTTATCAGTTAGGGGCGGCAGTGATCAGCCAGAGGTGGCATTTATCAGCCAGGGGGCGGCAGTTGTCAATCAGTCAGGGGCGGCAGTATCAGCCAGGGGGCGGCAGCAATCAGTCAGGGTCGGCGGTTATCAGCCAGGGGGCGGCATTTATCAGCCAGGGGGCGGCGGTGATCAGGCGGGGGCGGCAGTGATGTGGTGTCACAAATCATCAAATCATGGAGAAATTGATAAGCCAGACGGCATTGATGAGCTAGAGGTGGAACCAATCGCGGTTCATTACTTCCAAGTAATGAATCCGGTACGGGGAAACTTGCCACGGGCGGCACGAATCAGGGCGGCAGTGATAAGATAGGGTGACACTGTTCAGGGCAGCGGTGATAAGACAGGGGCGGCACATGTATTGGGGGTGATCAACACATGATTGGGGTTGCTTAAATTAGGATTGGGGGCGCTCGGGCACCCCCAAAGAGATAGAAAATTACAACCCTGACTGGGTGTTTTTCCTGAAAGTGCCACGAGATAAAGGGAAAGGAAGTGGGACAGACACGAGATGAAGGGAAACAGTAATGGGACCCATTAAGGCCCAACTACGTTTTTCGAGAAATCACTAATTTTTTATATGGTGGATCATGTAGAAACTTATTTGTGTCAGGAATGATATTTTGTTAACACGCGCATTGACGGGGGGCGGGTACCCGCCCCCCTCGGGTTTTTCGGAGATAGCAGAAAAACGGCGGCGCTGCGCGCCGCCGTACTTGGTATACCTTTTCCCTCATCATTTTTGCAACTTCTGTGAAAATTTTAAGGATAGGTCATCTCAGGTCAGGTCACCAGTACAGGTCAAGTGACCCGACCTAAAAAAAGTTTAAGATAGCATAAGTCGGAGCAGGGTGAACTTATCCAATTGAAACTTATATCACATAATGGGCTCACCGAGTTCTCTAAAATATGTTCCGGTATTTTTTTATATTGATGACCTAAGGTCAGGTACGAAGCATGACCTCTCCATTGGTAATACATGGGAAATATGGTTTTTACTGAATAACTCAGTAACAGATGGTGATAGGGCGTGTATTTTAGCTTCATTAGACTCGCCTTGGCTTTGCGGTTCTAATGATATGCATTTTATATAATTTGACCCTGACCTGACCTCAGGTCAAGTCAAATGTTTGATTTGACCTAGTAAGGTCAAATCATATATCATTCGATTCGGCTTGCTGCGAGGATTCATAAAGTTCAAGTCGTTTTGCTCTATCTTTACTTGTTCAGATGTAATGGCTGAAAAAACTTAATTTACATGTTATCCCTATGACGGCATGTGACGGCATGTTTTTTTACCTCTGGTGACCTTAAATGTGACCTGACAAAAAATGGTCCAAATATTTTCGATGAAGAAGCGGATGGGCTACCCAATGCCGCTTACCGTTTTTTTTTGCTACCTACCGTGATTCTCGAGATCTTAGGGGGAGGGCGGGCACCCGCCCCCTCGTCAATCCGAAGGTGGCTCATACCCCGTCAATGCGCGTGTTAAGGTTTTGTTTTGTAGGGTGGAGTGAAAAATCAATTTCGACGCATATTTCCTTCCCATGTTTTGTTTTGCTGTGCGTGACCTTGCGTAACTCTGAATTGGAAGAATTATGAAAATCGGACCACGGGAGCGCGTTAGTTAAGGGCTTTTTATAAGGCGTTCTGTGCAAAGCACCTTTGCCCGCCTCTAAAGTGTGGGGGAGAATTTTCCGGGAGGGGTGTTTACTTTAATGTCGCAGAACAAAGGGACGAATCTTATTTTTAAGGAATGGGTCGCGAAGTGTAGCAACACTTGCGAGGGAAGGGGATTGCTACGGCAGAGATGCCGAGCCTGGGGCACAGGTAGGATTTAAAAGGGTACGTGAAGAGTCTTGCCAGCGTGAAGATTAGTTTTTTGAATTTTGTTACTTGTTATCGAATAACCGTTTGCTTACGTTACTCGAGTTCCTCCATTGAAAAAGAATAATTCTGGGTTATTAGAAATACCCGCAAGCACCATGACGTGATGCCGCGGGTCTTTATCCTGCAACCAGGAGGTGAGGTTACAGCACCCTCTCTGGCTGGGTAGCCGCCGCATAGAGGAAGAGAGAAGGGTAATAGAACAGATAGTGTTAGGGAGGGGTGTGAGTTGGTTAGTTGTTAGTCTTAGATGTGGTTAGTATAGTTAGTAGTCCTTAAGTTAGGGTTAGTTGGTTAGCAAATATGAACGGATGGTTAGGTAGGGTTAGTTGGTTAGTTGAACTTTTTTTTGGTTTGTTTTTTTTTGTTGTTTTTTTTGTTTTTTTCCCTATGGTGGGAGTTATTCTGAGTCTACCATACCTTAGGACCAGACAGTTAAAACCTAGTTTGAAGCACCTATTGTTTAAATTTGTCAGAGGGACGTTTCTAGTGTAATTGTTATTTCTAATATGAGGGGTGCTATTCGGATGCAGGTATTTTCCATACCTGCCACCATAGACGTTCAGATAAAGCTCTCGAGCCTAGAAGCCTTCAGGAATGTAAAGAGCTTGTCCAGCAGCTCAGGGTGATCATTGCCGAGAAGAGTGGAAAGGTTTACTGGGATGTTTCTGATGCGGCAATAATCTAGCATGGGCTGCCTATGGGCGTCGTGCTGGGGACAGTCGATGAGGATATGGTAGGGATTTTCCATGGCAGAGCAGGTACCACAGGTACCTACACGCCCATAGGCATTTAATTTGGTGTGTCCGCTTCTGAGTCTGGTCAGGATGACCTCACGCCGACGACTGTTTTGGTTGGAGCTGGGCCAGTAGCCGATGTTAGGCTTGATATGGAATAAATGGGCGCTGTGGTTAGTGGTCCAGTCATTTTGGATTTACTTCCGGATATGGTTCTGGAGGATAGCTTTGCTATCGTCTCCGGACCATTTGAGAGGTGCGACCTCTCTGAGTTCAAGAGACTTTTTGGCCTGTTCGTCGGCTTTTTCATTTCCGAGAATTTTGCAGTGGCCTGGGATCCAAAGAAAGGAGACATCTGGGATATCGTCGATACCCTTCTGGATGTCTGCTATTACGTGATGGCTGGGGTTGACTACGTTATTGATAGCTTGCAAGACAGATTTAGAGTCTGAACAGATGACGGCTGAATTAATATTTAGGGTTCTAATCTGGACTAGTGTATCTAGAATGGCGACAGCCTCGGCAGTAAAGATTGAGCAGTTGTCCGGAAGTCGTTTTTGGAGGCAAATATTTTGCCCCCAGATGCCGAGGCCTACTTTTTCGCCTATTTTAGAGCCGTCGGTGAAAATGAAGGTTTTGCCAGTGTTGTTAGACTGGAACTCTAAGAATTTCTGGGAGATCTCCTCTGTGGTGAGGTTGTCTTTGCGTGTGGTGAAAAGAAACTCGACTTTGGGCTGTTTGCGAGTCCAAAAGCGGGAGAGTGGGGGTTTGCCTATTGCTTCTGGAATCGCAAGGTTCAGGGTTTCCAGGGTCTTAGCTACTCTATTCTTAAATGGAGGCCAGGTTGTCCGATTAGTTTTTGATACACGTCCAGGGTGGGCGAAACATTGTTTCGCCGGGTGATTTTCGGTAGATTGGACCTTGATATAGTAAGAGATAAGCTGGGAGTGGCGTCTTGTTTGGAGAGGGCACAGCCCACTGTCCACTAACAAGCTGGTGATGGGGGATTCTCTGAGCGCGCCTGTGGCTGCCCGGATACTTGCGTTTTGGATGCGCTCTAGCTTTAGCTTATTAGTGTTGTTCGTTGAGTCAAAGACGAACGAATTATATTCGAGTATGGGCCGGATCAAGGACTTGTAGAGCATGAGCAGGGTCTTTCGATCCCCGCCGTACTCTGTTCCGCCGAGCATGCGGAGGATATTGACTCGTTTTTGACAGCTAGAGACGACTTTGGTAATATGCTCGTTAAAACTAAGGCGGGTATCAAGGATGACGCCTAAGAATTTGAAGCTTTTCGCGCATTCAATGGGTTTGCCTGAGATTTGGAGCTGAGGAACAGCGTGTCTCACACCTGGCCTGGCAAAGACTACGACTGATGACTTTTCGGCCGAGAGTGATAGACCCATTGAATTGCACCAAGCATGGATGTCGTCGAGACTACCCTGCAATTCGGTAGTCGCGGTTTTGAATTCTGGTTGACTGCGCCGCCTGGTGTCGACCGGAGTGGATTTCCAAATAGCGACATCATCTGCAAATAGGGAGTACTTAACTCCAGGCGGTAGCTTTTTGGAAAAAATGTCATTGATCATGAATAGGAAGAGGGTCGGAGATAAAACGCTACCCTGGGGTGTGCCCTGGTCTTGAGATGTCAGATAGGAAAAGGTGGTGCCGCAGCGCACTTTGAAGTTTCTGTCCCTAAGAAAGTTGTCAATGAATCTAGCAAGGTGGCCATGGACTCCCAGTTTACAAAGTTTATACAAAAGGACGTCTTTTTGTACACGATCAAAGGCCGACTTGATATCTAAGAATGCAGCAATTGTGACTTGCTTCTTGTAAAAGTCATTTTGGACGTCACTGACCAGTTTGATCAGATTGTCAGTTGTGGCTCGCCCGCGCCGGAAACCCGATTGCATAGCATCGAGTTTCTTTTCGAGAATTTCGTGAAGTCTTACGTTGACCATGCGCTCTACAAGCTTGCTAGCACAGCTAGTAAGCGAAATGGGGCGATAACCTTTAGGGTCCGTTTTTTTCTTTGCCAGGTTTTGAAATGGGAATGATGACACTCTCCCGACACATAGTGGGGAACGAGTCGCTAAGAAACATGTTGTTAATGGCCGAGAGAAGATATTTTAGTGCTGTCTGGCTGAGGTGCCTGAAGAAAGAGTAGTGAATTTCATCCGGGCCCACTGCAGTGTTTCCACACTTGCTAATGGAGTAATTTAGTTCGGTCATTGTAAAAGGTACGTTATAGTACTCCTGATTACTAGAATTGAAGCATGTGTGGCGTTTGCACCATTCGGCCTGGTCTTTTGAGCGCTGGTTGTAGGAACTGTTGGCTGCAACGCCATTGTAATGATCAGCAAAGGCGTCCATGACTTCCTTGGGTGCCGTGATGTTTTGGCCGGAGATTGTCAGTTGAGGGAAGGGTCCACGGGGCGGTCGTTTCGCAGAGAAAGCTCCAATGGTTTTCCAGATTTGAGAAATGAGTGTGAAGCGGTTGAATTTAGAAACGAAGGCGTTGAAACTATCTTTTTGGACCCGCTTGCACGTGTTTTGGAAGTGGGCTTTGGCTGCCCGGAGGGCATTGCGAGTAGGGCTGTGTGCCCTCCTCTCGTAGGCTTTCCTGGCTCTAATCATTTGAGCTTTGGCGTGTGCCGTCTCTGCATTCCACCATGAGGCTCCTTTTTTCTGTCGGGGGCCTTGACTTTTTGGTATTGTTAAATGTGCTGCTGAGCTGATGGCTCTTAGTACCGAGTCAATGTCTGCCGAGTCGGGGTCACCTCCGGTGACAAGTGTGAGGTCGACCTCTGCCTCAAACTTGTTCCAGTCGGCACGTTTTAGATTCCATGAGGGTGTAAAAAGAGTAACATGGTCGATTGAGCCTGTGGGAATACCAATTTTTATTGGGAGGTGATCGCTCATTCCTGGGTTGTCTTCGACTTCCCAGGTGAACAGTGACGCAATTCTAGGAGAGCAGCACGAGATGTCAATGGCAGTGTCAGAATGGCCACCGCGCATTGCTTGGTGGGTCGGAGCGCCGTTATTTAAGATAACTAGATTTTGAGAGTCTATTGCGTCATAGATGATTTCGCCTCTGCGAGTGGTGGTGGCGCTGCCCCATGAGGGATGATGACCGTTCAAGTCTCCAAGTAGTAGCAAAGGGCCGGGGATTTGTGCCAAAAGTTGGGCGAGGTCCCGAGCCGACGGGTCAGGATCGCTTGGAGAGATGTACAGTGAAATCACCGTCAATTTGACGTGCTGAATTTCTACATTAATAGCGACACAGTCGAGTGGCGTAACCAAAGGCACTTGGCTGTGAGGGATGCTATTTTCAATAAGGATGGCAGTGCCTCCTTTACGGACAGTAGCGTTTACATTATGGCGGTACCAAGAGTAACCAGAGATTTTGAATTTGTTATTATCATTATCATTAAAGAGGGTTTCTTGGAGTGCTGCTACTGCCGGCTTTTTCTCAGCAAAGATTGATTTAAATAAGGGGAATTTCCCAATTAGACTGTTTGTGTTCCATTGGAGAATTGAACCCATGGTGGTTTAATGTCTTAGATGCTGGGGGGTTTGCGGGGGCGGGGGCGGAGGTGATAGGAATGTGTGCTACTCGTGTCGCTGGTAGTGGAAACAGGGGAAGAGTGCCGGGTGTACCGGAGTTTCCTCGGCACCAGGGGGGCTGCCGGGCCTGAGGGATTTGGATGAGACTGAACTGGTGGGGGAGGCCGACATGAGATAACTCACGGGAGCGCGAACGGATTTTAGTATTTATGCATATAAGCTTTTCGGCGTTGCAGTCTCCATAAGCAATGCGTGGTGCTACCGTATGATTGTTCAGTGGCTTGCTGTTAGGATGCTATGCGGTTTGGCGCCTGGGGAGAACATCGAACACATGTGAGAGGTGAAATATATCTCCCAGCTACTATATGGGTAGTTATCTGTTGCAAATTGGACATGTGTCAAACCCACCAAGTCCTTATTAAGGTAAGTGGGTATACAAAGTGAGCTTTCGGGGACAGCAATAGCCTAAACATAAAGTTAGGAACCGGGTGTTAAAAAACATCGCAAACATTTGCTCAATATCTAACCATTTTGTATCTAAATTAGGTTTTCCAGTTACATTAGAATCATACTCCTACTCCCACAGATTTCGGCTTTCGGGTACGTGCAATGTGCATGCATATATTAGGTTCTTACCGACTCCAAGTAGAAGAGCTTTCGGATGCAACGCTCTGGGCTATTTAACAGCACGCTTTTGCTCAATTGGTAATGTTTTGCTTTAATGACTGCCTTCTTCCATAGTTTTATTTTATCACAACTCATCCACACAATTTAACATTTCAATCAGGGACATCAGTAGTTAAGCTGGGAGGGCATCGAAACTTTTTCACATATTCTTACTTTCTAGACAGAGTAATGCCTCTCTTTGTATCCACCAAGGCCGTCGGTTCGCGTGACTTACCGCCTGCTTTAATGTATTCACCTGCCGTGCCCGTCTAACCTCAACACTGAGTGGCTCGTCAGTATGGCGGCTCGTTTTATGCTTTAGGTGCTATTATTTCACACTGACCTTTATTAATCGTGTACAAATTGTGTACACATATTTGATTCAATTGTCAGCAAAAACGGACAGCTCCGGTCCAGCTTTGATACTTTCAGATATCGTGTGCGAAAGTTTGTCAACAGACCGGTTTTTGCTATACGAGATAGTTACCATTGTAAAAACCGGAAAAAATAACAGACCATCTGGCAAACTACAAACCAGGTCCACTGAGCCCTTAAAGGGAATGTGGCACCTTGGTCGAATCGTGGAATTTAGTGTAATTAGGGGTACTTTTAGCCGAAAATCATGGAAGCGTCCATGATTTCTCTGAAAAAGGTACAATAAGCTCAATATTTTGATTGTTAAAATGCTCCTCTAGGAAAAAAAGAAATATATGCCTGTGGATGATGTCATGATCTGGCAACCACTACCATATTCAATACACTTCAAGCTCTTCGATTGGCTGATACTCACCGTGACGTCAGCATATGTCGTCACACTAGCAGCCATGACACCTGTGGCCTGCTGCTAAGGGTACATGAGGGGTACGTTTCAGGTAGGTTTTAGCGTTTTTCTACGGAGATCTCGAGTTCCAAGACAAATGATATATTAAGTACCAGGTTTTCTGACTTGCTTTAAAACTTGGCTATCTCAGTTAAAATCATGTTATGAAGGTGCGACTCCTACACTCCTATGTAGTTATGTCGTCAGATATGTCCTCAGTGTGTCTACACGTGTTTTGAGGGAGCTTTAAATTTTCTGGAACAAGGACGAGCGTGTACAAGACAAAGTGCGACCATATCGAATGCAAAACAAGGATCACAGGCTTCAAAAAACCTCTTACGAGAAATGCTGGTAGATGAGGATGATAACAACCACTGCACTAACGTTGACACCATCTTTTATTTTATTTTGCTAGTGTCACTCCTAACAGGCACAATTTCCCAATTGCAGCGATTGTTGGCGTGGGTGTTTAATGGTCTTCCCCACTGGACCAGATAGGGAAGGCAGTTTCCTGCAATCAGGACTGAACCCACGCTTATCCATGCTGTCCCAGTTTGGGTGCAGGCAATGAAGCCTGCACCCCAGCCCAACCGACACCAGACCAATCTTCTAACCCTGCTCCCTCGAACAGACCAAACTATCCTACGGCCAAAACAGGGATAAAAGGTAGAGCTATTGCGGTGCATCTGTTCCTAGTGCCAACAATAGCTTTGACGCCTGTATGAACACTCGCATTGACGGGGGTCTGAACCACCTTCGCTTTGACGGGAGGTGGCGGGTACTCGCCTCCCCCCTAAGATCTCGAGATCCACGGTAGGTAGCGAAAAACGGTAAACGGCGTTGGGTAACCCATCCACTTCTCCATCGAAAATATTCAAACTAATTTTTTCAGGCCACATTTAAGGTCACTAGAGGTAAAAAAATTCCGTCTTAGGGATAACATGTAAATGAAGGTTTTCGGTCCTTACATCTGAACAAGTAAAGATAGAGCAAAACAACTTTAACTATATGAATCCTCGCAGCAAGCCGAATCGAATGATATATAATATGACCTCGCCAGGTCAAATCCAGAATTTGACCTAATCTGAGTTTAGGTCAAGGTCAAAATACATAAAATGCATATCATTAGTACTGCAGAGACAAGGCGAATCTAATGCAACTAAAATAAACGCTCTATCGCCATCGGTTGCTAAGTTATTCAGTTAAAACCATTTTCCCCATGTATTTCCAATGGGGAGGTCATGGCTCGTACCTGACCTTAGGTCATCGATATCAAAGACACCGGAACATATTTTAGAGAACTTAGTGGGCCCACTATGTGATATGAGTTTCAATCGGATAAGTTCGTCCTGTTCCGACTTATGCTATTTTAAACTTTTTGAGGTCAGGTCACTTGACATGTACTGGTGACCTGGCCTGAGATGACCTGACATTAAAATTTTCACAAAACTTGTAAAAATTATGAGAGAAAAGGCAAACCAAGTACGGCGGCGCTACGCGCTGCCGTTTTTATACTATCTCAGAAAAAACCCGAGGGGGGGCGGGTACCCACCCCGCCCCCGTCAATGCGCGTATTAACTCAAACATGATAGATTCGTTTAAAATACCAATCTTCGAAGCAGTTATCACAGCTGAAATAGGTAATGAAAAAAGAAATGGAGGCGTTAAAGAGCAGGCCTTCATCGGTTTTGTAGGCCAGCGTAGAAATCACAGCCAAGGTGTAGAAAGAACTGTGAAACTAGTGACTGCGACCTTAACACGCGCATTGACGAGGGGCGGGTACCCCCTCGTGGTTTTTTGGGGACATAGTAAAAACAGCGGCGCGTTGCGTTGTCGTACTTAGCATACCTTTTCACTCATCATTTTCACAACCAGGGGAGGAACAAACCTCAAACATGTCGCCAACGTAATTTCTAACGCTGAAAGCTGTCTCTTCTAACCTTTCAATACAGATAATTACTCAAGGCACACATAGGGCGACAAATAGTACCTACATTAATACAAAACAACCAGGAAATCATATTCCTGAACTTGCAGTGAGGATTACTGAACATCACACATATGTGTAACTCAGCCCCTGTGTAAAGGCTGCCACAAGCACTGCGAAACGAAGCTAGCACAAGTTTGAGTCACCCGGGAATCGCACCCCCAATCCCCAAATCACTAGTCCGTTGCTCTACTGACAGGGCTACCATACCTGCCACCCGTCTTTTGGGATGGTAATATGCAATATGCCTTTACTTTACTTTGGTAGTAAAGGCTTTCGAATGACAAAGACTTCCTAATGTTAAAGAAAGGTTTGTATAAGGATTTGAATTGGGTTTCAAAATATTGATATTTTTGCATGTTTCACTTGCGGACTATATTTTCCAATATTAATATAACATGTAGCACCGTGGAGCAGAATCATTTTGGGATACTGAATTTCTCTTGTACGAATTTTTAAGGGAAAGAAAATGATTTCAAAAAGCACAAAAATTATTACTGATATACTTCAAGAAACATAATAAAAGCTGCACTGTTACCATGCATTCATTTTGTTCAGAAAATTGTTCAAGATATAAATAATGCAACTCTGGCTACTACCCATTGATCCCTCACCCTAAGTTACTTGTGGACACGTATGTACATACATACAGCTTCATCTGGAAGTTAATTTGAAGCATGAAACAATAGGTGCATTCACAGGTAATGAATGGTATAATTTATTGATATTGTATCGTTGCACAATAATGGTGGAATCAAATACTTGAATACCCAAACACGATAGCTTAGCACTAAACAGAAAGCTGAAATGGGTATCTAGCAGCAATGGTAACACGTTATTGAATTATTTATTGTTTTGATTGTTGGCTAACCACAGCCATTACCAAATGAAAACTGTGTAAATTATAGGTATTCGATCTGATAGTCTTAGACTATATTAATCTGTACAACTCTGTATATTGAATACTTATTTCACAGCAGCAATACCCTCCAAACGAACCCAGTCTTAACACGCGCATTGACGGGGGTCTGAGCCACCTTCGCTTTGACGGGGGCGGGTACCCCCACCCCCTAAGATCTCGAGAACCACGCTAGGTAGCGAAAAGAGGTAAACGGCTTTGGGCAGCCCATCCACTTCTCCATCGAAAATATTTTTTCCATTTTTTGTCAGGTCACATTTAAGGTCACTAGAAGTCAAAACATGTCGTAATAGGGATAACATGTAAATGAAGGTTTTCGGTCATTTCATCTAAACAAGTAAAGGTAGAGCAAAACGATTTAAACTACATGAATCCTCGCAGCAAGCCGAATCAAATGATATATAATATGACCTTGCTAGGTAAAATCAAAGATTTAACCTGACCTGAGGTCAGGTTAAGGTCAACCTATATAAAATGCATATCATTAGAACCGCAATGATAAGGCAAATCTAATGCAGTTAAAATAAAAGCTCTATCGCCATCCGTTACTATGTTATTCACCTAAAACCATTTTCCCCATGTATTTCCAATGGAGAGGTCATGGCTCGTACCTGACCTTAGGTCATCGATATAAAAATACCGAAACACATTCTAGAGAACTCGGTGGGCACATCATGTGATATGAGTTTCAATCGGATAAGTTCACCCTGTTCTGACTTATGCTATCTTAAACTTTTATGAGGTCAGGTCACTTGACCTGTGCTGGTGACCTGACCTGAGATGACCTGATCTTAAAAGTTTAAAAAAATTTGTAAAAATGATGAGTTAAAAGGTATACCAAGTACGGGACGCTACGCGCCGCCGTTTTTTTGCTATTTCCGAAAAACCCGAGGGGGCGGGTACCCGCACCCCCGTCAATGTGCGTGTTAAAAAAGGTTTTGTTGACTGGTGAGCCAGAGAGCATTTCAGAACACCTGATAACTAGGCTAGACATGTATGGGCGAAATACCCGACAAAGTGGCATGCTGGTTACGTCAGCGATTCGCTCAGAATCCGACAGAGGGAGGTTTTTGTATTCGGCTGTGCACATATACAACGAACTTCCCCAGGCCATCCGCCAACACGGCCTGGGAAGATTCAAGTACGAGCTGAAAAGGCACCTGATTGAGACACAGCGACAGAATCGAAGAAAAAGTGAAGTTTAGGTTTTGCTTCTAGTGACCACTTTTTATTGTCTTATCGGTATTTGATATTATTGTTTCAGGTATTTTGGCATCATTTTCCTATCAACCATTTCGACATGTGTGTGTGTAAATGTTTGACATGTGCGATTGTGTTACATCCCTCATCCATTTTGTTTTACCCTTTACGACTCCAGGCGTAGAATAGCCATGTGGTGTATGGAAACGTCTTAAAATGTCCAATACAATTCAATATAGTACAATGCTGCTCAGATCAAATGCAACAACAACAAAATGTATCAATTTTCCAATTTAGGTGAACAGGACCTGCTACTTCAACCTTTAGGTACCATTTTTACACGACCAAGTGAGGTTTATAAAAGTGTATGAAATATAGATTCTAGAGAGGCAAGAGAGAGTATCGTGAACATTATATAGAGTATCATACTATAAAGTGTCATTATATAAAGTGATATACATTATAGAGTGTTGAGAGCTTAGGGGGGCCAGCTACCCGCCCCCAGAGGTCAAGAACATGTCAGGTTGGCTACCCACACATCCTTGACGCGACCAACATGGCTACCTGAAGTGAAATAAACTTTTGCGTGAACTGAGGCTTTAAATTGATCCCAGAAAATATGTCTTAGTGAGTGAAAATTTACTCTCAAAAAGTGGAAGTATGAAAGGAATTAAATTTACAGTGATTTGGAGACTAATGAATTACATATAGCATACTCTTAGTACCAAACAACGAAATTTTAAGTATATGTGCAGTGATTACAAGTTGTATGTGTTATAATACAAGCATGTGTCCATTAGCTGCGCATATTAATCAGTAAAAATGTAATCAAACACCTAATACACAAAGACATGAAAAATACAGCATACTGCATGAAAATACGGCATGTAATATGTGCCGTCAGAGTCTAGTACCCTTACTGCAACTGCTTGCTATGATCAATTATTGCTTAGATCATCATTGCTAAGACAGCAGACAACCACCATTTGACTGTAGCAGTCACTATGCTGAAACTTAAGCTACTTGAAGGATATATGTAATTAACATTTTGTTAAAAGAACACATATAATTTGAATATCTCCAATGCCTGCAACCAAATATAGGTACTCAGCCAGAGGACAAGTACCTCCTAATACCACAACCATCATCCAGCAAGTCCTAGAAAGATTGAAGCAGATCAATAAGCATCACCACATTCACCTGCTCAATGGAAACTTTTCTGGAATCATCACAAATTTGCTAAGCTTGATTTGATAAAATTGACTTAGGTAGGCACCAATGAAACCTACGTGAAGTTTACCTGACTTCATGGGCACCAAATAGCATATATTTTTTTAGGTGCAAAGCCAGAACTTGCAACTCTCATCTCCACAGGTCTACAGTTTGGATATCTCGCATGCACATGATTAAAATGTGTGCTGTAATTGACACCCTCAAATCACACTACTCTCCTGGGCTTTTGAGATCTGGCAGACTTCACTTTTTCCTACGTTTCTCTGGCTGCGGCATAATATATAAGAATTGGTAGTGGGTTTACCACTGGCAACAAAACCTCCTATTTTGATTTAGGTCAAAATCAACAGCCTCATAGTAAGATACCCACATAGCAACTTTTACACGTATTTCTCTGACTGTTTTTTTCTCGCTACTCGCGCGCCAGAAACGCAAAACTTCGGGGCTACCCAAGTGGCTACCTGGTGGTCCCTAATCGTAATTTCCGTTGCCGGCCTGGCTACCAGACCATCTCTAATTCCGTAAAACGAGTCCTCAAGTACAACGTAAGCAGTGGAGTTTCTATCTTATGCAGAGTAATTTCACAATGAATCCTTATATAGACTCTAAAATTTTCTCTTTTTGTTCAAAATAAATAGTCAAATTCATGAATATTACCGTTCTCATGGCATTGCAATTTAGAGTACCTTTTTCTCATGGCTTTATATGGGACAATTTCGTTGCCGATGTGGTTACCTACCCATCTCTAACTTAGCTGTGAAATAAGGCGAGTGAGTAAGGATAAATTATTTACCACTAATTTGTATCGTCTGTCACTAAAGTTATAATGGTACCTAAAATCAGTCGAGGTACCATTGCATATTATGGATCGTTCTTTTTACGTGGCGGTAAGATCGTGGAAATACTTGTTTTGTGCTGTTAAGTGCAATTCTTGATCTCTGTCAATTCTCCGTGATTGGTTACCTAAGTTCTGGTCCTTGAACCTCATTTGGCTACCCACGAGCGTGGGCGAGTTGGCGAGATTCTTGACCTCTGCCCGCCCCCCTCCCGTCGATGCGAAAGTGGCTTCAGACCCCCGTCAATGTGCGTGTTAAATTCAGTCTTGGCATTCGAGAGGCAGGAAGGGTACATGAAAGCAGCCATGCACATGTATTTGAATAACTGTCTTCGCGTATACGCGAAGTGACACCCATGGTGGATAGAAAGGGCAGCCTGAATCTGTCCAGAAAGCGGAAATATGTGAAAAGCTACGGTGTCGTGCCAGCTTCATTACTAATGCCTGATGTATTGCTAAATTGTGCAGATCAGTTGTGATAAAAGTGTAGAAAAGGCAGGCATTAACGCGAAACGTTACCGATTGAGTAGAAAATTGCTGCAAAATAGTCTTTGGTGTTGCATTCGAATGACTTTGTCTTTAAGGTGTCTGCCAAGACATGTCGTATGTATGTATGTATGTACATAAAGGCTGGCATTAGCGCGGAAGTATGAATATGATCCCAACGTAACTAGAAAGCCTAATCAAGCTGGAAAAGCTGGAATCGTTGGTGAGTCTGGCACATCTCTAATGCGCAACAGACATCTACTTATTTAGAAGCTGGGAGAGATTTTACACCCTCACATGTGTTTGGGGTGCTCCCCATGCTCCAAATTGAACGTAATCCTCTCTAGCAGCAAGCCCCTGAACCCTCACACAGTAGCACCAAACATTCTCTCTAACAGCAAGCCCCTGGATCCTCACACAGTAGCACCGAACATCCTCTCTAACAGCAAGCCTCTGAACCCTCACAAAGTAGCACCAAACATCCTCTCTAACAGCAAGCCCCTGAACCCTCACACAGCAGCACCAAATATCCTCTCTATGCAGCAAGCCCCTGAACCCTCACACAGCAGCACCAAACATCCTCTCTAGCAGCAAGCCTCTGAAACCTCACAAAGTAGCACCAAACATCCTCTCTAACAGCAAGCCCCTGAACCCTCACACAGCAACACCAAACATCCTCTCTATGCAGCAAGCCCCTGAACCCTCACACAGCAGCACCAAACATCCTCTCTAGCAGCATGCCTCTGAACCCTCACACAGTAGCACCGAACATCCTCTCTAACAGCATGCCTCTGAACCCTCACACAGTAGCACCGAACATCCTCTCTAACAGCAAGCCACTGAACCCTCACACAGCAGCACCAAACATCCTCTCTAACAGCAAGCCACTGAACCCTCACACAGCAGCACCAAACATCCTCTCTAACAGCAGGCCTCTGAAACCTCACACAGCAAGTTCCTGAACCCTCGCACAGTAGCACCAAACATCTACTAGGGAGACTGCAGCGCCGAAACCTTCCCAAATATATGCTTAAATGGTAAAATTATCTCATGTTCCCGTGTTCCGATTTCCAAAATTCTTTCAAATCATAGTTAGGTAGGGTCATGCACAGTAGGAAACATGAAAAGGAGGGATTCATTGAATTTGATTTTTCACTCCAACGTTCTGTGAAAGGTTCCATATTTGATGACTATAGGCCTTGGGACTACCAGATTTGCTTCATTTGCTGAAGACTTAAGTGTAAAGAGCAACTCATAGATATAGGACAATAAACACTGGTTTTAAATTGAGCTGTGATCATCTGTATGCTAATATTTTGTTCTGTGCTGACCTCGACTCTGAACTGTTGGTTTCCTAGGTATACAAAGGGGTAGACAAGTAGGACAGCCTCCATTATATCACAGGGCACCCCGTCTATGGGTTTCTAGTTGTAAGAGCGTCCAGGAGTGTTTATTTCCGAGGAAACGATACAAGTTTCCAAACAAAAGGGAACGGGTAAATGACGCAGATGTGCCCATGAAACTGGAAAGAGAGAGGTAACGATTTTGTACGGAAGTTGGGCAATTCCAGCACCAATCGACCAGGCAAATGGCAAATCTACATGGTACCTCTTCGATTTTCTTCAAAATAATTTTATAGGCTTCACATGGGCCTTAAAGATGAATCTGAAAGTTTTAGCTCGATTGGAGTAAAACTTTAGAAGTTATTGCCTCAGGTATGTTTTGAAAATACGCTTTTTAGGTCATCGTAAAACCCACAGAAACTGTATGACATATGCATTAAATAAATATTTTCCTATCTGAAATTAGCCGAAGAACTCGATTCTGAAGTCTATTTGACCCTTGGTCACTTGTGAAAAAGTTGTGATTTGACCTTGACCTAAGGTCACATTCAAAATTTGCTGGTACACCTTTTTTCAGAAATGGCATATTCCAAATTAAAGTTTGAACTTTTCTCCTTCCATTAAAATAGAACATCCATTTTTATATCTACTAGTGTTTTTAACACGCTTAGTGGAGGGTAGCCTGGCGTCAACACGTAATGAAGGGGTCCCGAAATGCCTCCCGAGAGATTTCACCAATTAAGAGGGTTAGGAAAACGCGTGTTGCGGGTTTTGTGAGGGCTGTAGAATGTGTTTTTTAAGCTAGATTTCATGGACCTAGACCAGTATCATCAAGGTCAAATGAGGTCATAGAGGTCAAATGTAGGCCGTACCTGTCACTTAGCGAAATGCCGTCATTGTGCGAAACAAAGTCGCGAATACACTTTGAGCGGGCAAATTTCATAAAGGGAAGATATAAATTGTTCTCTGGAATATTTAGGTCAAGATCGGTCAAGGTAATTGACCAATGACACCACAACGTGAGATATTTCCATACTGGATGCACATGCGTTGAAGCTTGCGAAGTAGCAGCCATTAAGCAATCAATGAGTTTGACCTTGACCCACGGTCTTTGGCCTGTGACCTGGAACTTAGCATTCTGTAACCTCAGCTGTAACATCAAAACATCATACTCGTATTGCCAGGGAACGTCATGTGACGGAAAGCTGTGGGATCAACAATTGCGATAATGTTTATATGACCTTGGTCTGTAACCTATGATCTAGTGAAATGATCTTAACATACAACTCTGACGATGCTACGTTTTCATCGCACAGCTAGGTCTGCAATGCATTTGAACTGGTGTGACCGCACACAGGCGTCGGAAAAGAAGGCCAGGGGGCCTGGCCCCCACTTTTTGGCCCAAAAATTTACCTATCTCAGTCAAAATGGGAGAAAACCTGAAATTTACATCAACAGTAACTGTGGAAGGCAACGACGAGTCCAAATTCGAACAGTTTTTGGTCATATCGTAGAAAAGTTTTTGTCAGCATCAGGTTGAGGTTTGACTGGCCCCCACTTTTTTCCGGTGGCGATGCTTATGTGACCGCAGATTATGGCTATTTAGGATTATACATCTGATTTTGTAAGCCTATAGGTCAGTCAGTGCGTAAACAAAGAGGACAGATTTTCAAAGTTCTTTCCAAAATTAACTCGCTCATCGATCTTGTTTTTCTGCCATCAAGGCTTTCCGGCCACCTCGGGTCATTATGCTTAAGCCCTGTCCGACTGCGTGTTAATGCTCATTACAGTGCTTTAAAGGATGACAATAACTCGTCGCTGGGGCTTCGACAGCATATTGGAAATGTAGTGGGACAAAATGGTGATACAATAGGAACAGTGCTAGAAGTCTGGTCAAAGCCAAATAAGGCAATCGTGGTTTCCCGTGTTCATATATAGAACTCGCCTATCGCGTCAATTCAAATAAGTTTTTTTCTGCATCGGACCGAAGCAAGCATTTCCCACTTGCGAGTTAGAACTATAGCAATACTCTCTCCTTGGCGATATCTTTGCGCGGTTTTATTCTCCTTGAAGTTAAAGGAAGCAAGCATTTGTCAACACGTGGAAAAATATGTATGTATGTACACCGGACACCGGTTTGTAACAATGCACCGAAATACAGGAGCTGGCGCCTCCATGAGCTGTCTTTGTGCTGAGCTGACCTTAAGCTTTCACAGAAGGAGGCTCTGTTCCGTCCAGTGGCGGATCCAGGGGGAAGCAAAAACGGCATGTCCCCCTAAAGGGAAGGCTAGGGGCAAAACTATCTTTTGCCCCCCTCCTCCCCCAAGCGGGCGACCTCCTTTATGCCCCGACTCATTTTTAATTTATAAGCAAGATTTCGGTGCTTCAACTCTCAACTTCAAACAGAACCAGTGAAGTTCAGTGTAAATATTGGGTCTTGGATAGAAAAAAGTATCTTGAGCCCATACTTTTTCACCCCGTGACGTTTTTTTGCCTTTTGGCTCAAGTATCCCAAATCATACTGTCAAATCATATTATTGGAGCACAATTTTTCACTGCGTGACGTTTTTTTCTCTTTTTTTCCTTTTTGACTTTGGTTTGCTCCTCCTGAGCTGACCGACTAGATCTGCCACTGGTTCCGTCGATGTCTTCAGAGAGCTCTCGCACCTGCATGGTGTTCAGGTTTACGGGTGTGAAACGATGAAACCGTTGGGTGCCCTTGATCTTCAACGCCGAGCTGTACCGCTGTATGAGTGGTTTTGACATTTCAAAGACCTCCTCTCTACTGACAAACGCGAAATGGATTGTGGTGTCAAAGTATTGCGTCAGAAAAGATAACATCAATAGAAGATCCAAGATCTGATCCTTTTCTTCTCTCCTTAAGCTTACATTGGCTGTTCTTCTAACTTTACCGCCAACTCCGTCACAGGCGTTCTTCCCTCCGTGGCTGGTAGCAAAAAAGTATTATTCACATGGTATTTGAAAGTCTATCTGGATGATAACAAGCATTGATAAAGTGAAAATTGTTTTTGTATTAGCCACCGCACCCGTCTGATACGTAATGTATTTTCTTCAAACTTGGCATGTGGGTGCGTAGCCAAGGTACGAGTTTGTGCTGCAAGATACGAGCCATGACGTGAGAGTGCTTTAAGTCGTCACTTAAAAAAACAACTTCTACTGCACTGGACTCCATCCTCAATCCAGTATGGAACAAAAAAGTGTACAGTCACCTGCTTTCCAGACCAGTGATACGACTGAGCAGCATTTTGCGCAGTACATATATTATTTTCTGATAAGTCATCGATGACTACGGCCTCCCCCTTTGGTACCTTTTCCTTCCAGTTTGCCATATAATGCCCTTGAGCCATATATATGTAGTGTTGACGGGTTAGGTTACATACCTTCTCACTCAGGGAATCAACAAATCGCTCTATATTATCCACGCAAGCCGAACGCGTCGATTCTCTCTCTGATTTTGACCATTCTTCGAACGTAATATCTTCAGAAGCCATTTGCACGGAGTGAAAAGAGTATAAATACTCCTTAACCTCCTCCTCTTCAGGGCTCCGTTGACGTGAGGGTTTCCACTGTCACCGTACTGTTATATTTTTTCAATATCACTGTTTCAATATATCACTGTTATATGTTTCAAACGTTATGCGACTTTTTCCGTATGATCACGGCACTTCACTAAAGGTGTCCGGTATGACGTACATACATTGGACATTTATGACCTGATTTGACCTTAAAGATATAGATCTAATAAGTCCAGACAATTGAGCTCAAATAAAACAGTTTACAGGCCTCACAAATCCCGGAACATGCCTTTTCCTAACCCTTTTAATTGGCGAGGTCTCAGGGGAGGCATTTCGGGACCCCTTCATTACGTGATGACACCAGACCACCCTCCACTGTGCGTGTTAAAAAGACTAGTAGATATAAAAAACGGATGTTCTAACCTATTTTATTGGACGGAGAAAAGTTAAATCTTCAATCTGAGATATTCCATTTTGAAAAAAGGTGTACCAGCAAATTTGGGACATGACCTTAGGTCAAGGTCAAATCATAATTTGTTTCACAAGTGACCTAGGGTCAAACGGACTTCAGATTCGAATTTTTTGGTTCATTTCAGACAGGAAAATGTATATTTAATACATAGTTCATCAGTCTCTGTAGGTTGTATGGTCACCTAAAAAATGCACTGTGAGCAGATTTTAAAAAAATGCCTGAGGCAATAACTTCTAAAGTTTTATTCCGATTGAGCTGAAACTCTCAGATTCGGCTTTGGGGCCCATGAGAACCCTATATGCCAATTTTAAAGAAAATGGGAGATGTACCGTGTAGGCCTTGGTCGATTGGTGCTGGAATTGCCCAGTTGCACTATCATAGCGTGATTCTCCGCCCCGCATAAACTCATGAACAAACGTTCTTCAAACTTTGAAAAAAACGTGAGATGTAGAGTTTTATGGTTTGGTCGATCTGTTGTGGAATTGCTCTACTGTAAGTATAGGGGAAAGGGTTGTTATGTCATGAAGGCGCAATCGTTCAATTTTCAACTGGGGCAAGTGTCTTCTTATGGCGCTCAAATATGCAGCCTTTGAGGCACTCATGTTGTCGTTGCACTACATGGAGTCAGATGGCCAAGTGCTTTTGGTGCCAAACTTCGGGTTGGGGCAGACTGGATGAGCTTGGGTTCGATCCAAGCTGCGGGAGACCACCTTCCACGGTTAGTAGAGACACTAGGTTGCGCCACTTCAGAACGGAATGTTAAATTCCATTTGAATATCCTCCTCGCATCAGTTTTTGAGCTTAAAATAGAGTTTTGATAAGTCAAAATATTACTTTTATGGAAGATTCAAGGAAAGCCCATTACTTTTCTAGATTGGAAGCCCATTACTTTTCTAGCTTGCAAAGCACAG
Organism: Lepas anatifera; assembly: GCA_034440635.1. Classification (NCBI taxonomy): domain Eukaryota; kingdom Metazoa; phylum Arthropoda; class Thecostraca; family Lepadidae; genus Lepas; species Lepas anatifera. The sequence continues at coordinate 913,040 of JAOTON010002243.1, forward strand.
CTCGACTTTCCACGATTCATCCAGCAAGGACGAAATTAGGGGTAGCCTGTATTGAGCCGGGTCCGAAATTCGGACGGGGGTGACGAACTTCGGGACACATAATTTTTTGGTTCCTAAATTCGGACAGTTCAATACATATCACTTATTTGAAATATTTAAGGACACATCATCATAAGATTAACGTAATGACAATCCCTGAACAATTCTAAATCAGGAGAAATAAATTTAAACTTCACTAAATTAATATAGTAAAACTGAACAGTCCTCAAACAGGAGGCTCACTCCTTAGCAAATCGGTAACGGAAATGGCTCGAACACAGAAAATCGAAGCAGCTCTTCTTGTGACGTCAGTGGCGTGTAAACCAATCATCGAAAAGAAATGAGAGGGTTCACAACGGAGAAAGAATTCAACATTCTACAGTATTACTGACGCAGTTGTGTCAATGGCAAGCTGTTTGCAGCAGGAAAGGGGGTTTCCTACGAAGGTGGCCGAAATTAGGAACCGGCCGAAATTCGGCCCCTTCCCCTACCTACTCACAATTTTCGCTGATGTATCAACTTGCACTTCCTACCCAAGTCCCTACCTACATTTTTCTGTGGCTGAACTTTTTAGAGACTTAAAACTTGGTGTTTTGCTTAAAAGTACTTATTTTATGTGCCGAGGAAACTAGGTAGATCAGGTGATTTGGGCAGCTCAAATTCTGTCCAAAATTGAGAGGAAAATATGAAACGAGCAGCATTGCCTTCAAGTGGGGTAGGTACCTACCTTGCTTTAATGTGGTTTTTCTGCCTTATTTTTTGTTTGACTTCAAATTCCAAGGAGTATTTTTAAATGAATTATTATTGATGCCATTACAAAAACACTTGCGTTTCCATAATATATCACACAGAAACAGGATTCAGATGTACTTTTTATCTGTTTTACTTTTCTTAACTTTTTTGCTCTGTCAGTAATAATGATACTTTGTGATGTTTCAATTTTCAGCACTGTTTCAGCCTTAAGTGTTGTCACCAGAAAAAAGTGAGGGGACCAGTCAAATTTCAACCTGATGGGACCAAAACCTGTACAAATCTGGGCTCCTTGTTGCCATCACAGGGGATGGGTATAGAAAGTTTGAAGTGTAACTGAGTCGGAAGTGAATAAAAAATGTAATTTGTCACAAAACTATTCGAAGCAGTCTTTGAAATTCTTTAATTTCTTTCCCAGAGCTTAGCTTCACCCTCCAGCCGCCACCTCATCAACACCAGAGGTGGAATGATGTGGTACGACCCTGCTGGATGCCTAATTCCACTTCTCAGTACTCGCCACACCAATGCCAGAGGCGGATCAGCTCTGTACGCCCATGCTGGACGCCAAGTCCCACCTCCCAGCAGCAACCTCACCAACACCCGATCGCTGTCGCCCATACGACGCAGTCCGCCTCCCCAACACCTCCCCACACCATAAGCGTATCATCAGAAGTGCCTGGAATAGCTCATCCCAAGGACAGGAGAAATTTGGATCGCAGGTAAGATCAGTCCTCTGTACCCGATAACTTTCCTTCTTGTGATGTATCCTTTAAGGTATGATGACTTTCAAATTGTGTATAAGTCATAGTGCAGTCTGTGGTATCCAAACCCTCATGATTAGAGACCTTGGGGTTAATCTATTCTATTCTAGTCCAATCATTCTACAAATTAGTGTGTCCATGAATGATTAGCCACAGCATATGAAATGGCAGTCGCATGCTAAAATGTTGCCCCGCGGCTGAACTGTCTCCTCTAAACGAAAATATTTTGCCTGCCCATAGGCGGATCCAGGATTTCCGATCGGGGGGCCACCTTCCCAGGGGGGGGAAGGGCGCCATCCAGACCAGGGGGCGCTAGTTTTGACCGGCAAAACCTATCAGGTGGGAGCCAAATCCTGCCGGTGGGCGCCGGTTTTAGCATCCTGGGGAGAAGTGACATTTCAGGGGGGCTCCCTCGACCTTTCAGGGTGTGCTGTGAATATTTCAGGGGGCGCCAAAGGGTCGATGGGGGCACGTGCCCCCTTTGCCCCCGCCTGGATCCGCCTATGTGGCTGTCCATTTTTTATTTATCTTATTCCGTTGTGTGCTAACGTGCATCATCCCATGCTTTTGTATTGTGTTCCCAGTTTTGCGGCTCTGAAAAGGTGACGACACAATGGCAGCAAGCCGTGTGCAAACCATGTCTCGAGCAGATGTTATCGAAGTCAACTTTTGTCATGGATACCTGATGGGCGTGAAGCAAAGTGGTGGAAATAGTAAGAAATATTTTCATAATGATTCAAAGTGCTTTCTCAATTTTGGTCCTCACACCCCAAGACAAGACAGCTATGATATTTTGCCAATTGTGCTGTACATTGCAGTTGAGAGTTGAACGATGGCTTTTGACGGTGGAAAACATGAAGCCATAGAGAAGCGCGAAGTGAACTTGATTAATAAATACTCTGTTGGTATTGCATCCAGATTTTGTGCCGAGTGTTCAAGCTTTTCTAAAAGCTAAGAGAGCACGAGTTTTGACGGGTGCTCGCACTAGGAGACTCTTCTGTGAGGATTCCCGATGTGAAATTCTGGCGTTGTATTTTAGATCAATATTAGCACGCGCATTGACGGGGTGTGACCCACCTTCGCTTTGACGGTGGGCGGGTACCCCCATCCCAAGATCTCGAGAATCACGCAAGATAGCAAAAACGGTAAACGGCGTTGGGTAGCCCATCCAATTCTCTATGGAAAATAATGGAGTAAAACAATTTATCCTATTGTAATCCTCGCGGGAAGCCGAATCGAATGATATATAATATGACCTCGCTAGGTCATATTAGGTCAAATCAAGGATTTGACCTGATCTGAGGCAGTGGCAGATCTAGCCGGTCAGTTTGGGAGGGGCAAACCAAAAGCGAAAAGAAAAGAAAAAAGGAAAAAACGTCACGCAGTGCAAAACAGCGCTACAAATACAATGGCTTCCCAGTAGAATTTTGGGTGTGTGAGGCGAAAAGCAAAAAAACCTCACCGGGTGAAAAATATGGCCTCAAGATACTTTTTCCCTCTCCAAAGGCCCCAAATTTCCACTGAACTTAACTGGTGCTGTTTGAAGTTGAGAATTGAAGCACCAAAATCTTGCTTTCAAACTAAAAAGGAGGCGGGGAAAAAAGAGGTCGATCGCTTTGGGGGGGCAAAAACATAGTTTTGCCCCAAACTTTTCCGTTTGGGGGCAGATGCCTTTTTGCCCCCCCTGGATCCGCCACTGATCTGAGGTCAGGTCAAAGTCAATTTAGGTCAAAATGCATATCATTAGAACCGCAAAGACAAGTTAAATGCTTTTAAAATAAATACTCTATCACCATCCATTACTAGGTTATAAGTTAAACCATTTTCCCATGTAATTCTAATGGAGAGGTCATGGCTCGTACCTGACCTTAGGTCATCGATAGAAAAAATGCCGGAGCTATTTTAGAGCACTCGGTGGGCCCGCTATCTGAATGAGTTTCAATCTGATAAGTTTGTCGTGTTCTGACCAATGATATTTTAAACCTTTTTTGAGGTGGTCAATTGACCTGTACTGGTGACCTGACCTGAGATGACTTAATCTTGAAATGTTGACAAAGGTTGTGAGAATGATCAGAGAAAAGGCATGCCAAGTACGGCGGCGCTACGCGCCGCCGTTTTTATACGGCCTTAAAAACCCGAGGGCGGTACCCGCCCCTCCCCGTCAATGCGCCTGTTAAGTTTAATGTTACTTGATCTCTGGTGATCATGTCGTCTGATAACCTGTCAGCGAAATTATAGTTCGGATCAAGTCGCGTTTTTTATGTTTGGGGTCTGTGCTGTTTTTTGTGTCTTACCAATGACACAATGCACAATTTACATTTCAGTCTGGGAAGTGTTGTAGGATATTTTACCAAAGCATGAACTGCTGCCGATTTTTCTCATGCCTGAACCAGCACCTATTGTTTTAAATCGTTTAGACATGGGCGCAGAATGTCTATTGCAGTCGATGCGCACTAAAATTCTAGGAATGTAATATATATGTGAAGCTTAGTCCTCTCGATCTTTCACGAGCAAGGCATCCAACTCGAATGGATTCAAACGAAGCGTGTACCTGAGTTGTTCAGTGTATATCCTGCAAGTAATTTGTGGTGAGATCTTAATAGTATCGGTGACTTGTAAACAATACAGAGTTGCATGAATTATATAAATGATACAGGGGTTGCGTGTTCAATAAGCGTGTATGACGCTTGTGTTACTGTGCTGATTGTCGTATAGATACGTTTTAATAGAGTCTAAAGAAGCATTCTAATCATAGTTAAATGTTATTTTCCAGCGTGTCTGCGCTCTTTCAGTGTGTTTAGAAATCGCTAATAGCCATTGGGATGCTGACTGGTATTTAAATGTGTTTTTACTAATACTTATATTAATTTTAAAGCTATCGAGAATTTGGTGGTTTTCAAATTAAACTTCCGATAAATCGTGGACTGGGCGTCTCTTCTAACTACACTACCACAGACAAAGTGGTGGCTCACGGGCAATCTGCTGTAACCTCAAATATGTTAAATCTGGTGAGGAGGGCGAGTCGAGCTGATTTCGTTTGTTCCGCACCCAGGGCCGTCGTCACTGAATTTTTACTGGGGGGGGCGTTTATCGGACTGGCGATGACCAGGGTGGAAGGCATATTCCGAGAAATATGGTTGCATATGTAAGACCAACGAGATGCACCTCACGAACATTTATGCAGGTTTACGGGCCAAGATATGAGAAACAAAATACGGGGTTTCCGTGCAAGTATGTCGATGTCTAGAGATTCTCCGTAATTCTCCTTCAATAATAACCCGCCTGCATACACATAGGAAGGGAGAGGGCAATAGGCCTATCTCCCCCGATTTTTCATCCAACAATTTCCCACTTGAAGTCGAATTTGATCGATTGAGATAGGTAACAAGGAGTCTAAACAAAGTTGTGTTTCCTCTAACTTGTTTCGCCCGGAAGAGTTTGAAGATTTACCGAAACCATCACTCTCAGTCCCGATGCTTATTTGTCTAGTTTTCTACCTTCCGACCTCGGCTAACAATGGTGAGTTGAAAATCGTTCGTTGTGTATCCACGTACCAATGAGCAAGCGTGATTCTCTCCACTGGTAGAGGGGTCTACTAGGTGGGGGATAGCGGCTCGTTTCTGGTGGTACCTCTCATCGGAGAGCGAGAAGAGTCGCACTAGACTTTGGAGACAGTACCTCTGGGCCGATGGTATGGTTGAGGGAGTACGGGAAACCAAAGACGTGAAAATAGTTTTTTAAGCATTGATAAAAATCATAGTTTTTTTTAAGTTAATTTCTGCTTCCTGGATCTGCCCCTGCGTGATTTGGGGTACAGGCATTGGCATCGAAGAGCGGAGGGACCCGCCCCCAACTCGCAAACCAGGAGGGAATCGCCCAAAATTGGAGGGCCTCAGTAAAGTTTTTTTGCATCTTCTCCCCATTGTCTGCGTGAACCCACGGAAATTTGCTGGTGCAGTGTACCACAGGGCAGCGTTTTCCGGAGACAGCAAAAATATTAAAAAATATCGCCACTTCACCTATACACGCCCAAGCCCCTGGTCATCGCCTCCATCGCCTATACCTACATGTGATATTTTGCCACCTCTCCCCGGATCCGCTTATCCGATCAAAAATGACTCACCAGCCATAGGCGGATCGAGTATGGTCAGTCGGGAGGGGGACGCTATCCGATGTTTGCATCGGGGGCGGGGGCGGGGGCGGGAAGCGACATTTCAGGGGGCGCTTACGAGCTTTTAGGGGGTGCCGTGAACATTTCAGGTGGACCAAGGGTCGATGGGGGGGCACGTTCCCCCTGGATCCGCCTATGTGGCCCGCCCAAAATAAAAAGGGTGGAGTTGTCACCGAATGGTGGCCTCTCGCGAAATTTTTAAACTCTGTGAAATCAGGACGAGATAATATTTTCGATGTAGCGGGTGGTGGGTGTCCCCATTCCATTCTAAAAAAACAAGTTCGAATTTTTTAGTGCATCAACATTGCTTAATTTATTTATTTATTAAAGGCTTTGAAATAATGGATAAGCATCATATTTTTAGATAGATTTTTCCGGCAACAATACGGCATAAACTTTGTTTTATATGAAACACATTTTATTTAGCTTCAGCATGCCTTTTATTGAGCATCTTCTAAGTGAAAGACCATTCATCAGCTGACGCACCGTTCTTTTGATGCGCCAAAGTGGCCGAAGTCTGCCACCTTCCAGCTCCCATTCCAGTGGAGAGGTTTCTTACCCGCGCCGCCCTACTTGGCGCACCTTACTCTTGGTCCGTTTTGCAACTGTTCCCTAGTTGTAGGCTTGGGTCATCACAGGTCGGGTCACCAGGCTAATTACTACCAGAAATGTTTCAAGCAGCGCCAGTGAGTATAAATTTAATGTACTGATCATCTGATACTCATATCAAACAATAGGCCCGCCGAGTACCACAAGTTCTGATCATATAATTGTTAATATTGATGGTCCATTCGATTCACTCGGGGGAGGGGGTAAACACCATTGCTAATAAGGCCTTCTGTGATATCGTCAAGTGTCTGTTGGGAATGGCCACAATAAAGCCATTTCAATGGCTCTCAGTGACATATGCTAACTACCTCGTCGGCATAATTTGGACCTAGGAATGGTGAGCCTATATGCTTTAAGGCCACCATAAAGAGTCCAAACTTTATTAGAGGAGTGAGAAGTTAAAAAGCAAATGATATCAAACTTATATTAATTAAAAGAGTATTCTCGCTTTGGTTTTACTTCTGTTTGGCAAAGCCGAGCCCCCACACCTTTGGTCCACTACTGGCTGCTCCGCTACCTGCAGACTCTCCAAAAGGCAGTGGAGTACCGGTCACGGTTTCTTTATCCAAAAAGTAGCGGAGTAACGAGAAGCAGACTCACAAGAATTCAAAAGCGCTACTGCTACCGACAGCTTGTTATGGGGACAATCACCCAGATATATTTTGAGATGGAGAAAGAGAGAAATACTTTTCTCCATAAAAAATAAAATGATATTGAATGAATACATATTTTGTGTGGTTTTACTTGGATATCAACAATGAATACTTCTAGTTCCTTATGTACCTTACAAATAAGGAGGATTTTTCCTTGAAATCGCTTCAAAGGAACAATAAAATTTGGCGTAACGTTTTAGTTTTAGAGGCAGCAATAGTGAACTAGCGCAGTAGCGGGTAGTCGTTTCGCGATGCTGAAAAGTAGCACTAGTAGCCGTAGCGTTTTCAGGTAGTGGTAGAGGAATTAGCGGTAGCAGTTTAAACGATTTGGCAGCAGTGCCCACCTCTTTCAAGGCTTAAGACATTGGAGGAGACGGTGGCTATGATATCAGTTTTATCCTTGAAATATCCTACCTTCTAGTGTGCAGTGGACCAAGAGACACCAAATGGGCTAAATCGGCCCTGGAGGAAACTTCCAAGTCGATTGCCAGGTCAACAACTACAAATTGTTTGTTTTGATAATTATGGATTTATCTCGATGGACATACGTATATGTGCAATATAAGTGGAGAGTATTCTGTGGTGATCGGGGGAAAATACTTGAAATCTGATAAGATATTGACATTTTCGATGAGTAGCTGAAACTGTAGAAACACCTGCTGAAGCTGCCGTTGATTTTTGCCAGCGCTTGAGTGGAATATTATGACTTTCCCATTGAGCTTTCGTAACCTTTGCATATATCATTAACTGTGCTAATTAAAAAAACTTCTTTCGCATAAACCTATATATACATATATATATATATTTGAATAGTTAGGAAGCAAGTTATTTTCTAAACATATATTGTTAAAAGTCACAGCAGCTTTTGCGTTGATGAGCTTTCTTGAGAGTTTTTCGGTTTTTCTTGTTCGAAAAACTCTCAAGAAAGCTCATCAACGCAAAAGCTGCTGTGACTTTTAACAACATATATATATATATATATATATATATATATATACATTTCGATAAAAATCTTACCACCGGAATCTGTTGAAAATAGATGACGTTTATCTGTTTTTCAAAAAGAAAACGGGTGCTTTCGAGGGGCAATGCTGAACGTATTTAAAAGGCAGACGTTTTTTGCGGCATCACTTTTATTTTGACCAGCATTATATGATTTAGTGATGATGACATGCCTTGCGGCATAATTATACCAATTTTAATGATTTGGCAATCATGTCAGCCATCCCACATAAAAAACCAATTACTTGTGCGGATAACGATGGTGAACGGTACTGATGCCAGAGTTTCATAGTACAGCCAAGACGCTGAAGCACCCTAAACCCCAGCACACACTGGTCCGGAGTTGGAGTGCCACCGAAACCACCAGCATTTCCTTTACATCTGGAATTAGTTTAGCTCTTGAGGAAATTTCTGCGTACCCTGGTCTACCGGAAAGTGGCCATAAGTGCTCGCCATAATACTCAAACTTTGAGGCAGCTTTGCATGCAAGCCATCAAAACGTAAAGCCCTTTGATCTTGTGCTTGTCCACGTATTGTTAGCTTTGCAGCTCATTTGTGAACTTTAATGGAAATGAGTGGTGAAATCCGCAGATTGTCCCTGAATTTAGCATTTCCAAGAAAAGCGCCTCCGGTCTAATTACTTCCGGTATTCAAATACGAGAGGGAGTGCATTTTCTGCTTTTCTGAAGGAGCCCACTAGGGTAAAGCCTGAACCTAGCCCAAGGGACCAGTCGGGAGCTTCCCGGTAACGTTTCATAAAACTGGTTGGATTGACACCCGAGCCGCCATTGCCCGCTCTCCAAGGTCAACGAGCGAAACAAACGGCGGCGGCCGGCGGCTCTGATGTCGTATTATTACCCGCCTAGATTAGCCGTGACTCCATCAGATACAAATGAAAGTCGGGCCTCGGGCGGACAGAGAATACGACACCCTCTGCATATGCACTTCCCAGAGAGCTGTGGCCTAGTCCGTATCATTATTTCATTGTTTCATACCTTTCAAACGTGTCAGATGGCCCAGCGGTGAAACAGTAAAACTATTGGCTCCCGTGTAAAAGGCAGAACTGTCTATCCATTACAAATGAAATGGTATATTTGAAATTCAAACGCAGCTATTAAATATTTACGGTGACATTTCGTTATCAGGTTTCAGTCGTTCCACTCATCCAATACGCCGCGAAATTCGGCACAAATTTGGTCTACACTGGTATCTGCCTGTGCTGATGCCCAATACAGCCATCCGCTGCGTCAATCTCATTGGCATACGTCGACTGAACATTGCCAATGCGATGACCCTGCGACTGCCGAACGTTTCTCGATGCTCTTTTATTCGAGCGCATCGATGCGGCCGACGATCGCCCTCCGGCCAGACACTTTGCGAGGCAATAAAACCAGGCGGGCGTGATGAGGAAGCGGCGCACGAAATAACACACAATCGAGCCCAACACCAGCCCAGCAGAGCAGGAGCGCCCACCAAACCGCTGCCAACCGCGCCTGCTTTTCCTCTGCAAAAATGGTTTCGGTGTTTTCCACGTGTCGCTGTAAGTTTTGGAGCCGGTTTGGCCCTAAAGCTGCTGTTAGATAGGTTGTGGCGTTATTGCATTGATGAAGCTGCCAAGGTGGGCTTAAGCTCATTTTCAGCTGTCAATTTGTCATATGCTGAAATGGAGCTCATCTATTTTGCAGGCAGAAGTATGAACCCATGTGGTGACGGGACCAACAAACTGGCGAGTTGCAGTCTTTATGCGGCCATCTATTCTCCTGGCCTGTGCTTCGATACCGGTGCAGGCGGGCTATTGCCGCCAGTATTTGTGTTCATCATGTTGCAGTGCCATGAAACGGCCTGGCATCGACCGGCACCATCCATTCGCGGCGATCTGCCGACCTTTTCGGATGAGCTACAGCATTCCTTTGGCACGCCATTGTATCTGGAGCGGAAACGAATGGCTCGTCACATACCTATGACATCGAGTGTTGCGGGGCACATTAATACCGACCATTTATGTAATGCGCGTCCGCTGGTAGGGTAGATGCAGCTGATGTATCACACTCGTAAGGGCATTGACCACTGCTCTACTCGGGAAGATTGGGTGTCTGATGCTGTTTTTGCATGAACATGGGCTCAGGGGAAAGCTTTTATTTCCGCTTTACCTTCGAGTGCTGGGCTGCCGGGTTGAAATGTTACAGTCCTAAGGGCCCTGTCTGCAGAGAAAATGACGTAGAACATTATATCAAGGATTATACACAGGAATGATAGGGTGGTACGCTGGGAATTAGCCAGTGCTCCACTCAAGCTTTGTCGGCCAATCGGCTCTTTTCGTAAGGACCCAGATAGACTTTATCTCTTAGCTGGATAATAAATCCAACATAATATTCACACCACCAGAAAATTTGGCACTTTGGATTTCTTATAAGAAAGCCGTTATTCTAAAATGGCTGGTACTCTCTTGCATTATTGATAGTTTCATGAACAGTATGCGTCGATACGTTCATATCCTACATATACGTTTATTTTATGTTGTGATAACTGATAATTTTCAGAGATTTTGGTTATAAGTCCCAAAAACCTTATCATATAAATATTTTCAAGTCCCTGGCCTGTGGCTAGACTACATTCAGTTTCTTTCGGTCAGATTTAACCGTATGCACAAATTGAAACAGGTTATTTTGTCAGCGCGACGTCAGACTAGCGAGGGAGTTACGATCAGCCTGCAGCACGCACTGGTGACCTTCACCAGCTTCCGCAGAGGTTTAATCAGCCCTACCCTGCACTGGCGACTCTCGCCAGCCTCTGTGCCACTGTCCCACGCATTGGCTGCCATTTCGCTCTCCATGGCTTCGTTGAACTGGAGACGGGCCGAGTCCCCCTTGTTTTGGCCCAGCCGAGGCGCCATTCCGTGCCGGCCGAGCTGAAGCTGGCGCTGTGAGCGTTCACCCGATCGGAAAGTCAGAAGAGGGCAAAGACGAGCGGACGTCAGAATTTATTTTGGAAAGCCTCACCAGAGAGCAGCATCATGTGCTCAGGACAGCGAGAAGAATGTACAAATATGTGAAGCAAATGGGCTATTGCCAATAGTGAATTCCTCTTCTCTCTGAGAAAAGGAATGCAGTGAAGGTGCTATCTGCAATTGTCACAGTCTGAGCAAAAATAGACAACAATTTCAGTCTTGCTGGAACCCTAGCCTTAAAGAAGCAAAAGATAAAACTCCTAGGACTTTGTAGTTACGAAGCTAGTTTCGATTAGTGAAGTATAGTTTCATCGACGCCATCTTATTCTTCTCTCATTCATCCATCCCAAATTGGATTGAACCGGATGCAAATGGTTATTACTTAATGCTTATTGCAATGAAATATTTTAGTGTTCAGTGTTTTTATGGAAACAATATGCATGTTTAGTACCCGGTTCAAAAAAAGCTTTGCTTGTTTTAAAGGTGAACGCTTTGCTTATATGCCTTGAGAACACAAAAAGAAACTTCGTAATGACTGCTCACCAAGTTTCTAGCTTTTTCCTGGAGGATAATAAGAATGAGGATCTACAAAGAGCAGAAAAAGACATTTTTATCCACTTTGTTAAACTGAGAGCCACATTAGATTTCCCCAAAGAAAGAGGCCTTTGTAGTATTTTCCTAGTGTGTAGAGCGCCTAGGCACATTGTCTAAAACCTGAGAGGTCGGAACGAAAATGACCTTTCATGAAGCTTCAATGGAACCAAACAGCAAAAAAAATTAACAGCAGCCAATCCCACATAATTCTGACAACAAATTTCCCTGATATACAAACTCACACTGACTGACTGAGCTGCCTCACCCTAACCCGAAAGAAGCAATTGTTTTTCGACTCTTCTCATCAAGGCGGTCCACGTTTCAGGTATCGACTGACCTGGTGCTGCCCAGTGGCCTCGGTACCTGTCGCCAACGGCCGATTACCGGGCTCAGTACAACGTCAAATGATTCACACTGACGCAGCCGCCCCGTCAAATGATTCACGTGCTGGCCGGGGCAACTCAGTGGGAGCACCGCGCACAGGAGCGCTAACGATGGTGCCTGCCGATTAGCGCCCGCCGCCGCGTCAGCAGCGACCAACAAGGGGGTCAACTGGTATAACTACTCGGGCCTGGGGTAGGGATGTATTCCCTTTCGACCCAGCAATCCGTGAAAACAGGCCCAAGGTATCGGGTCTTGCTCGTCACTATGATACCAAATCTATTGCTGCATCTGGTCTCGTTCAAAAGTTATAGACACAAACAATTAAACAAAATGTCACATTGTTATTGAACTGACCTGAAACTGTATGCTAGCGTGCAAATTTGTCCTTTCAAGAGCTTACGAATGATGTTTAGAAACTTCGCTTCTAGAAGTCGAGTTACGTCTGGGTTTTGTCAGTCTAGTTTTAGACGACCATATTCGTCCTACATGGGTTTAGAAATGAGGCCATAACTTGTAGACCTGACCCGATGCCAATTTTTTGTCATAAGCTGTGAAGTTGTGCAAAGTGACGCGCCTCTCATTTAACCCGCACACTGGAGGGTGGCCTCGGAAGCCCTCCACCTATTTTTCAAAGATGACCAAAGAATTGCTCGTAGCCGAAAAACGATACTCAGCCACGCCTGAGAAAATTTGACAGCTCATCGATTGATGCAAGAGGTTTGGAATTGTGTCGAACATGTTTTGACTTATAGGCGTTCAAAGCCAGATCTGCACTTTGAGATCGCCACAATCGCGTGGTCGGACCAGCTCACTTGCATCGGAGACCGGGAGGTGATATCATAACGCCATATAACCGGGGTAATATTTCAAGGTCACCTCAAATGAAGTTCAAGGTTAAGGACAAAGGTCTCAGGTCAAGGAAATATCATCACTTTCAAGGTCATTGACCCTAGTGCCTCCCGTCAAATGGCGTTACTCAATCTGAGGTATATTATGCTATGACATCATAGTTAAAGGGAATGTGGTACCCTGGTCGAATCCTGAAATTTAGTGTAATTAGGGGTACTTTTAGCCGAAAATCATGGAAGCGTCCATGATTTCTCTGAAAAATGTACAACAAGCTCAATATCTCGATTTGTAAAATGCTCTAGGGAAATAATTCCTAGAGCATTTTACAATATTTATTTTACTATAATTCCTTCCTCAATATTTCCTCTAGGGAAATAAATAAATATCTGCCTGTGGATGATGTCATGATCTGGCAACCAGCACCATATTCAATACGCTCTTAGGACTTCGATTGGCTGATGCTCACCATGACGTCAGCATATGTCGTCACACCAACAGTCATGACAACTCTGGCCTGCTGTTAAGGGTACATGAGGGGTACATTTCAGTTAGGTTTTAGTTTTTTTTCTACGGAAATCTTGGGTTCCAAGACAAATGATATATTGAGTACCGGGTTTTCCGATTTGCTTTACAACTTGGCTATCTTAGTTAAAATCACGTTATGAAGGTGCCACATTCCCTTTATGGTAACTCAATGCTAAGTTCAAGGTAAAAGGTCATGGGTAAAAGTAAATTCTAATATCCGGCCAAACAGTTGCTATAGTGTTATAGTGCACATTTCATTTTCATTTATTTGGTACATTGTCTATGGGCTGCGTCTCCCATTCACAAAGTCAATTCCTAAAAACCTAACTAGAACAATAAACATGATAGTCATAGAGCTAAAAACAGATTTGTATCAGATTAAAAGATCATACAGTCTGGTAGTTCTGACTATATTGTAAATATAAATATGTAAAATCACCGCTTTAGGAGTAAACATCTTTCAGTTGTCATCCTATATATCTCGTCACAGAGGATTTAAAATCACCCAGTGTCTGGTGAAACAGGTCTGTACCTGGACTTCTACTTAAAAACTCATTTACCACTCGTGGGACTCTACCAAACAGACTATCATTAACAATACTCACCCTTGCAAAAGGGATGTTCAAAAGCTGGTTGTTTCTTCCTTGTCTTGCCGGCACGTGAAGAGGGAAAGCATTAAGTAAAATAGAGGAGTCAATCATGCCGCGGTGGATTTTAAAAGCAAGCATAATGCCGTGTTGAAGCCTTCGAGCAGAAAGTGGCAGGTATAATATCGGTATACATAGGTATAAGTATTATAGGTAGAATATCATAGTGTGACCTTATAGGTCAATAACCTTGAATGACTTTGACCCCAAACTTGTAGCAAAGATTCTTCGTGACCTTCCCTCTAAGATCCTGGTCTGCCTTTAGCTTATTTCCGTCTTTATTTCTACATAATCACGGAAATTTCCAATAGGTCCCCAGCACGGCCAAATTTGACCTTTTTAACCTCGTTTGACCTTACAGATATTGACCTAGGTCAATAAAAATTGGCTATGATGTAGATCACTATAGCCTCCACCCCATACCCCCCTAACCAGCGTTTTTCTATACCTCTTAGATTCCAAGATCTTAGGGGCCTACCAACCCCCCTCTCCAGTGCGCGTTAGTGCCATATTCCTCTCCAGTGCGGGTGTTAAAGCGGCTCGGAAAGATTTGCGGAAAACCGGGACGGTGGGTACGATCGGACCCCCAGGGGTTGAAGGGTTAAAGTATATGAGCAATTATTTTGAGACAGATATATTCATTCAGTAATATTATTTTTTTGCGTGTAAGGCCTGTAAGGAGAAACAATATGCCTGTAGGTGTGGGAAAGCGACTTAAAAGTGTCCTTGTGCACGGCACCTTTGAATTCCAAGTCGCTGAAAATGTCAATCATGAAAGGGCGGATCAACGCCATTTTCACACTGCAGTATCTCTTCATAGTGGCGCGTCCGGTCCGGAAAACATTTTTCGAGAGCCGGGATGGTTTTTGCATTGATCCGCTCTTTCAAATTTGCAAGAGCTTGCAAATTTGGAAGCTTACAAGAACTGTTATAGTTCTTGTATTGCCGAAAAAATTGCAACAAAATCTTAAAGGAAACCTGAACTCTTAGAAATAATTTAGGGCTTATTTACCATAGACAGATATAAAATGACCTTTTAAATTTACCATACCATGTGATTATTAACTAAATTTGGGTCAAAAACTAAATGCCAATGAAGGATAATCTAACGTCTCGGGCCTCCTGTACTTTTTCCGTGCAAAATGGAGTAAATATTTACCAACATTCGAACATTAAGCCTTCCTATCTGACTGAAAAATGCAGCGGTACAAACTCCCAACCAGACAAAGTTCATGGTCATCATGTTAAAGGGAGCGTTACACCTTTGAAATAGTGTTTAACACGCGCCCCGCTGGGGTTCCTGGCATGACGCACCCCGCTGGGGGGGGCGTTTTTCGCCCCCTCCGTATCTCATTCCCCACGAACGCTAAAGGAAAATTACGGGCGGTGTTCAGAAAGCTCTTGACAAGGCGAAGAGATTATATACGAAGAATTTTTATTTCAGGTCAATATTGAGGTCAGCATAGGTCAAAGAAGGTTCCATAGGCTTACAACAGAGCAGTGTACGTTTCTCTCTCTAGATCTGCCTTCAGGGGAGCTAGAGCAAATCTTTATGCAACATTGGATTCCACTCATCGCGGTGAATCGAATGATGTATAATATGGCCCTGCTAGATCAAATAGTGAAAATGACCTGACCTCGAGCTAGGTCAGGGTCACAGAGTGACCTGGTATGGTCATGTTGCATATCAATCGACTCCATGTGACAATATAAGCACAATGCAAGCAAAATGGGAGGTTTATCTCAATTCAGTGAGAAGTTATTGGCAAAACAATCACTCCATGCTCCCGAGACCTGACATGACCTTTGAGAGGTCAGATGCTCAAAAACTCAACTTTATGGTCAAGATCATGGTAAGAATAGACAGTGTGAGGATTTTCAGCTTTATCTATCCAATAATTACTGAAAACGAGCCCATTCTATTTTTCAACATAGACTTATAATGGGGTAACCAAAAAATTGACCCCACCTTAGGCCAACAATATCAAAATTCCGAGATAGCAGATTTGTAGATCCTAATGACCTTATCATATTGTGAAAGTTTCAAACTGATCGGTTCACTGATGTTCCCTGAGCGCCGCTTCAAACTCGTGATTTTGCGTTTTGAGGTCGCGTCACTTGACCTTGAATAGCTCCTTGACCTGACATGACCTTGACTAAAAAATTTGATCAGAATATGTAAAATTGATCAGGGATAAGGTACTGTAAGTTCCCTTGTTCTATGGCTCTTTGTTTTTGAGCTATCTGAGGAAAACCAGGAGAGGGGGCGAATTTCGCTCCCCTCCAGCGGGCGCGCGTTAAGCCCGGATCGCATTTTTAAACTTTAGATACCATGTCGTGAAACCACTATGAGCATATTTGATTTCATTCAAAGCTCTCTATATTGAACTTCCATGCACTCTGGAGCTTGAAATAACGAGACTTGATGTCTCAGTTCAAACCCAGAAATATTTCATTTCCATCTAGTTTTAACAGTCCACTAGTATACATCCTAACCTTCTCCCACTGCCACGCAGGACACGTGATAGGTGTTAGCAATGGTAACGCTTATGCAACGTTGACGTGCTGCAAGCGGCACACTAGCGGCCAGTCTCGTAATTCACGTGATACTTAGGTTAATCTCAAGTGAGCCGAATTATTTCAAGACATCATGAATGGCAAGAAATTGTTTTTTTATTCTGAGTCATTGAAGGTAGAAACAAAAATGGTTCCCAGATTTGCAGACCTGTGTTGTCGATACATAGTCTCTTCCGGAATTCCCACAACGTCGTCCATTCCCTTCAAGATAGAGCGGCACATGTGAAACCGATCCACCCTTGCAACGTGTGAGACCCTTTGAGGCATGCCGATTTGCCTCTTTGTCGACACTCGACCTCAGCTCCAGCTGCTAGGATTGGATCTGTCAACCTACTTTAGGGATACTAATGCCCATGCATGTCATTCCCTTGGGACGTCCTTCTCGCTCTCAGATGATGCGCCCTTGGGGGCCGGTGGATCAGCGGTGTACTCGGAAATCCACCAATGGGGGTCCTAGTGCACTATCAACCAGAACTGGCCGCTGAATAGGCATGATAGCAGGACCCAGGAAAGCCGGTTCCAGGGGTCATAACACAGTGCCTCCTCCATCTGGCTAAACCGCTGCTGGATATTTTCTATGTGAATGCGGTCTCGTAATCATTAACTAACTTGCTTCAAGTCCACATTGCGCCAGACTTACGGGGTAAAAAGGAGTTTTTACTTGCTATGTGTTAAAAGCAGTGATAGAACTTCTTAAAAATTAGACAAGCTTATCACTTGGTGCAAAAATGTCGCTCCAGGTTTAATCAGGGGATGCGCGGCTCAGTGGATAACGTTCCTGTCTTCTGAGCCACGGGTCCCGAGTTCTAGTCCCGGGAGAGCCTATGCATAAGTTGATCTGATTCCCCGAATCCCTCCAAACAGGGTGAGAGTTGGCGACTCTGGTTAACCTTGGCTGTTGGTGCGTCGTTAAATACGAAGAAGTATCATCCTGGTTTCACCTGCGGAAGAAATCTCATTTTTACGACGAAGTGTTGGGAGGGAAAACAAGGCAGTTCGGCCTTCCGTTAGTCGTTTTTAGAAGAAATATGGCTCTTTCCTTCACGTGGAACCGCGCTTGGGTATAACTACACATTTTATGGATTATTCATTAGATGAATTCCAACGAAGAAGCTGTTCGCCCGCGAGAATACTTTAAGGTCGGATTGAACGACTACGCACAATATTGAAATACCTCAGACCACCAGCATTCTATATTAAGTACGTAGAATCGCCGTCTTGTGTTATATTGAACGGTACAGACGTAATTTTTGATAAAGGGATTGAGGCTTGTCTTACAAGCGTATTTGCACACATCCATTTTCTACGGTGAGCTTCATGGGGTGGAGAAAATATATATGGCACGCTCCTGGCCACTCTTCCAAAAGCCCTGGCTCGGACTAGTCTCCATTCGAGAGCAAGCTTAGCTCTAAAATGCCCTTTTCAATGTCCCATTCAGCCCCATCCAAGGATGCGAGTATTGGCGCCCCCGCGATAGGATTTGGCGCCCACCTGATGGGTGCTCCCGCCAGAAGCGGTGCCGCCATGGCCCGGATGTGATTTCCCGACCACGTCGCCAAATTGCAAATCCTGGATCCGTCTATAATCTAAATGGATACCGGAACCTTTGGCGGATTGGATTGGTCAACAATTGGAAAACTTCCGATCTGAATTCGTACTTCTTGCATGCTTGTCTAATTTTCTACAACTAAAAATGCTGAAGAAGGCGAGGTTTGTTCACACCGGATCTGTATGCACATGTTTACCATCCTGAACCTGTCCGAACGGGTGGTGCCCCGTTAGATCAGCTGGGCTGACCCGGTGATCAGCCCTCTCAGCTTTGGCCTGTAGGGGATTCTTCAGCTGTCCACGTAGCGCAGCAACAGGTCGTCCCGCTAATGCTTCTCCGCTGTTGCTATTTTCTGCTCATTTACCGAGCGTCCGCCAAGAATGAGCAAGTTTCCGGGCCACGAACTAGGATCAGAGGCGCGAGAATGAGCAGAAGAATGGCTCCCTGTACGTCGATCAATTGTGACCGATGTTTTGAGGTAACCATCAGGTCACCGGTCGATGACATTTCTGGAAACATGTATGATATATTTTAGTTTTTTCATGTTTTGTGCTGTGTCCTCTCGAGCATAGCTCACAGGCAAGGCATGATTTCACCTCAGATGACCGTTTGCAAACTGTGGTGCCTTTTCCAGCCTTTAAAAGCTTAGATATCATTGATTGAATCTTGGTATCTTTTGAAGCCTCGATTGAAGCTCTCTCCACTGTACCCAGCATTTTAGCTTTTTAAAAAAGTCAAATTGTTGTTAAGAACAATTTTTATCTTGTATCTGTGCTGGATTCAAATTCGGTGTCCAAAATAACGCTGGTGAAGAGGAAACTGGATACTTCTGACAGGTTTCCCTTTCGGCGACACGTAACCTCTGACCCCTGCGCCGCGGGTTCAAGACCTAGTGGTGTCTCTGAATAAGTAAAACCTGACCCACAAAAGCTTCCAACAGCGTTGAGTTGGCTACGCCGTATGCCTTTAGCAGTTGGTGCATTATTAAATCCCAAAAATAATCATTATCACCTTTTAGGGAGAGTGGGGTAAGATGCCCAGGGTTTAGGGAAATCCGGATTATAGAATAACCGCGGTACCAACAGCGCTGCTTTAGATGCCAAGTCGTAGTATGATCATTTTTCTTCCTTATAGAGTCGATGAAATTGCTGATAATTATCATATGTTCAAACTATTATGATTTTACTAGAGGCTTGCAAAGGGGCATCTTACCCCATCGGGTGGGTAAGACGCCCCTGAGGCTTGGTAAGATGCCCCACCCCTGGGCATCTTACCTCATTTTGGTACATCGTTGATGAAGTAGCTTTTTGTAGTTCTTAGCTTCATTGGTAATCCTTTACGTATTATTCAGAAGTCAGAATGTATTTAGAAGCATCCACACACATTGATAAAACGTGTACCTAGGTGGTTTTTCATGTTTCCACGTCAAATGATAAAACAAAGTTTGGTAAGACTAAAGATAAAAACTAAGGATGAAGGCATACCATAAAAATAATATAAAATCACACACACACTCACAAACAACGAAGTACGAAACGAAGTAGGTAAACTGGTACGAGGTTTCTGAGAACCTCCCCTAAATCGCCTGCCTTGTCTTCTCTGTGTTCTCTTTGTTTCAAGTCCCCATTTTATAATAAATATGGGCCAGATGTTGTTAAGTACAAAAACATTCACTGCAGAGAGCAAAAATGGCTTGTGGTGACTCGAAGCTTCCTCCCACTAACCGTTACAGGCTCCCAGTCTATCATTTATGGCGCACAGCCACCTTAGCATTCTCGTCAAGGCACGCAGGCCCAGCCTTCCCAGGCAGTACACTCGATCTATTCTTTGCACGAGAGAACAAAACTCACTCCGCAGATGAGGTATCTGGTATCGTCATGCCCACTGTCTTTCTTTGCTTATACCGCTTTTGCCTGCCTCGTCCACGTCTTTTTAAATACATTTGCTTTCGCAACCCCTTTAACTAGTCTATCTTCCAGAGCCTTTTTATATGCATGTTGTTGCAAGTTCGGCTTTTGGAGTCGGAGTCTCGCTAAAGTCATCAATGGTCTTGTCGCAGAGACCCTAGCCCTACCATTGGAGCGAGCAACTCCTGTAATGAAGATTTGATTTAACTCAAAGTTAAACATCCCACAAACCACAGGGATGGCCGCCCCGCTCAGGTTACCCTCTCACCAGTCAGTTGCCAGCCGACCTACGTCGGGTAACTATTGAGCGCCGGAGCGTCTCAGGGGAACCGATCCCAAGCCTGGATATGCACTGCCACTGCACGTTCCTGAGCAGCGGGCCGGAGCCCAAAGCTCTACCAACTGGGCTACCAGGATGGTAAATGTAGGGACGACATAAGAAATCAGGTACGGAGCTTTGCAGGATTAACCATGTGGAATATTTCAGGTCTAGCTCATTCATAGGCGAATCCAGGGTAAACAGTTCAGCCATAGCCCCTTCCTAATTGGCCAAAATTGACCGATTTTGGCCAATTTTGGTTTAAAATATGTTTTACAGTTTTTTCCATTTTAATTTAATTGTGTTGCGCCTCCACCACACCAGTTTGATCTGAACCCGCCATGAGGTTATCTCCGTTTGAGGCATCAGGCTAGGTCCGGTGAACTCCCAAACAATTGTCTCAAGGTTTGACCTGGGATTCGCTTTATCGAATGAAAGCACCAACCACAAAATTTTGCTGTTATGGGATTCCTTGCGTTAGTAGCCTGGGTTCAGGTGCGAGGCCTTCAATTGGAAAGGTTAGTCACAAAGCGACATATTGAAGTGTGCTCTTATTTAACCCTTGCCCCAGTGGCGGGTACGAGCCACCTTCGCCCTGGTGGGGGGGGGGCTAAAAAGACCCCCACGATCTCAAAAACTATTCAGAGCTAGAAAAAAGCACAAAACGGCAATCGAGAGCTCTTCAAAAATGATATCGAAAATACTTCGGTCATTGTTCTTGTCAGGTCAATATCAAGGTCACCAGAGGTCAAAATAGGTCAAAATCGCTAATATGATATGTACTAAGAAAACCTCATATATCTCAAAAACTATGATAGCTAGAAGCATTTTTCTAACATCATTCGAAAGCCCTTGAGTTGCCCTTTCATTACAGGGCATTCATTTTTGTGTCAGGTCAAAGCCTAGGGAGCTACAGGTCACTGAATATTGGGCATATTCTTGGGAATGTCCATAGCCATCCAGACATAATGGCGTTTCCTTTTTCGCTAATAACTTCCAAACCAAACAAGATGCAGCCATAGTTGATGCACCATTGCAATCCTCTCGTCAATACAAATAGAATGATATATAATATTGCTATGCCAGGTCAAATTTAAGAATTTGACCTGACCCAGGTCAACGGTCTGACCCAACTTGACCTGGTATAGTCATAATGTATATCATTTGACTTGCAGTAACTATACAAACACTTTGGTGACAAAATAAAAGTTCTATCTTTGTTTATTCAAAATTTATAGAGTAAAACACCAAAAAATGCTTATTTGACCTAAGGTGACCTTTTAGAGGTCACAAGTCAAAATTTGTGGCATCTTCTTCAGAAATGGGCTAAGAGCAAGTCGTAACCGATGTTTGAAGTTGATTCCATCCATACTTACTGAGAAAAGCTCATTTCGTGATTTTCCCCATGTATTGACAATGGGGAGGTCATGCTCTGCACATGACCTTAGGTCACCAATATCCAAAATCCCGAAACAAATGTTGTAGCTTCTGGTGGGCCCAATATGTGGTATGGGTTTCAACTTGATCGATTAACCCTTCTTTTATTTATGCAGTCCTAAGCATTTTTTGAGGTAAGGTCACTTCACCTGGCCTGGTGACCTGACCTGATAGGACCTTGAGCTAAAATTTTTAGGAAAGATGTAAAAATGATGAAAGAACAGCTAGACCAAGTTTGGCGGCGCTGCGCGCCGCCGTTTTTTTGGCCACTTCGGAAAAACCCGAGGGGGTCTAAAAAGACCCCCACCCGGGCGAAGGTTAACACGTACGGTCATGCGCGTCGAAAGTGAGCGCGAGGACGGATCCCCTAACTCGCCAATCTGTGAGGACGTCTCCCGACAAGTTTTGGGAATCGACCTAGGTTTTAATTGTTTCTCTATTACCTACCTGCTTTGACCTACGTAAATTTGTTCATGAGCTTCATGGGCATTATCTTTTTCAAAGACGGTCAATTTTAAGTTCACGTCCCCCCCGCCACCATCACCAGTCCAGCGTCCGTAGCCCCCAGTAACAATTCCGTGGCGCTGCCCGTGGGTAAGGTTTGGACTAACCCCAAGTTTAACACACAGTTGTTTACTCTAAGAAATGACGTTATATTGCTCTGGGTAAAGACGCCCCCTTTCCACCGGGAAAGTTGCCCATGGGGCATCTTACCCCATTCGTTGAGGGGGCATCTTTCCCATCAGTACCCAAACTAGATAAAACCTAAAGGGCAAAAATCATACAATTAATACACTCAAGGGAAATGCTCAATTAATGAGTTGAATGTGCCATCATTCGAAATGCGAAATCAAACAAGGTACGCATCCAATACTCTTCGAGATATCTGCAACCTATGTGGGCAATTTTCTCTTAGAAAAACATCGAAATAAAGACTTACCCACCAGCTTGAAGCAAATCTCAGGAGGGAACTGAATTTTTGCACAAGAAACAATCGAAGCCTCTGCTTTCGCCCAATAACCATATTATTTACCAGTGGTGGCCCGGATTTCCAAAAGAGGGGATGGGGCATCTTACCCAATGGGGCATCTTACCCCACTCTCCCCTACCCTGCCTCACATGTGACCTCGATGGGTTCAACAGGTGTATGGTATATGAATGAAAGCTCAAGCGTTGGCCAATCACTTTGATGGTAATATGTTTGCCCTATACGCGATTGTTTTCGTAAAGTGGCCTAATTACACAGAGTAGATAACTGCATACGATATCATGAAAAATAATTCACAGATAACACCACACTCAAACTGAAAATTACTGACTATGTTTACCACAAGTAATGTTTAGTCACAAGGTGGAGCATTGACGCAAGTACTGGGCGGTTCCCACGCTCGGCAAAGGCGGTCAACATGTAAGCTGCCACGGCTTACTTTGGTGGGTGGTGGGGGGGGGGGGTCAAGCTGAAATATTGGGTTACAGAAAAATTAGCTGCTGTTTGCTTCTGAACTCAACTTCCGTCTTTTTATAAGCCCAAATCCAGTGTTGTCTTTAAACCCCACTGGTTTCACTGCTTGGCGTGCGCTTAGCGTGCCTGGCAGACAAGGCAAGCGCGCGCCCGGCGCTGCGATGAGTGGGGTTCAAAGCGCCCGGCGCTGCGATGAGTGGGGTTCAAAGCGCCCGGCACTGCGATGAGTGGGGTTCAAAGACAACGCTGGATTGGATGTTTTAAATATATGGAAGTTCAGCACAGAAGGAACCAATAGCTAGTCGTGCTGTAGCCCAATCTTCCAGTTTGGTCCCCAGGCGCCAGCCCTGGTACCGTGCATGGCGGCCGACCCTCGACAGGCCAGTACCGCCGCTGGCCTGGACGCTGCTTCGGTCGGCGGCCGTTTCTACTTCGTCGTCAGCGCGTGTGGGCGTGCAAGTAAGGAGCGGCTGTTTCAATCACCGTTCCTTAGAACGCTGTTTTTCCAATTGTCGCAAAAATGGCATCTTGTTAATTGCAATATCTCACGTTTCACTTTTTTTCTAAGCATGTATTCAGGTGACATTTTCAATAGTAGTGGAATAATAGTTCTGCCAAGTCTCTGTCCGTACTTTACAAGACCACCTGCTGATGTGTCACACAGACAGAACAGGCAATCGTATTTTCAACAAATAAGTACGAGATCACAGTAGGGTTCTTGAAGATTGGGTAGAGCGTGACCATTGGTGGCATAAGCACCACGACCGTTATCATGCCAAAGCGCGTTCAATGTTTAGTACTGGGAAATGACATCATCGGATGTTCAAAACAGTATGAATATCACACATGCATAATTAGACACGCCTATTTGACAAGGCACACGTAATTAAGCAAACTGTTCTCAACTACGGACGAATGCAGATGGATGGAAAAACTCTACCATTGGCGAAAAATTCTAGAAAATTCTAGCAGTGACGAAAATGACTTAACTTTTCTCATCTTTGCAGAGGTTTGGCAATCCATTGAAACATTATATCACAAATATTCATGAGTGGTAACGGCGCCATCCCCGAATAAAGGCGAATTTCGCGCTAGGTGAACGTGATTAGGGCACTTTCCCTACAATATGTTTGTACTACTAGCTGCTGGATTGGCAGCATTGGCCGTCAGCTGAGCAGGAACTATGTCTTTGACTTGACCTAGAAGGTTATCTGATGACCAACGCTGCGAAAAAATGGTATCGACCGCCAGCTCTCTTGATAAGCAACATGTCAATCTGTCCACGTAATTTAGCGGCCAATCGGAGAGGGTGAGACCGCACAACACCCCCTCTACCCCCTGCAAGCGAGAAAATGTAAAAACAAAAAAAACAAGCACGAGGAATAAACCATTTGTCTCCTGCCTCAGCGATCTCGAATCTTGCGGCATGACTGTTGCCGTTGGCGCGAGCTTAAGCCCTGACGCAGAGTCCCCTCCCAGTCGGAGCTTCGCGAGAATCCTCGAGCTCGGCGAACACCCAGCCAGTAACACTCCGTTGCCACCCAATTCCCACTGAGCCAACCTCACACAGCCAAGCTCACCAGGTCCGAGCTCTTCACCCAGCCCATTAAAACGACGATCCATTAGCCGATCGGTCTAATTAAGCGCACTGTCCGACTGTGCGCCGGTGCTCGTCTGTCCCCGTCGCCCGGCGGCATCGAATATCGCCATTAGTGGCGCACCTTGCGACAAACACGGTGGCGCGCTATAATGGCACGACGCCGGCAGTGTCGGCGCGGCGGCGGCCCCTGCGGCTCATTACCCCGCCGCCGAGGTGTCATTACCAGGACCAATGCCGGTGTCGCGTGCATGCACATTCCGCGTGCGTCTGTGCGTGGCGTCCGAGAGAGCTGTGCAGGGACGCGAGAGGAGGATGCCTCCCTGCCCGCACGTGCGTCTGTGCGTGGCGTCCCAGAGAGCTGTGCAGAGACGCGAGAGGAGGATGCCTCCCTGCCCGCACATGCGACTGTGCGTGGCGTCCCAGAGAGCTGTGCAGAGACGCGAGAGGAGGATGCCTCCCTGCCCGCACGTGCGACTGTGCGTGGCGTTCCAGAGAGCTGTGCAGAGACGCGAGAGGAGGATGCCTCCCTGCCCGCACGTGCGTCTGTGCGTGGCGTCCCAGAGAGCTGTGCAGAGACGCGAGAGGAGGATGCCTCCCTGCCCGCACGTGCGACTGTGCGTGGCGTCCCAGAGAGCTGTGCAGAGACGCGAGAGGAAGATGCCTCCCTGCCCGCACGTGCGTCTGTGCGTGGCGTCCCAGAGAGCTGTGCAGAGACGCGAGAGGAGGATGCCTCCCTGCCCACACATGCGACTGTGTATGTAGTTAAGTCCTAATGCGAGAGAATATGCCACCATGATAAACTGCATGAAGAGTTTACTATGGATGCACAAATCGGTTTGTGTTTAGGTGTAATGATTAAATCACGATACTGGCGCAGATCTGCCCCTGAAACCCAATATTCTAATTTTGAACTTTATTCGGATATAGAGATTGAATGTCATGTGCTGACCCTCATTCAACAGAAACAAAAGTACGTTACCAGGTCAGAGGTTGGAAAAAGTGCGTAAGTATCACCAACGGTATTTAAAACCAAACCTTTGTGGTCAAAAATTTTGAGGTTTGGCACAAACACTGGATTATTCGCTAGAAAATCTAAGTCTTTCAAAAGCCTTAAAAACATATTGACGGTCTGATGGCAACTACTCACGCTGGTGAGCACAATTTGGCTTACTTTGCCACTGATTGTATCTATTTTTGTCACCAGCACTGCTGGCGAGTTGGCCGATTGTCGGACCTCTGTACCAGGTGCTGACAGCAGAAGGCTTCAAATATCCGTGTCGCCACGGGCAAAATTTGGGGCAGCCATTGGAGGATCTTGGGGGGGGATAAACAACATTTTCAAATACAAATACAAAAAAACACGGATAAAAACATTTTCCATCGGCCCTAATTCTTGTATAATATGACTAATTCCCTGATTCTGCCCAATTTTCATAAAAATTACAGTATTATTTTCGATCTTGAAGCCCGTTGCCCTCTCTTCCTAACAACCGGTGGGGATAACTATGCCACTGGGGTCTGGGGATAACTATTTTCAAGCCCTTGCTGATAAGAAACCATCACCTCTAGAAAAAATATTTGTCGGACTTGGTCTCGTTACTACTTTTTGCCCACACTGGTTATAAAACTGTCATATTTTCCCGAATTTAGCTGAAAACTGGAAATTTTTAATGAAAAGTGGGGAGGCCTGGCACCCTTCTCTTATTCTGAAGCGTATGATCCCAAAAGTTATCGGCTCATGTGGGATACTGGAAGGAGAGGGCTTCTCACCGTAAATGCAGGACATAAGCGCTTTCAGACTTTTTAGGAAGTGCCTATGCTATACCGTGGATCGTGGTCTCTGCTCCTCAGATTATTTTCAAGGCTAAACTTGGCGAAGAAAGGTTAAAAAGGAAACTCCAGCAGGAAAATCTGGCGTCTAAACAGTTACAGACTACAAGTCATGTGTATTAGTAAATCTCGCTACTTTGGGGGATGGTTCCTCTTTGACCAAACGGACTATAAATACTTTTGGCCTCAAAACGTCTATTTGTGAAAATTGTACACTTCACGGTGTGCCTCACAAAATACTTTTCTTCAGTGTCTCATGCTCCCCTCAATAAGCTGAATAGCATTTTCCGTCAATATGCATTTTACGTTTTGAAGCACTGGGAGCTTCCGGTGAATACTTCCTTTTCTAGCCAAACCTCAACATTTTCGGTGACACGTGTGTGGTTCGAAATTCCACTCTTTTGTCGGTCTCCGTATCCGCACCCTGGTGACTTTCACATGTGTTTTGTGATCGTCCCTCCTCTTCCACCCCAAAATATATTTCTTATGCAGACGCTATTTGAATTCAGGAACAGATCGGTCAAAGATTGGCGTGCGTTGGAGAACAAATGCTTAGTGAACCATTGAAGCTACGATGTGCAGTACGGCACAAAAGAAAAAGGAAACTTGCTTAAGACTATTTCTGTCGGTTGCAACACCCGGAAATTGATGAATCCAAACATTTATTTGGTCCATTTAACAGAAATTACAGCAATCGATCTCTAGTGCCAACGAAAACACTAGCAAATATACTTGGGGTGGCTTGACCTGATCATCTAACCATCTCGCTTTTGCGACTGGTCTGTAAAAATTGAACTCACTTAGCATTCGTATTGCCTCAGTCTATTCCTATGTTTGAAGCTCGTAAATGATCTCATAACTGTGCTGACGTTAGATGGAGTGACGAGATACACCCACTACCTACGTGACTTCAAATCAGTGGCGTGGTGGTTTTGCACTGACAGCAGCGTCCACAACTGCCCGAAACAAGGTTCTGCGCACAGCACATGACGACACATTAGCCAAGTACAAGACACCTGTCACCTCGCCGTTTCACGGTTACATCTCTGTTTGGTAGAATGTAATGGAATGTCCAAAATTTGGATATTGCACCATAGCTTGTTAAGTGGCAATTGACACTGATGAATCGGCATCGGACTTTTATTTGTAAACTAATCATAAATAATATTTTCTGAGCAATTTGGGCATTCTTAATCAAATATGAAACAAGCATCAATTCGAATAGGACTTTCAGACATTGAAGGGGATCCGAAGGGAGTCTAAGAAAGAAGTGTCAAAGTACCAACCAGGCTGGGACAAAATTCCATAAATAACCTCCAAGCACATAAGAGATATGAATAAATATAGCATAATCAGTACTGATTATACATCCACTCATTGTAGGAGGAACTTGATTGTACCTATACCAGATTGTGATTCTGAATACTAAATTCCTGATTGAGCAAACCATACTCGTGTTTTCGTCTCTTCGCATGTTGAGACAAGAAAACGGAGCCAGGCAAGTGCTCTGCTTTTGAATAATCATAATATATCTAGCTGAGTGCATAAAAACGTTGGATCGTCCACGATTTCGTGTCTCGCTGGTTCATTCAAGCACCATCCAGCCGAGAAAAGGCGGAGCCATGAGTTACATCAGCTAGAAACATCCGAGAAATCGCAACTGCTCCGAAGGCAGCGTTAGATGGCCTTGAAAATTACACCAAACTTGGACTTATACACGCATGCGCACACCTTGCGCATCATCCGACGATCAGGATAGACATACCATTGTCCAGTTATCACCATTGGGTCTCATTCTCGTCACATATAGCTTACTCATTTCCTCTCTCTCCCGCTCTTCCCTCTGCACAAAATGTTGTTACGCTCACACTACTATGTACAAAAACACAGCATATCCACGAAGCCTCTGTACCGCATGATAAGCTCTATAAAAATATTGACCCCGCTTCGTCAGCTCTCGGCGGCACTGCGACCTGTGCGCATGCAGGTTCCATCGCAGCATCCTACCCCATCGTGTCACGTGGCTTCGAGGTGCCGTCACGGGATAGGCACGATTCTTACAAAATGTTCGCGACTCGCTCCCAGCTGAGATCGTGCACTTTGGCGCTCAGTGCACAGTTTGCGGCCGCGCTCCCTGCCCTCGGGCTCCGGAGTCACTTTGTTTGAGGACTGTTAGACTGGTCCGAGTTTCTGAGTTTATTGGTCTCTCGTAACAGACGCAGTCACTCCTCGGGCTTTATCGCGTGGGCTCCCAGGCGCACGAGCCTGCTGAGATCATTTGACGTGGATTTCAGAAGTAGGTTTGCGGTTTTGCAGTCCTCGCTGTTGCTGCCAGTCCTTGCCGACGCCGCTGGAGTTTCTGCAATGCCCCCCCCTCCCAGCCGTGAGCGGTTGGTTGCGTCGTCCCCAGCTCCCGCGTCCAGCGGCCGGAATCGACCTCACTCAGCGTGACCAGACTGCCAGACCACTGACGTGTTTGACACCTGATGTCCAGCTGGAGGGCAGACCAGACGAGGGATGGTGGCGGTGATACCGGCTCGGTTTCCGGGTTCACGACGCTCTGTCTGCCCGCTCCACTCCGGCGAACCTGGTGCCAGCTGCCATTTGGCCCTGATGCCAGTGACGCAGCGTGACTCGGTACCGTGTTGGCGACTGACCCCGGGCACACAGGTGCCGGGGTACAGGGAAGTGGACGCTGCGCAGGCCATCGTGTCCGGCCACCACCACCCAGCTACAGTTGTCGGCGCTCGCCCCATCAGGCATCCAATATGTCGCTGAGGATTTTAATCCAGCACCCTTAACCGAAGACGTAATACTATCCCCAGCGAGGCCATACCATCCTCAGCTAGTTCATCTTTCCATGGTGCAGTCCTGGAAAAGAATCAAGCCCTATGAAACACTTACATGCTGAATTTATGATGTTATTTCACGAAGCGGCGTACGCTCAAAATATAAGTGGAACTAAATCCAGTTTTCCCTTGCTGCGAAAAGATAGCAGCCACTGGCGTGTCTGAAACCCGATTTCCCGCTCTCGGACAGACCTGACGACGCCAAGCCTGGCCTTAATCATAAGAGTGTCTAGGTGTTTGCTTCATTTGCATATAACGCAGCGGTTCAAAGTCAATGAGCCGAGTCGGTCTGCAGGTGGCATGATCCACTACTTCACACAACGAACAATGACGCCCGCCGATCCCGTCCAGCCGCTGGCCTCCCGCTACCCACCTGCCTCCCGCTACCCACCGGCCTGTCGCTACCCACCTGCCTCCCGCTACCCACCGGCCTGTCGCTACCCACCTGCCTCCCGCTACCCACCGGCCTGTCGCTACCCACCGGCCTCCCGCTACCCACCTGCCTGTCGCTACCCACCTGCCTCCCGCTACCCACCTGCCTCCCGCTACCCACCTGCCTCCCGCTACCCACCTGCCTCCCTCTACCCACCGGCCTGTCGCTACCCACCTGCCTCCCGCTACCCACTGGCCTCCCGCTACCCACCGGCCTCCCGCTACCCACCTGCCTGTCGCTACCCACCTGCCTCCCGCTACCCACCGGCCTCCCGCTACCCACCGGCCTGTCGCTACCCACCTGCCTCCCGCTACCCACCGGCCTCCCGCTACCCACCTGCCTCCCGCTACCCACCTGCCTCCCGCTACCCACCGGCCTCCCGCTACCCACCGGCCTGTCGCTACCCACCTGCCTCCCGCTACCCACCGGCCTGTCGCTACCCACCTGCCTCCCGCTACCCACCGGCCTGTCGCTACCCACCGGCCTGTCGCTACCCACCGGCCTGTCGCTACCCACCGGCCTCCCGCTACCCACCAGCCTCCCGCTACCCACCGGCCTCCCGCTACCACCGGCCTGTCGCTACCCACCGGCCTGTCGCTACCCACCTGCCTGTCGCTACCCACCGGCCTCCCGCTACCTAACCGGCCTCCCGCTACCCACTGGCCTGTCGCTACCCACCGGCCTCGCTCCCACCCTCCCCACGCCTCCCGCTACCCACCGGCCTCCCGCTACCACCGGCCTCCCGCTACCACCGGCCTGTCGCTACCCACCGGCCTGTCGCTACCCACCTGCCTCCCGCTACCCACCGGCATGTCGCTACCCACCAGCCTCCTGCTACCCACCGGCCTGTCGCTACCCACCGGCCTCCCGCTACCTAACCGGCCTCCCGCTACCCACCGGCCTGTCGCCCCCGGCCTCGCCCCACCCTCCGCTACCCCCGCCTCCGCTACCCCGCCCGCTACCACCGGCCTCCCGCTACCACCGGCCTCTCCCATTACGCCTCCCGCTACCCACCGGCCTCCCGCTACCCACCGGCAGAGGTCAAGAATCTCGCCAACTCGCCCACGCTCGGGGGTAGCCAAATGAGGTTCAAGGACCAGAACTTAGGTAGCCAATCACGGAGATTTGACAGAGATCAAAAATTGCACTTACCAGCACAAAACAAGTATTTCCACGATCTTACCGCCACGTAAAAGAACTATCCATAATATGCAATGCTACCTTGACTGATTTTAGGTAACATTATAACTTTAGTGACAGACGATACAAATTAGTGACAAATAATTTATCCTTACTCACTCGCGTTATTTCACAGCTAAGTTAGAGATGGGTAGGTAACCACATCGGCAACGAAATTGACCCATATAAAGCCATGAGAAGAAGGTACTCTAAATTGCGACGACATGAAAACGGTAATATTCTTTATTTTATATGAATTTGACCATTTATTTTGAATAAAAAGAGAAAAATTTTAAAGCTATATCAGGATTTATAGTGAAATTACTCTGATGTCCCGTGTGTACTGACTAATTAAAGTTGCCAGGCCGCCAACGAAAATTACGATTAGGGACCACCAGGTAGCCACTTGGGTAACCACAAAGTTTTGCGTTTCTGGCGCGGGAGTAGCGAGAAGAAAGCAGTCAGATATACGTGTTGTTGAAGCTGCTGTTTGGGTATCTTACTATGAGGCTGTAGATTATGACCTAAATCAAAATAGGAGGTTTTGTTGCCAGTGGTAAACCCACTACCAATTCTTATATATTATGCCGCAGCCAGAGAAACGCAGGGCAAAGTGAACTCTGCCAGATCTCAAAAGCCCAGGAGAGTAGTGTGATTTGAGGGTGTCAATAAGAGCACACATTTTAATCATGTGCATGTGAGATATCAAAACTGTAGACCTGTGGAGATGAAAGTTGCAAGTTTTGGCTTTGCACCTAGAAAATTAGATGCTGTTTGGTGCCCATGAAGTCAGGTAAACTGCAGGTAGGTTTCTTTGGTGCCTACCTGCAGTTTTGGTGTCAATTTTATCAAATCAAACTTAACAAAATTGTAATCATTCCACAAAGGTTTCCATTCAGCAGGTGAATGTGGTGCTGCTTATTGATCTGCTTCAATATTTCTAGAATTTGCTGGATGATGCTTGTGGTATTAGGAGGTACTTGTCCTCTGGCTGAGTACCTATATTTGGTTGCATGCATTGGAGATATTTAAATTATATGTATTCTTTTAACAGAGTGTTAATTGAATGTATCCTTCAAGTAGCTTAAGTCTCAGCATGGTGACTGCTACAGTCAAATGGTGGTTGTCTGCTATCTTAGCAATGATGATCTAAGCAATGATTGATCATAGCAAGCAGTTGCAGTAAGGGTACTAGACT
This sequence comes from Lepas anatifera, assembly GCA_034440635.1. NCBI lineage: Eukaryota > Metazoa > Arthropoda > Thecostraca > Lepadidae > Lepas > Lepas anatifera. Next base: position 945,311 of record JAOTON010002243.1, read on the forward strand.
CTGACGGCACATATTATTTTTCATGTATTTTTGAATTAGGTACTTGATAACATTTTTGACTGATTAATATGCTCAGCTAATGGACGCATGCTTGTATTACAGCACACAAAACTTGTAATCACTGCACATATACTTAACCTTTTGCTGTTTGGTACTAAGAGTATGCTATATGTAATTCATTAGTCTCCAAATCACTGTAAATTTAATTACTTTCATAATTCCACTTTTTGAGAATACTTTTCACTCACTAAGACAGTTATTCTGGGAGCCATTTAAAGCCTCAGTTCATGCAAAAGTTAATTTCGCTTCAGGTAGCCATGTTGGTCGCATCAAGGGATGTGGGTAGCCAACCTGACATGTTCTTGACCTCTGCCCACCGGCCTGTCGCTACCCACCGGCCAGTCACTACCCACCGGCATGTCGCTACCCACCGGCCTCCCGCTACCCACCGGCCTGTCGCTACCCACCGGTCTGTCGCTACCCACCGGCCTGTCGCTACCCACCTGCCTCCCACTACCCACCGGCCTCCCGCTACCCACCGGCCTGTCGCTACCCACCGGCCTGTCGCTACCCACCGGCCTGTCGCTACCCACCGGCCTCCCGCTATCCACCGGCCTGTCGCTACCCACCGGCCTCCTGCTACCCACCGGCCTGTCGCTACCCACCGGCCTCCCGCTACCCACCGGCCTGTCGCTACCCACCGGCCTCCCGCTACCCACCGGCCTCCCGCTATCCACCGGCCTGTCGCTACCCACCGGCCTCCCGCTACCCACCGGCCTCCCGCTACCCACCGGCCTGTCGCTACCCACCTGCCTCCCGCTACCCACCGGCCTGTCGCTACCCACCGGCCTCCCGCTACCCACCGGCCTCCCGCTACCCACCGGCCTGTCGCTACCCACCTGCCTCCCGCTACCCACCGGCCTGTCGCTACCCACCGGCCTCCCGCTACCCACCTGCCTCCCGCTACCCACCGGCCTGTCGCTACCCACCGGCCGGGAATAGTTGGAACAGCTTGCGAAGAGCCGGCGGAAAACCTCAGAAAATCGCCGGCAGGATTATGTAGACGATTACCAGAAGAGCACCTAGAAGAGGGTGGACGCGGCGGCGGCCGGAGCCGCCCGTCGCGGCGATTCGCGACTCCAGCGCTGCTGGGGCACGGCGTGGGGTTAGGTCAAGCGGGTTGAAATGGTGAAAAAAACAACGTCTTCAGTCACATTTCCCATGCATTACACAGGGTGGCACGAAAATCACAAGTTTTTTTCGTACAGGTAAGCCACAAATTCGTGAACAGAATGGAACGTATCGAAGCTAGCTGATGGATAATGTGTAAAGAGTAAAACAAATTACAATGATTTGTTACGGAGAAGTCTGGATATCTCTTCTGGACCTACGGAGAATTCTAGATGAGTTAACACTGGTATTGCAACACAAGCTCAATACAAACCGTATGGAATATACAAAGTTCGGAGAGGCTGGGGGGTTCCTAGCCCTTTCCCTGATTCCCACCCATGCTTACTGATGATTCATTAGTCATAAGTTGGAACCTCACGTGCATAAAATTTTACCGAATATGCATTAGATTTAAGAGTTTACCCGATAACAATAGAATTTTTACGTTCAAAATTTTGCGCTCCTCGGGGTTTAGATAAAAACACGTAGTAGGAAATCTTAGGTCAAAATTAAACTTTGGGGATAAGCTAATATTTGCAGTGCCATTCAAAATACAAATTATTTATTTGAAGCAAAGCTCTTTGGCAGGTTGATTTCGAACCCAAAAAACGTTCCTCGCAATGACATTCTTGTTTCGAAAATAGCTTTAACGTGAGACTTTTCAGATAAGAATCATATTTGCAGGTGGATTTAGATGTGCAGAAATATGGGCCAGCTCATCTTCTCAATGCCAGTGACACTGGAGACTCTCATTCAGGACGGCCAGAGAGTGGAGGCTAAATGTCGGCAGAAAGAGCCTCAGTTGGGCAGAGCCCAACAAATGCTGAGATACCGCAGCCAGGTGTAACAGTGTGTAACGGGGTATCAGCCGCGGCCACGTGAAGAGAACTTAGTCTTTCACCCCTGCAACATTCATGTAGTAGCCACTCCTCTTTTTTACATATTTTGTTATCCGATGAGTGCATATCCTCGTTTTTTGACAGGTGAATTCAAACCAATATAATGGGCGAAAAGGCACCAGCACACTGTCTATAAAGACCCAAGCACCTTTAGGTATTCTCAGTGTGGGTTATGATATCAAAGCAGAGCATGATTAGTCCATATTGGTTCCAAGATCAAACAGGGAGGCCCATGAACCGATGAACAATGAGTTGAATGGCATCACAGCTGCTGCATACGGTTCATACGGTGTCCCAACTCCCACGCGGCGCGGATCCCGCTGTGTCCTGGGTCGATTCAAGCCCGGCGCAGTCAAGGTCAAACTATGCAAATATTGTATTTTTACCTAACACAACCCAAATCTTCAGGAAACTTCCAAATTTTTGGGTAAATGTCTCTTGGTGCCCTATACGCTCTTTTTCGCAGCTGTTTCAATGATACTCGCTGCTGCAATTTATTGCTGTCCTCGAAGTTCTTTATTCGGTTTCAATTGTCATGAAATTAAGCACCCAGTGTGTAAGTAGCTGTTTTTATTGCTTTCGCTGGGCTATTAGTCATTTAAAACATTAATGTGGTTTCAGTTGTCAAGCAATTAGACACCCGGTTCGTCACAAATAACTTTTTTATTCCCAATCGCATCTACCAATCTAAAAACAAAGCAATTTTCCCAGATGAGAATGGGTTTCCATGACATTGGCACTAAGAAGGATGACAACGTTTTGCTTGGCAAATTTCACGGATTACCAAACTAAAGGGGTGAATCTATTTATTCCGTCCTCTACGATTCTAAAACTACTAAATGCGGTATTCAACGTGCCAAGCAGCTCAACCCTCGCCCCGGTGGGAAGGGATGGTTGAACACCCCTCGGGTTTTACCGATGGTAGTTGGCACACCTTATCCTTGGTCAATTCTGCAACTTTTGCCACAATTTCAAAATTAGGTCATCTCAGGTCAGGTCAAGTGACCACGCCTCCAAAACCGTTTAAGATAGCAGAAATAAGAACGGAGTTAATCTATCCAATTCAACCTCATATCACTTAATGGCCCAATCGGATATGGCAGTCGGCAGGTGCTGGCTGTAGGAGGGACGAGGTGATTCTGACCAGGCTGCGCATTGGTCATACGCACGCCACACACTCACACCACCTTGGCGGTGACGGCCCGCCGGCGTGTCAACGTTGCAGTGACCGACTGACGACCAGGCATGTGCTGATTGACTGTCGCGATTATGAGATCGAAAGAGCGCGTTATCTGCCCGGTGCCCCCACTCAGTCCCCCTATCTGCAAGGGTGTCAGAACATGGAAACCTCTGCCGTGCACAATTGTACATGCATGCATGTGTGTATGAGAGTGTTGCAAATACTTGAACATATCCCCCGCTTGGGTATTCAAATATATTAGAAAAGTCACTTCGACCGATAACAAGAAGCGCAAGCAGAAACATGACACGCGAGAATTGCCAACTCAACATATCTATTTATTCCTTCCTCAAAGCTGAACTTAAGTATCATCGTTGCTCCTTAGAAAATAAGATATAAAAAGTCCAAAGCCTCAGCTACAAAAGTATTGGTAACTATATTATCCCTGTCGACAAAATATTGCGTTATTCTGACCTATGTGCGCACTTCATTACAAATTTAGCTTTTTAACCTATGAAACAGCTTCAGCATAGTGAAAGTCATGCAGAAAATGAAAATTACACTTTTAGGGGTCCCCTGTGTGAAATTTTCGTCTATTCTGTTTTAACTTCGTATAAACATTATAATGGTCATCGAAACATATGGAGCGTCCGTATGTTACGGAAACAAATATTGAAACGTCGTCTCTTTCTAACATTGCTTGCCATAAGGTTGGCCCTTTAAAAGAATCTCGTCACCAAGTAGACATCACGCAGCGATAGGGCTGCAATGACTATGGCATAACGAGCATGACTCTTATGGAGCTTGCAGAACTAAATTTAGACGTACATCATAGTGCAATAAATGGAAAATCAATCCTCTTGAGACGACCAGATTTAGTAACAAATTGAATGTAAAATTGTGAGGGCAGAAAAACTGATTCCCTCTAACGCACACGGTATGTCAAAGTCGTTTGAATTTGATAAATTTTAAACCCGCGCCCCGGTGGGGCTCTCGAGCCACCTTTGCCCTGGTGGGGGTGTTTGATTACCCCCTCGAACTCGGCCCCTATGCATAATAGCGAAAAAACGCGGACGCTGGTGGATAGCTCATACATTTTGATGACTAAGCTATATAAATCACTTTTTGTTTCAGGTCAATATTGAGGTCATGAGTTATAATCATTTTGTCGGCACCATTCGCTTTTGCTCGTCACGGCGAATCGAATGATGTGTAATATGACCATACTAGATCAAAACACAAGAATAACCTGACTGCAGGTCAGGTCAAGGTCACTTCTTAACTAGCATAGTCGATATGCATATCAATCGACTTGCAACAGCAATCCAAACGCAATAATATCAAAATAAAATCTGTATCATCATTTCATACAAAGTTATTGACCTAAATCTGAAAAATGCTTAAGTAGCCCCAGATGACCTCTCAGAGGTCACAGGTCAAAAATTGCAACATGAACCTAAAAAGGGGCCAGGATACTTTGATTAGGAAAAGATGAAGGTATTCTCAGACTGTACAAATACAGCCCAATTTCTGTTTCCCCATGTATTTCCAATGGAGGGGTCATGGTCCATACTTGACCTTAGGCATCGATACGAAAAACCCCGAAATATATTTTGTAGAACTCGGTGGGGCCATCATGTGTTATAATTGTCAATCCGATAGATTCACCCATTTATTACTTATGCCACCTTAAACATTTTTGGAGGTGAGGTCACTTGACCTGCACTGGTGACCTGACCTAAGATGACCCAACCTTAAAATTTTGAGTAAATTTGCAGTAAATTTGCAAAATTTTGAGTAAATTTAAAAGTAAATATCAAGAATAAGATGTGCCAAGCACGGCGGCGCAAAGCGCCGCCGTTTTTTCGTGCCGCCGGAAAAACCCGAGGGGTGTTCAAACACCCCCACGGGGGGCGAGGGTTAACATGGGACCTTATGGGTAAAGGAATATATTATCGCCAGTGTGACATCACATTAAAGGCGGGTCCGGATTGGTGGTTGGGAGCTGGCCTCTACCGTCTCTACGCAGTCGCGTTTCCAGTCATGTACATTCGCGCGTGTGTTGGTCGCAAGCCCACCTTCGCCTCTGGAGAGAGTGGAGAAGTGGAAGAGCTCGCTGACCGCATTCCAGCCGTGTCCGTTCCTGGCCTGGATGTAGAGCTCATAGGGCGTGGCCGGCGCCAGCTTGCGCAGGGTGATGCGCTGGTGGTACCGCACCTCATCTATGGGCTCTGTCCCGGTGGTGGGCACGATCACCTCCTTCCAGACGGACGGTGCCACCACGCTGGTGTTATACTGCCGGCCAGAACCAAGACTTTACGGCACGGACTTGAATTGGGTCAACTCTTCCGCGCGAACCGAAGCAAACATAATAAAACGTATATCCCTCAAGCACGGCGCCCTGCAGTCAAATGATCTTAGCGCATGAAGTGCTTCACTTTCTAACTGACCATATAAACTTGACAGTTGACTTTTGAATAAGCCACCCGGTCCCCCAGCCTTTTGCCAGTATCTATCTAGTGAAATTTTGTGCGAGAAAAACGTGAATTAGTTCACGATATTGACGATGTGCACTTTTCCCAATAGCACAGGCAAATAAACATCACGGCGGCCGCTTAATGATGTATATTCGTAGTCGCTTTCGACAAATTTACCTTTTCGATTTTTTCAAGGAATTTTAAGGAGAAACATTAAACAAGAGAGCGTTTTCACTGTGGATTATGACATGTATTTTATTTTCATAATACATAGCTTAAAAACATTCAACTTATCAATAACTTTTTATTTATGGTAAGCGCATTCTGACTTGATAGGTTTATTGAGAACGAAGCATAAACTAGCCATGAAGTATTTTAGCGCGACATTACGAGGCTGTTTAATAATACGAGGGCAATTTGTTGTTGCCAGCGATGAATCATCGAACCTCATTACTCCTAATGTCCTACCACATGCCTTTCCATGCACCTCTGCAAGATGGTGCAGCGGCTTCGGTGCTGTATGCCACAGTCAGAGTGATCACCACAATTGCTGCTCTGCGAGGCATTGCGTTTGCGAATTACTTATCTTCCATTCACTTCTCATCTCCCCACATAATTTATGATGGTGCGTTACCATAGCAACTACGATAAGATATGATAATGATATATGTCTATGATAAGCTGACCGTTCCGTACCGAAGTCTGTTCACCAATAGGTATAAATGATGCTGACAGCGAAGGAATCCTTTACCTACCAAGCAGGCTAAATGTTTTGCACGATGTGTTTTTCGGAGCCTTTTTAATTTATTTATCGTACTGTGACGTGGTCAATTATCGTCAGACCGAAGTAACACAGCGCTCTATAGTGCAGGGGCAGTCACAGGCAATGACATTGAAGGTATGGGGGAAGACCGCAATGATAAAACACATAATGCATTGAATAAAAATATAGTGTGAGGGCTTGCCTAGGATGGCCCACTGGTACTGCCAGTGCTTCAGAACAGCTCTGGTGGAATCTGAGACCATTGATTATTGAAGTTAGTGTGCTTGCACAGTTAGCCCTATGCCTGCACTATCCTCTGATATTTCATTAAAAGTAAAACAAAGAGGCTGTGGAATACGGTACTACGGTACAAGAGTCAGAGATGTGTTTATGGTGTACATAACAAGATGTGCACAATCACCTTTAATAGTTTCCTCTATCTCGGGTCTTTTACAGGGGCTGGTCTCCTGGCGTAGCACCGTGCCCAGCCTAGCATTTCTGAATATTGTCGGCCCGTTTCCTCATTATGTTCATTCTTATTCGTTGGCCGATGCCATTTTTCATGCTGGACATTTAATGGCATAGGAGTCAGTGATTTATGACGTCTGATACTGTCAGAGGCCGGGCGCCAGCACAGCCACCCCAAAACTGACGCCCCAGAAACAGGCTGTTTAGAGTCGCGGCCTACTGCTGGGCAGCCCAGCAGGACACGCTCCAAGGTGAGCAAGATGATGCATTGGCCATGGGCGTTCGTTCTAAATGCGTTAAAGTATAGGCGCCGAAGTAAGGACACACATTTGGATTTCAATTCCATGAAAGTACCGTGTTTCCATATGTAATATAGGAAACAGTAAATTGCACTTAGTCTACGGGTAAAAAACGTTCTGCAGCCACCATCGTAACTACCCCAAAAAAACAAAAACCGTTTATGATAAATTGAGAGTGACGGCAAAATTGAACGCCTGTGTCTTCTGCTTTTCTTCAGTTTTTAGTACATAAAGACAAATCCTGACACTTGTTTCAAATCTGATAGGATTCAAAGGAAGTTTTGGAACCATCTTAGGAGGCAACAAACACGATCACGCAATACAGGTATGTGTATCGGTGAGGATTTTATCAGACAGAATACCCTGGGGAGTCTCTGGCAAGGCTGTATGGGCACCAAAACATCGGAAATAAATGATAAGTTGCTCCGAAAGGCACACTGGTTCATCGAGGGGCGTACGTGCAAGACAAATGCAGGTCCCTCAGGAAGTGTGAGATAGCATGTCTAAAGCCACACTGATGCTGGGTCAGCACTGTCCCACATGTGGTTGGGGATCTGAGACAGCACTCCCCACATGTGGTTGGGAATCTGAGACAGCACTGTCCCACATGTGGTTGAGGATCTGAGACAGCACTGCCCCACATGTGATTGGGAATCTGAGAAAGCACTGTCCCACATGTGGTTGGGAATCTGAGACAGCACTGTCCCACATGTGGTTTGGGATCTGAGACAGCACTCCCCCACATGGGGTTGGGAATCTGAGACAGCACTGCCCCACATGTGGTTGGGAATCTGAGACAGCACTGTCCCACATGTGGTTTGGGAGCTGAGACAGCAATGTCCAGCATGTGGCTAGGGATCTGAGATTGCACTGTCCCACATGTGCTTGGGGATCTGAGACAGTACTGTGCAACATGTGGCTAGGGATCCGAGACAGCACTGTCCAACATTTGTATCCGTGCAAACCACGAACCTGCTTACCCAGGTACCTCCTGCATCTGCGGTTTTAGTTCTCCACAATAGTTATGGATGATTCTGTAAGAGCTCGTGCTAAGCACATTTGGTTTAAAAGGAATGCGGCACTTTCTGGGGATGTGATCTGAGCAATCAGTCTCGCAGACCACGCCGAAGAACTGTTTTATATTTCGTTCCTTTTAGCAACACCTTTAACCCGCGCGGGGCTGGGGGGTAAATTTTACCCCTCGCGAATTTTTGCGATATCTAAAAACGGCGGCGCGCAGCGCCAAATTTAAAGTACCTTTTCTTCCATAAATTTTACACATTTCTGCCAAATAAAAATAAAATCGGTTGAAAATTTTTCGAGAAATAAGCAAAAATGTGACGTCACTACAGGCGATTTTTGTACCAAAATCGCGCAATGTTTAAAGAGCTGTGGAAGCTACAGTTCTGAACCGATTTCCAATTTTTTGCATCAAACGATAGGCATTATTGTGGTCTTCAAATGGCTATCTCGATTTTCAAAATTTCGGTTTTGGAAAAATATTTTTAAAACTATTTTTTTGGAAAAGTTACAAAATTTCTAAAATTTTCCAGATTTTTCAAAACCGGAATTTATTTGGTAAAACACCATACAGTGCATATGCATGACAAATTTTGAGTTCTAGCTTTATAACTTTAGCCTGGAAAGCTGCGAAAGCTCAGCGACTCACGCTCTGATTTTTAGGGCTGATCAATACTGTCTTTATTTAGTGAATCATAGTGACCCAGGATGACCCAGGATGACCTCGTACACGATTTACACTACTTTTATAGTGTTCCTGAGACAAAACAGGTCCAAAATCATGTGTCATTTGGCAAAAGTATGAACTTAAAAAGTTGACCTCTGATGACCTACCTTGACCCCGGCTGTGCAAGTTGAGACCAGATTATTTCAGATATGATTCTCTGAACATCATAGCTGAATTATGCATGCAAAATGGCTCAAAACATGTATCGCATGACCACATTTGGATACAAAAATATGGTGACCTTTAGTGACCTATCTTGACCTGACCCGGTCATGCCACCAGCCTAACGGTCTCAAAGCACCTTGCTGCATTCAAGTGAAGGCTTTCCATGAAGTATGAAGCTCATAGCTTCCATTGCCTGATCTCCGTAGCATTGCAACCTCAAAACCACGCTTTTGACAGCTGACCTCAGTTTGACCTTGACCTCAAACTTTAAATTAAGTCTGTTTTTAGTTGTTCGTGATAAGATCTTTCGATTGGCGTTTGAATTTTCCAAATCGGACCATTAGTTCGGGAGATAACAGGGGGTAAAATTTACACCCCCAGCCCCGCGCGTTCGGCTGGAGACCCCAGCCCCGCGGTTAACGGAAACGTACAGGAAAGCGCGTTATGTTTAGTGCAGATGTATTTTCGACGACCCCCCTCTTTTCCTTCAGGGGTCTAACGGCCGGCAGTGGATCCATCGACTTCGGGGCGACCGAGTTCGGTCTCGATTTGGTCGATCTTCGCTCTAAATACACGCTGTTTTTCCGCAAATGAGGACCTGTGGAGAATCTCATATATAAAGCCTGGAGTTTTCGGGTATACTGAGCACATGACTAGGTTCAAACTCTCCGGTAATGGTGCCACATTTCTCACAAATCATTCACCACATGTGATGGGAATACCGTTGCAAAGGTGTGATGAACTCGTGCGAAATAGCATGTAGAGGACTGTTCTTACGATTAGCTCTTCACTTAGTTGTCCTCTTTTCTTGTAAACCTTTATAAGGCGCGCTGACTGGGAGATCCATCAAACGCCCAAAGAAACCGAGTGTTGGGCCGGGCAAAGAGGCTTGGAACTGTTTTCCCAATTTTAAAATTTTCAGTTTGTTCTATCTCCTAAAGTGCTAACAAGCTCAGAAGCTGACTGGCACACTTTCTTTCATACAACTACAAACCATTAAAGCTACCCGGATGTGAACGCAGGCGCTGTAGAGCCCAGGTAACTCACCCTGCTGCGCCTGTAGAACACCTGGTACCCGCTGATGGGTCCAGAGCCCAGGTAACTTACCCTGCTGCGCCTGTAGGACACCTGGTACCCAGTGATGGGTCCAGAGCCAGGTTACTCACCCTGCTACGCCTGTAGGACACCTGGTACCCGCTGATGGGTCCAGAGCCAGGTTACTCACCCTGCTGCGCCTGTAGGACACCTGGTACCCGCTGATGGGTCCGGAGCCAGGTTACTCACCCTGCTGCGCCTGTAGGACACCTGGTACCCGCTGATGGGTCCGGAGCCAGGTTACTCACCCTGCTGCGCCTGTAGGACACCTGGTACCCGTGATGGGTCCGGAGCCAGGTTACTCACCCTGCTGCGCCTGTAGGCCACCTTGTACTCGCTGATGGGTCCGAAGCTCTCCACCTCCCAGGAGAGGTCGTAGTCGGTGGGCGTGGAGCCGACGGCGGCGCTGGTGACCTGTACACGGTCAGCTACGCCTGCCAGCATCAACTCAGTGTTAAGGTCAACAATGCTCGTTTTTCGTTTTTTTTCTTTCCTCCTTTTCACTTCTTAATGACACTTTTCGTTCTTAAACTACGTTTTCTCATTTCCACATTTTTGTTCTTACTTTTTCATTTTATCATTTTTTCGTTTTGTTTATTGTTTGCTTTCTTATCACGTCTCTTTCAGGGCTTGTTTAACAGATATCAATGCTAAACTAAGATTTTCATTGGAAAATTGAGCTATATCGATAGCAAAAGCAGCGTGGCAGCGGGGTAAGACGGCACTTGGTCATGGATTCAGAGAATATGCAACAGGGCAGGTGTTTCACTTTCATCCCACCTTCTCCCCGAATTGACCTGGTGCCCCACCGAGCTGTGCTCCCCGAGTCATGGGCGGATCCGGGATTTCCAATCCGGGGAAGGGGACCCGGTCAGCGGGCGCCATTCGGACCAATGGGTGCCAGTTTTGGAGGACACAACTTATAAAGGGCGCTAATCTTATAATCGGGGTGCCAATACTCGCATCCGAGGGGGAAGGGGAACGGAAGCGACCTTTCAGGGGGTACCACCGACCTTTTAGGGGACGCCATGTTTCGATTGGGGCGAATAGCTCATTTGTCCCTCTCCCCAAGCATCCGCCTATGTAAACCAGAATGCAAAAGTCCAGGCACCTGCGATGTGGTGACATTCCCAACACAACATACCATAGATACCCTCATGCGATACTGCCCATCACTTTTGATACGTCCGTGATTACATACATAGTGCTAAAGGCCCACTAGTTCTGCATAAATATCAATATTAAAATTTGTTCAGTATTTCACAACTCACCCTACACCTCTACCACTCTAGTAAGTTAACCTATACTTTACAGGCCGCAGAGTCGTCTAACGATGGTACTTCTCTAAGACTGAACTGGCTCGACTGAAGAATGAATATACCACAAAGTTGGGCCAGTAGTGCATCCTTTTCCTCCCCCAAACTAATGTTAATTCGAATGTTTCTCACTGTCTTATTGCATATTTAAAGAAATATTATGTTTGATTGGCCCTCATAGTCAAAACACTAAAAAAGACATATGGTTAAATTCGATAATATTTCTCGAACGTCTTCAACTAGATATTAATAAATGATGGTAACATTTTTTAATATCGACCTATTAAAAATTTTCAATTTCATTTTTTCGTTTTTTTCGAGCTATTGCGAGGAGGCCAATCAAAATTTAATAATTCAATAATAAATTTTGGACACATTTTTATTTTGTTTTCAGCGTTGTTCCGGAAAAACGGCTATGGCCTTATTTGAATACTGCGCTGAATGAAAGCAAAATGAAGTGCCTTAAATTACACTTATTTACTTGAATCCAGGGGCGCAACTTATGTTTTCGATTGGTGGGATTTCAAGACTCCAGGAAGGCCCGGTCTACAAGATGGCCCGGCATGCCTACGGGTGGCCCTTTTACAACGGCAATTTGTCCCACAATGTAC